>PVKB01000680.1:66812-612698 GCA_004027205.1 Ctenodactylus gundi
TTTTTTTTTTTTTTTTTTTTTTTTTTTTTTTTTTTTTGGTGGTGGTACTGGTGGTACTAGGGGTTTTACATTGAGTTATATTTCCATCCCATTTTTATTTTTGATTGTGACATAGGATTTTGATGTCACTAAATTGCTTGTGCTGGGCTCAAACTTATGATCCTTTTGCCCCAGAGTGATGAGGTTATAGGTTTGTGTCACCAGGCCCGGGTTCTTTTTTAAAATTTTATTTTAAGAAAGAATCTTGCTAAACTCCCTGACTGGACTCAAACTTGATTCCATTACCTCAGCTGGGATTACAAGTATGTGTTCTACAGACAACGTATGTATTTTCCCAATTCTCAAATAGATAGATCTTCATTAAATAGGGATTTGATATATTAAAATATTATTTTACTTTTCAGTATTTTATGTTTATATTTAATGAGTACCCAATTGGAAGAGTGTCTTAATTTTTCTTCATACAATTAAGCTTTTTTTCTGTTATCTGATGAAATTCTACTTTTTCTCATATATTTGTAATTCAAACTATATTAAATAATGAATTATATATGTACATGTCTGTCAGTTCATATTTTAATGCAGTTTTAAGGTTTAAAATTTAATAAGTAAAATCTCCTTAATTATGATTCTTTTTCAGAAGGCATTTTAGTTAGATAAAACTTAAATTTTTTTTAATGAAATGTAAGTGGATGTTCTTTTGATTGGGGTTTCATAATACCTCTATACCAATTTTGATAGAAATTATATGTTCAAAGACTCTTACTATATCTTGTTTTTTAAAAAAATCTATTGGAAAGATTTTATAGATTTTTTCAGATATGTTTTTCACATTTTTTAAAGTTGTTTTTCCTATTGAATTATTATCTTGAGTGGAATAGTTTTTTCATTATGCTTTTGAATTGATTATTGCTGATAGATATATGGAAAAGCAATTTGGATATTTATTTGGTATCTGGTTACCATGTTGCCTTCCCTTGTTGATTTTAATTTCAACCACGCTCTTGGGTTTTCTGAGTGAACCACATGTCGTCTCCATGAAAGCCATTTTCTGTCTTCCTTTCTGGTAACCTGATTTTAGTACCTCTGCAGCTGTGTGTGAGATGCATCGGACATTACTTCCTACTTCCTAAACAAATTCGGTGAATGGGGCCATCCTTATCTTATTCCGAGAAATGCATCTAGTGTTTCATCTATGAAATACTGTGTGGAGCGCTGGCTTTCAAAAATATTCATGTCATGTTCAGGGGCTAAGCTTCTGTTCTGGGAAGTGCTATCATTTTGAGATTGCTCCTAGGCCTAAAAAATAAAATGAGAGTTTGGAAGATAAGGAGGGTTACATGTTATTAAAATGCTACAATCAAATTTCTTTTGAAGAGCACACAGACATTGCATCAGTTTTGCTAATGTGGTCTACATAATGACTGAAAAGCATGGTGATATATAGGTATTTCTAGAATATCTAGACAGAAGTACATTTGAATCAGCCTTTCTCTCAGCAGAAGACAGTGTCCTCATTGTCCGGAGGATTAGAAAACAGAAGTGGGAAGGGTAGATGTCAGCTTTGGAATGGTGCCTGCTGACTGAGAGCTGAAAGCCCGCCCAGCATGGAATCACATCAGGGGAGTGACTCTGGGTTGAGGGCTGTGTAATGCAAAGGTAAATGCCAAAGAAATCTGGCAGACTATACGTGGATCTAGGGGTTAACAGTGTGCCAGTGGCTAAGGAGCACCAACAACAGGGCAACTTAACGGAAGTGGAGCATGCTGAGGTAACAGCAATAACAATAACACAAGGGAAAAGTGGACCTGAGGGTACTCATGTGAAGGTCAAGGCTGAGTTCTGAGCCCAACGCAGCCCACCATGGACATGACTGTATAATAAACTAAAGCTAAGCATGTGTCCTTAGAGAGACCTCAGATTAAGAAGTTACTGCGTGTAATCGCAGCAGCACTCGGGGAAGCTGAGGCAGGAGGATTGTTGTGAGTTCAAAGATCAGCCTGGACAAAAACAGGAAATTTCATCAGGTTGCTGGGATTCTATTAGAATACAATACTTTGGAAACCTGGGAGGATCCTATTGGGCGTTATATTTCTTATTCTGTAAATTCTACCAGCTGAAATTTATTATCTTTTTATTTAAACTCTTTGGCTCTATCTTTTTAGACATCTGTAGCTACCATTTGTTGTTTGATTTCTTTTGTCAAATTTTAGTGTCTCATTTGTGCTAGCTCTTTCAAGTAAACTGGCAAGTTTCATATCACTTATGTTTGTACTAAAACAGTTTATGTACATGAAAATTTTAGTTGCCAGAATATGTTTATAAATCTGTGGCTGCCAAGAGCACTTTCCAAGTGTAATTTAGCTTTGTTTTGCTTTTGTTTTGTTCTGACACCACGTGGGACTTTATTCACACTGTGAGGAGTGTTTTGTTTTATTTTATATCTGCACTGTTTTTAAGTCCCACAGTCCCTCCCTGGCCCACTTACACTACAGTTGTCCACGCAGAGGTTGCAATATGTACATGCACCAATTCCTCTAGTTGAGTGTAATTGTTACGTATTGCAAATACATAGTGCTAAAAAGAATACTTTTGGAAAAAATAGAAAGTAAGAAAATGAAAAAAACTCCATGCAGATACCTGTCTGCCTTAAAGAGCCTCACTAGCTCTGCTTATCTCACCAACTTGGTAGAAGATGCAGATACTGCACATGGCACCTGTTGATTTATTGTAGTTGGCACTCATTTAGAACGTTTATAAATTTAAAGATGATTTATAGCTATACAGGTAAAGAATTCAGATGGCCAACACACATGCAAGTAGACCAAGCGGTAGTTTCATCAAAATCAGAAGGAATGCACTGGCAGAATGAAATCAGAAAATTGACATTTTAAAAGTAATAAACTCAAGAAGAAATTGGTTGCAATTTAAATAGTTTGGTAAAAGTGAAGTTGAAATACACATACCTCACTGCTTCAATTTTGGTTTTGGATAAATAGAATCTCTCATCATTGTTGTATTCATCAAACACACCCCATCGCAGATGCGCCCACTCGTGGACGAAGGCCCTACCTGTGAGAGAGTATGTGCAATGCCTGAATACAGCAGGATCATAAAATAACCTCCTTACACTACAGAAAAGCAATTTTCTCAAGTGCTCACTATGCTTTGCTAGTTTTTTTTTTTTTAACTAAAGCCTTGGCCGATGTCTTTAAAATGATCTCATGTGACAAGTATACATATCCATAAGATACACAGTGTTATTTTGGTTTATAAAACATGAATCAGACACCTAGTAAGCACCAGGCAGTGATTCGTACAAAGATGAGACAGCTGCCCTTCCTCACATAGCTCAAAGTCCAGTGGAAGACGCGCAGGGTCAGAAAACTCACATGCCTGGCAGTGCCAGGGGTAAGCCCAGCTCTGCCGCAAGGCGGACAGGACGCCTGCCAATCCAGGCCTTCCCCCTCTCCATAACCATATTTCCATCTGTTCTTTTCTCTCTTCTCAGACTCCCCAGCAGAGACGAATTGCTGAGCACTACTGTTCTCAGCTACATTGCACTCTTGCTTCTCTCTGGCCCTTTTCACGTAGTCTTCCTCTTTGTGGAATATTCTCTCCCTGTCTCAGCCAGGACAACTCCGACTGTTCTTTCAAACTCAAGCTTGTTTTTACCTGGAAGCCCTTCTGGACACGCTGGGGCTAGACTCGGTGCTCCTCCCTTGCCTGCTCATGAGATCCCCAGATGGCATGTATGCCACAGTGTCATTGCTACTGACTTGCTGGCTTCCCACACTGAGTGCTTGCCTTCATAAAGTCAGGCAATAGGACTTCATTGCTGCCCTGTCTGAGCACTTAATATCTAGGAATTAATAGGCATCCTGTTAGATATTTGTTAAATTTGGATAGATCTTAGTGATTTAGGTGCAATTCATTTTTTCCAAATTGTGAATTTCAAGGTAGGCTACATTTGGAGGATTTGTTGAGCGTAGTATGCTAAGGAAGTCTGTGTTTTCCACACTTAAAAGATTTGGGCTTTAATCTGTAGGTGCTGGGGAACAACAGATGGCTCCTTAAAAATAACTGAAGATTGAGACAGAGCAGGAGTGGAGTCACAGGTCAGAAAGGAGACATTATAATGTAGTGACGTCATAGGTGATGGTGGTGAATGGAATGGGGCAGCTTCGTGAGTCAATTGAACACGCATTTACTGAGCCATGGGTTGAGAGTTTTCCTTCTCTGTCATGAAGGTGACATGGGGGCAGGCTGTAGAACACAAGAGGCTTGTTTGGCAGCTTGCTGCTAAGTGTCATAATGCATTGGGGGTGGGGCGTGGGGACATCAGGGATCTTGTGGGTTGATAGGTTGGTTTTCTCGTTCAAGTACAGAAAATACTCTGCATATAGTAACCACTCACCTTTGATTATATTAAGAAGCCACATGGGATATATTTTTGTTGCTTATTTATTTTAATAGTCCCTCCAAAGATTGTTCTATGAAGTTCATGTAGAAACGATAGGCTTTCTTTTCTTTCTTTTTTTTTTTTTTTTTTTTTTGTAAAAGAAAACTGGAATCTTTTCTTTAGATGTAGATTTTTGAGCGCTGGACTGCAAGGGTATCTTGTCTGCTACTCAAGAGTGCATCTCACAGACAAGACTCTGCCCCATCCATTTCATGCAATTTTAAAAGATCTCTGCAATGGCAATAGAAAGCACCTGCGAGCAGGTGGATGACTGCCCTCTGCTGGTCATCGTCTAGGTTGCAGTAGGAAGCCTTCACTTATTCCGGTGACTCTCCTCATGGACCCTTAGAAGCCTAATACTATGTAAAAACTTTGTTTACAGTTATTACCTAGTAGCACAATAAACTCCAAGTTTAACTACTAAATTTGTACACATATGCAAAATAGTTAGTTATAGCTGAGAAGTGCACCGTTTTGAATTTTATGCAAAAAACCATGCTTTTCAAGTTTCATTATATTAGCTTATTTAGCCTATATGATGGGCTTGCCCGACGTTAATGCCAGCATGTATCCACTTTGAAGATACAACGAAATACAACGATGAGTTATGAACGCTCTGTAGGACATTTTATCCGAGCCCATACCTTGTGGTCCATACTGGGGTGTCTTCTTTCCTGCTAAGAAGTCAGGGGTGAAGTGAATCCTATCCCCCCTTTCTCCACACATTCCCACCTGCTCAGTGTAGGGCTCATCATTGCCTGGAGGATTAGGTTCAGCAACTAGAACATCGGCCTGAAATTTAAGAAAAAAAAATTTTTTTGGGACAGAGTCTCCCTTTGTGGCCCAGTCTGTTCCTGAGCTCACTATGGAGCCCAGGCTGGCCTTGGACTCAGGGCAATCCTCCTGCCTCAGCCTCCCAAGTGCTGAGATTAAAGGTGTGTGCCACCATGCCCAGTTTATGTGGTGCTGGGGATTCGAGCTCTGGTAGTTAGCACTTGACTTAGCATTTGCTAAGCAAGCACTTTAACCACTGAGCCATTCCTTCAGCCCGATTTTTTATTTTTAAATCTAGATTCCAGAAGAAAAATAACTTTAAAAAAAACTTGATATACTCACATTTTTGTAGGTTTCAAGTTTTGGCCTCACATACTCAGGTTTTGTCTTCCAGGTTTCTGGAATCAAAATGGAAACACTTTTGAAATAAAATCTTTGTCCTGTAGCTTTAAACAGGTATGGAGAAGCCTGTGTCACCATGTCCTGAGGAAGAAGAAAATGTGCACAACAATTGTGACAGGAAATACACGCAAGTAGTGCAAGTAGCTGTCACTCAAATTCACATTCGGTCTTTACTTAGCAGCCAAGGGAAATACAGACATAAGTTCCGTAGTAACAGAAGCTAATCTTCCATAGCATGGACCAGAGACTCAGGCTGACCGCGTCGCGCTGAGGAGTGCAGGCTCTAGAGGTGGCGGAGTGGAGCCGTCGTCACTTCTCCCTCAACCACTTTTTGACATTCGGCACTTTCTCATCCTGAGTCCCAGTTCCCTCATTTATAAAGTGGGAAATAATATTACAGTATTTACTTGAGAAGTTTGGAGTAAGGATCAAATGAAATCAAACGTGGGAATCACTAGGAAAAATGTGTACTGAACACGAGCAAGTCCTTATTCAATGTCAACTAGCAATTTTGTTCCATGGCCTTCCTTGGGGCTCAATAAATATTTGAGACTTAGTATAATTTTCAATGGCTCACCACAAATGGTAAAGGAGAGAAATTCAAACTAGATAAGACTGGAACACTTGCTGAATCTCTTTATAATTTGGGGATTTTATATTAAATTAGGTATGTTATGATAGCATTTGTTGTTAGTATAGTATTAAGAGTTAGATATAAAGAAATGGCATCATTACATATTTTACGATCATATATAACATTATTTCTTCAAAAATAAAAGAAATTCAGCATCAGCTGTCCGTGCAGACAGACTCCTTGAGGTGTGTTTTGATCAGACAATTTTTGAGTCATATAAGCTATTGCTGTTAAGGCAGTAAGACGATGACTGGATCTGCTGAGACCCACAGTGAGTGCTGGCAGAAGGACAGGAGCTCCAGCATTTCCAGATGGGTGGAAGAGGACTCCATTCTAAAACACTCAAACAGGGCAGTTAATGCACCTGACAGAGAGCAGAAGGCCGAGGGCTAAGGGGATATGGCTTTCTCTCCCAGCTCCACTTTTCTGGGTTTGCCCTGGGAGACGATCCCCTGGGCCCTTGTGCTGCTTGTTCTGTCTCGATATGTAAGAGTAGGACTGGTAACTGTGTCCACTCCGTACCCAAGTACTTACTGTGTGCCAGGCATTACATATAAATTTTTAACATTTTTCAAGTTTTGGAATAATTTCAGGTTTGCAGAAAACATGTAAAAGAATCATGCAAAGTTCCTACTTTCTCTTCACCCAGATTCCTGCTACATGCATGCATTTTTATAGTTGCACACATTTCTGCATCTTATCCTCACAAAACCTTAGTTAGTATCATTTCCACTCTGCAGATCAGCACGCTGGCTCGTCGCGCAGTGCCGCTTCTGATGTGCTGCTGCCAGGTTCGGGGCTACTCTTCATAAGGCGTTACTCTTGTTTTTAGCTGCGTGCTGTCATTTGAGACCTTCTCTAATCTTTCCGTGTAACAAAAGTTTGGGTGCCTTTGCCAGGACAGCAAGCATCTTCTTGTTTTTCCTTCTCTTAGGGAAGAGGAAACAAAGGAAGGTACTGTCCTCAGTAGACCTGCGAGGACTCCTTGCTTTGGGGTTGACAAAAGAAAGTATTTTCTCCAACGGGAAGTGGCAGGGTTGTTCTTGAATCAGAACTTGCACCCAGAACTCCCACCAGGTGTTGCAGGGAACCGGGTTGCAATTAGGAGAATAGAGACAGAGTCTGGCATGTGCCAATGGTAAAGTCAGGCAAAGGAATTACCCGTTGTGTAACAAAGAGTATCTGCCAAATGTTGCTTACTCTGCCTGTACGTAGAATGAAGTAATTTTCATTGAAGTAACCTATACTCAGTAAATTCAAATGTCATTTATTAAATGCTATCAAAGTGGGGAACTCTAAGTTATGCAAGCTGCACTCATCTCATCCATCCTGAGAGCCTTAATGGTGAAAGGTTATTACTTCCATCTTACACGTGAAGAAACTGAGACTCATACCAAAAAATAACAACCTGCCTGTGTCGTGTAGCTGGAATGACAGAGCTCATGTTCTAACACAATATCATGCAAGTTAAAATAATTTCTATTGATCATTACCCAAGTACAGAAAATCATCACTTTGAACTTACCTTTATTTGTTGAATAAGGGTCTGGTCTTCTGGCACATTGGGGTCAATTGCGATGATGATGCCTTCATAGCCATTGTTGTTTAGCTCAACAAGGGAATTGCTCAGGGCCCCTTGTAGACAGTGAAGGATCAAGATGAAGAGAGAACGCTTAAATGAGCGCATGACTGTAAGTCTGTCTTTGGAAAATGTTGGTGAGGAACTGTCTTTCGTTACCCCTATATATATATGGAAATACATATAGTTTGTCCAACTTATCAAAGGTGATTTATTGTAGGACATTAAACTTTGACCTACAAATGTTTCATTATTGCATTTGTCTTGAGTAAGAGAACAACTATAGTTTCAAATAAAGTTGTGTACTTTTAGGTGTTTCAATTTAGAAGGAGTGTTGGGTTTGCCTTCAAATGTGCCAGATGCTGGGATGAGGGTGGAGAAACTCACACCTGGTTCCTTGGAAATGCTATCCCTGACAAGCAGCTTGTCTGTTGAAATATGTATTTACTTAAAAATTGTTTGTCCAGCCAGGGAAACTGATCCACCCAGTGCCACCCCACAACCAAAACCAAAACCAGTGGAGCATTGACTTTCTCATGTTCAATATTCAGTGATTCCCGAGGGTGATCTTTATTTTTGTCCTCATTAACCTTGACAGAACCCTGGCAACTCTCAGTGTTCTCCTTAGACAATCCATTTGCACCAGAAGCATGAAGAGCCAACATTGATGTTATTAAGATTTTATAATAAAAAAGATAAGATTTATCTCACTGAAAAATATACCCTTTTGAGTTTCCTTATCAGTCTTCTGGCCTCTCTCTATTCTACCAACATTTTCTACCAACCAATAAACTTTAAAAACATTAACTTCTTTTCTGAAATGAACTATCATTCAGAGCATGAATTATGAGCTGTTAGCTACTGTATATATTAAGAAAGCTGGCAGGATAGACAGGGCAAAATAGGGAAGGTGTAGGGAGCTCAGGAAGGGAAGACAGGCAGAGGTCACGGGGCGCCTACAGGGGGCCAGAAATCTCATAGCTAAACTCAGTGGAAGGAGAAGACATTGAAACCTGCAGTCCCGACCCAGGCCATGCAGGCATCTAAGGACTTTTGCATTCCAAACCACAAAGCAAGGAAAGAAAGAAAGGAATTAACCCACAGGTCCATTTCATACCATTAAAAAAACACAAAACTTTCATGGACACAATTCACAGGCCTTCCTCTATAAAAGCTCAAGCACAGAGGATTCAGCTGGACTTTCCAGATCTGAGGCCCTTCTTGATCACTCAGGAGCTTTGTTCTCTGCAATTCTCTGCAAATGAAGAACTTTACATCACTTTGCGGTTCTTTGGACTCTGCTTTTCTCTAAACTGAGGTGAGGGCTCAGGACCTGGGATCGTGGGTGGGGGATTGTTGCTCACCCAGGCAGAGTCAACATGTAGAATCTTTTATCTTGACCAAACGTCAGATGAAAACCCACATGGGCCTCCTGCATTTCCGTATTCAAATTATTTGGAAATATTCCTTATCCAAACTTAACATGGCCTTCAGGTAATCGATTGTACCTTGTTTATTTATTTTCTTTGACATTGGCTTGTTTATAAAAATTAAAGGAGTTACTTATTGCTAAATATAACCTGGAGCAATTAAAAACAAAGCATTGCAGTAAAGACATACAAACCTATGAAGGGCTGTTCAGATACTTTTATTTAAAAAGATGAATGTATTTAGTATATGTATCAAATTTAAAAATTTAGCTTTTAAAATATCTCAGGTGCTTAACAATATGCATGCTTGTCTTGGTTTCTAGAAGCTTAGGAGAGGACATCAAGGAAGGGAGAGAGGCTATGACAGAGTGCTACCAAATTGGCCACTGCAGTACAATAGAAAGACACAGCAGGCAGCCTGCAAGGGGACCTGCCACCCTGGGGGGTGTTTTCTAAGATGCATCCTTAGAGACCACTGTAGAAACAAGGAACTAGCAGAATCTTGGAGCCTTACCTGCTACCCATGTTTTATTCTGGGACAGTCAGGAATTTACAAGACATTCCAACCGCCCGCCCCCACCCGCCCAGCTAAACCAAATCTCTTCACTTGGGCCTAGAGATGGCCAATGGGTAGCTAAAAGCAGAACAAAGTTTGGCCTTTATTTTATATTCTTTGTTACTGTGAATCTTGGGTTAAATCTTTCTCAGTTCTGCAAAGGGGCATACTGACCATTTAGGGAGTGTTTATGTAGGAGCTGGGCAGACAGGGCTGCTCAGTGTTCTCATCCACCTTCAGGACTGACGACACCAAGAGAGGCGGTTTAGAGGGACATTCACCACGTTCAAAATCCATGATCCCCTGGAATCCAGGCAAAATCAAGTCCCAGGTGACTGAAGAATGGAACCCCCCTCAGCCACGAGGATTCCAGAGCTATGACACCAGGACCAATAACCAGTCCACCTGCTAATCCTTCAAGGTGGCCATTGGACCTTTGCCGGGCGGTCTAGAATGTTCCCTTTCATCAGAACGTGTCCCATCTGGCTGCTCTAGCTGCTGTCGGTTCCCATTTGTCTTGCTTCCCTTTGTGAAGAGCCGGCCTGACCCTTGTCAGCCTCTGAAGCTACAGTTCCTTATCATTTTCTCGTACTTTTCAATTAAAGCGTTTTTCCTGTAAACTTGCACTTTAGCTATAATTTTCATTATTACTAAAAGCAACGATCCAAGCTACTTGAAAACAGCTGGACAGAGAAACAATACATGAAGCAGTCCACTGGAGACAGCAAGAATTGTCCATCTCCTTCTTATCCCTTACAAGTCATTGATTCCTCTAGACTTCCTGGTTGTGTCAATTAGCGCCTGCAGCAGGTATGCGGAAAGAGAGACCTTGTGACCAGCCATCTGTGAAAAGCCAGTAATTCCAAATGTGCCAGGTTGGCCTCAGATCGTGTAACCACTTAGGCCTACAAAGAGCAAATAATGGCTGGAATGGGGCAAGAAGCTGAGAGTCCAGGAGGCAGCTGAGGCCCCGACAATCTGAGGATGGTCGATAAGATGAGTCCAACACATCCTTTAAGATGAGCCACTTCACTTGGGCTGTATCTAATTCCACCATAACAAAGTAGAGTTTGCTTTTGTTTCTGGTGAGTACAAATTGTTTGATCTCTTCTCCAAAAGAAGTTAGAGGTCAAATTGTTCATAGCATCTCTTTGAAATTGGTGGCTAATAATGACTTCTCAAAATAAGTAAGGCAGAAATGCTTTAAAAAATTTCACAACGCTGCTGCTACAGCTGGTCCCAGGGCCGTTATAGGTATTTATTATCTGTCTTCACCGCTTCCTGTCTCCCTTCTCCAGCCAGCGTTTTGACTCATATGTGTTGTTTGCCAACTGGAAGAATCATGCCTCTCAATCCTGAGTGTATATGTATTTTTATTTTATTTATTTATTCATTTTTTTACTGTTAACGTTTGAGGTCTATGGTCTATCTTAAATAATTTGTATAGTCTAAGACTCAAAGTTTTTGTTTTGTTTTGTCTTCCTTCATAAATAGCGAATAGGACCAGACCATTTATTAAAAAGGGCATTAGGTTTCTTCACTGAGTTGTAATCGTGCTTTTGCTGTGAATGAGATCACTTCAGATGAGTGGATCTGCTTCTGAATTCTGTTTCTTGTTCCCTGGGCCAATGTGACCACCCTTACCTCCATGTTATTCTTTGTAAGTGTTGATACCTGGTAGTATAAGCATAATGTTTGTTTTTTTCACGATTATTTGGCTCTTTTAAGTGTATTTAAATATGTATTTTAGAAATAGCTTGCCACTTCAAAAAACAGCTGCCAGGTTTTGTAGGATTGTCGTAAGTCAGTGTGGGAGGAACGAGTCTTTTTAATACTAATTCTCATTCCATGGCATATCTTTTCATTTTAAGTTTATTTCAACTGTCCTTCACAGTTTTGAGGATAGAGGATACATGTTTGGAGAGACTATATTAGATGGCATTATTTTCCCCCTGTTTTATTGATATGTATAAGTGCAAAATTTCAGGTTTACATTGATCTTGAGCATTTTGTGCACATACGTGTCTTGTCAAGGTAACAAGACCTTCCCCGCTCTCCTTTCCAGCCTACCCCTACCCACTCGGTTCCCCCCCCCCCCCCCTTTACTTTTCACTTTAAATTCCATGAGATAATTGTGGTCTGGGTTTCTTATATCAGAGAGACCATTTGATATTTCACCTTCTGCTTCTGACTCACTTCACTAAGCATGATGTTCTCAAGTTGCCTCCATTTGCTTACAAAAGCCTCCAAGCTGTCTGATTTTATAGATGCATAGTATTCCATTGTGTATAAATACCAGTTTGTGTATCCATTGCTCTGTTCATGGGCATTTGGTGTCTTCATATTTTAGCTGTTGTTAGTTGTGCTGCTATGAACATGGGTACACATGTATCTCTGTTATGTGTTATTTTTAACTCCTTTGGGAATATTCCCAGGAGAGGTATCACTGGATCGAAGGGGATATTTCCAATCTTTTGAGAAGTCTCCATACTGCTTTCTTATAATATTTAATTTTCTAATTGTTTATTGCTTATATATAAATATATAATATATTTTACATATTGATTTTAAATTCAGTGTTCTTGATAAACTTATTTCTAGCAGATAATAGAATTTGTGGACTTCATATGCATATAATGATGGCATCTATGAACCACAGCATGTTACTTCTTCCTTCCTGATTTTATGTCTTTCCTTTTCTGATTGCACCAGCGAGGACTTGCAGTAGGATGCTACCTACAGTTGGAGAAAAGGGGTAACATTTTTGTCTTATTTCTAATCTCAGGTAGAAGAGCCTTCCAAAGCATTCCATATTTTGCCATTGTTTGTGTTTTTACCGGAAGATACTTTGTAGATATTTGTGTCAAAATTAAGAAGGCCTAACTCTGTATATAATTTGCTGAGACTCTTTTAAGAAATTGTGAATAGTTATTGAATTTTGTGAAGTGTTTCTTACGTATCTATTGAGATGATAATAATCTTTTCATCCTCATTTTAGTAATATGTTTTTAATGTTCCACTGATTTTTTAACGTGCCTCTTGCATTCTTAGAATAAATTCTACTTCATTATCTTGTAGTATCTCTTTTAATTTGCTAATATTTTATTTAGAATTTTTGCATTTCTGTTCATGAGAAAAATTGGTGTGCACTATTCCTTTCCTGTAATAATCTTGTCTAGTATTAATGTCAAGGATATTTTGGTCTCATATAATGAATTAAAAATGTTTCTTCCTTTTCTGTTTTCTACACTGTGTTAAAGCATTTTTGTTTAAATTTCCTCTGTTATGTTCACTTCATCCTATAAATTTTCATATGCCATATTTTAATTATCATTTAGGTCCTAATATTTTAAAATTTTCATTATGCATTTTTAACATGTGAATTGTACTGACACATGCTGCTTAATTTCTGTAGTCGAACTGTTAATTGATTTTTAATTTAATTCCACTGTAGTCAGAAAGCCTAGTTGGAAATTTAAATTATTTGAAATTTATTGAGAATTACATTTTGCTTATTCCATGTATTTTAATGAAATGTTTCACGTGTTCTTGAAAAAAAAATGTGTATTCCATAGTTGTTGGGAATACTGTTCCATAAATGCCAGGGAGGCCAATGTAGTTAATCACATTATTCAAATATTTCTATGTTTAGCAATTTAGAGAGGTATGTCAAAATATTCAATTATGATTGTGGATTTATCATTTCCTTTCTTTTTTCATTCCTTTCTTTCTTTCTTTTCTTTTTTTGTGATTCTGTGATTGAACTCTAAATTTGGCATCTGCTAGACAAACACTCTATAAAAAACTATGTTCCACACTCCTTCACACACTTATATGTGTGACCTGTGAGTGTGTCTGAGGGTGGAGTGGATACTGGAAATTGAATAAACAGCCTTCACACTCAGCTACATCCCAATTTATCATCTATCTATCTATCTATCTATCTATCTATCTATCTATCTGAGTCTTGCTAAGTTGCTGGAGCAGGGCTCAAACTAGTGAGACTTTCACCTTAGCTTCCCACGTAGCTGGGATTATAGGCATATGATACTGTGCTCAGCATAATGTCTGTCTTTCTGTCTCTGTAATAATGCCTATTTTATCATGTCTTCCTTATGACACTGGCTATGGTATACAAGTATTTTTTGAATATTGAAAACGTTTTAAAATAAAATAAATATAACACTTAGCAGAACACCTGGTGCATAGAGTTCATGCTCTTAGCAAGGTATCTGTATGATACACCTCTCTCTTACTTACCTAATTAATACTCAGCTTTGGGCTAATGAATGGGAAAGACGTCAATTAGAATGAGCTAAGGCTTCTACCAGATGCCAACAAATAATAGCACCCAGGATATAATTTCAAGGCATGCATATTCAAAGGTCAATTTTAAACTCTTGCCTATACATAGCCTCAGTTAGGACATTTGCCTCCACCTCTTGCATTTCATTATTTTCTTTAATGAAACTAATAAAATTACGAGGAAAAATATTCATTATTGATGAAGGAAAATGACACAAATGTTTTAAATGTAATTAAGTATTGATCAACATGTTAAGTGTGTTTAGCTTTGACATAGCAATTCTACTCCTAGGAATTGACTGTTCAGACATATCAGGGTTATAACATTACATGAACAAGGGAAAAGCACACTGCTTTGTAGGTGCTGGTACAAAGCATCTCATGATATAAATCTACTTTGAATGAGCAAAAAATTGAATTGCCCAAATGTCTATTTATAGTTAATGAATAAATAAGCTTTTCGTTTAACATTTATTTTTATTTCTTCATCTCACAATCCATGCTCTTTTAGTCACTTTTTTATAATTAAAATAAATGTATAAATAAAAACAAAGATGTTGGACTGAAAATTACCATTTTGGACACCTAAGAATGTTAACCTAAGAATATTGGCTTGTTTTTTTTTTTCCACACTTAGTCTATTCTCTTTTTTTCCCTTTTCCAATTCACTTTTTTCTTCACCTTTTGCCTTCTTAATGGTCTTGGTTCTTTCCTGTATCAGTGTGGGGAGAGAGGTAGGCCAGGCCAACTTAAAAAGTCATCTTGTCTTGTTAGGTATGTGTTCATTTATATTGCCTCTGCTTCCCCAGCCAAGGAGACAGAAAGCAACTACCCTGTGTCAGATAACTTCCTCTTTTCTGTGCCCTTGAGACAACTGTTCTCAGATAGCAGCTTTTTGATAAGACTCAGCAGCCTGTAGTTGAGAGATACAGGGAAATAAAATTGGTTACCATCTGGCTCCCTCTCCACCCATCCCAGGAACCATCTTGCTGATAACAGCTGTCCAATCTAAGTGCAGGAGAGATTTTTATGCAACACACATTTCTTCTGGCCTTTGAGGACTAGATTTCATTACATCCTTGCATATGTGTGTATCGTTGAATGTTCCTCTCTCTATCATGTTCTCTGTGATTTTTGTTCCTAACTATCATCCTTTGCTGTCTCTTCACACCTGATCCATGCTGTTTCAGCTTCCTGTAGCATACAATTAGAAGTCAGAAATTTTCTTCTTACGGAGCCCACTACTCACCTTGTGGGATTTCCTCTTCTATTCCATTTCCCTCTATTATGCATTCACAGATCTTAACATATATTGAAGCAGGCACACAACTTCTATATTGTCTTTCTTTCCATTTCCAGCAGGTGAAGTTTCTTTCTTTTTAAGAGAGTGGCTTTATTGAGATCTGATTCACATGTCATAGAATTCAGCCACTTCAACTGTACAAACCAGGGTTTGTCTGCAGAGTTCCAGTTGTCATCACCATCAATTTTAGAGCATTTTCACCACCCAAAAAGAAACTTAAAAAACTATTAGTAGTCATTTCCCATGTCTCTCCGCGACTGGTCTTGTCCTATCCTCCAAGACCCTGTCTTTTACTGACTTTGTGTCTCTCTATTTGCCTATTCTGGACACACCTACTGCTCCCCCTACCTAACTGTAATCACACACCCCATGATCATCATCTTCTCATCTCCCACCCCACCCCCAGCCACCAAAGACCATAGTGACCACCACCCTACTCTCCTCCCAAGAGAGACTGACTTTTCTATACATCCATTCCCCACATATGGGTTAAAGCATGTTGTGTTTACTTTTGGTGCCTGGCTTATTTCACATAATATTTTCCAGGTTCATTCATGTCACAAATGAGAGAATTTCACTTCTTTGTGGCTAGATATTTTTCCACGGTGTTTATATTCTACATTTTCTGTAAGCATCCACCCGTTGATGGGCTTACTTGGGTAGCATACTGTGGTAATGTGAATAATCCTATCAACATGGAAAACTCACATGCCTTTTGAACATACTGATGTCATCTCCTGGATAAAAATTAACCAGTAATGGGACTGTTGGATCATATGTTAGTTCTATTTTTAATATTTTGAGGAAACTCTGAGATGTTTTCAATAAGTACTGTATTAATTTACATTCTTAATGGCAGTGTAAAGATTCTCTCTTACTTCATATCATCACTAGTAGTGTTATTATTATTATTATTATTATTAGGGGTAGAGGGGCAGGGTATCATTTTGTAGTAAAGGCTGGTGCTGAACTGACCATTGAGCCCATCATGCTGGTCTGGAGCTCACAGCAATCCTCCTGCCTCAGCCTCCCTAGTGCAAGGATTACAGGTGTGTCCCATCACGCCTCATTATGTGGCGTTGAGGAATTGAACTCAGTGCTTTGAGCTTGCTAGGCAAGTGCTCTAATTGCTGTGGTGTTCCTGCAGCCTGTTTTTGTCTTTTTGTATTAGTCAGTCTAACAGATGTGAAAAAATATCTTATTATGCTTTTTATTTTCATTTACCTGATAACCAGTAATGCTGACTAATTTTATATACACCTGTTGGCTTTTTATTTGTATGTCTTCCTTTATAAATGTGGACTCAAGTCTTTTCTCCATTTATTAATTTATTTAGAGACAAGGTTTGTCTACATATCCTAGGTAGCCCTTGAACTTGCTGTGTGGTCCAGGCTGCTTGCCTGGAACTTGCAGTCCTCTTGCTTTGCCTGCCAAGTACTGAAGTCACAGCCGTTTGCTGAGCTTTGTTAATGTTTAATCAAGACTTCTTTTTTTCTTGGCGAGTTGAGTTCCCTACAGACTTTAGAAATTCACTCCTTATCTTAATCCATTTTCTGTTGCTATAATTCATTCCTACAAACTGGCTACTTTATAAAGAGGAGAGGTTTATTTAGTTCATGGTTATATAGGTTATGAAAACTAAAGCATGGCTGCTATCTACTTGGCATCTGGTAAGGACCTAATTCTTACTATGAATACCGGCTTTCTCAAAACCATTTACTGATGAGATGGTACTGTTTTCAATGTGTGTTGTTGGTCCCTTTGTTGAAAATAAGTTAGATACAAATATAGACTTATTTCTGGGCTCCCTTTTCATCATTTAGGTGTTTCTTTTTAGTCCAGTGTCATGTTTTAGTTGCCATAGCTCAATAAAGATGAGCAGTTGAAAGGAATAGATAAAAAAGTCATGAATCCAATTTGTTCATGTTTCTTATAATCCTTTGTACTTCAGTGGCATTGGATTTCTATGATCATGGTTTAAGTGTGTGCCCCAATGGTTCATGTGTCAAAATTTTTTTGTCCATTCTGGGATATTCAGAAAATGGAAACTTGATCTGACATTTGACTTTGATGTTTAGAAGTGGGGCTGTGGGAGGTTACTGTGACTAGATAAAGTCATCAATGTGGAGCCCTCATTATTAAATATGGCCAGATTTATAAGAAGAAAGAGAAACCAGAAGAAAAGTAGATCCAGACACACACACACACACACACACACACACACACACACACACACAATTTATAAATGTTCCCTATCTCTTTGTAGACAATGCCTTGTGCCAGTGTGGCATTGTCAGTGTCTTTTGCCAGCAAGAAGGCCATTATCAGGTGTCGCCCTTCACCTTGGATAAGAACCGTGAGCCAAAATAAATATTTCTTTATAAAGTTATTCAGCATCAGATATTTTCTTTTATAATAGTATCATCAAATGGACTAATACATGGTAGTAATGTGTCATTTTCATCTCTGATTATATTTGACACTTCTCTCTTCTTTTAGTCTACCTAAAGGTTTGTTGGCTTTATCTTTTCAAAAACTAAAATTTTATTTTATTGATCTTTTTATTTTTTCAACTCTCTAGTTTAATATTTTTGCTTTGAACTTCCTTCTAGGAATTTTAGGCTGAGTTGCTTTTGTTTCCTACCTCTTGGAGCTGTTTATTTGTGATCTCTCCTCACCCAGGGCTACATGTTTCTATCTCAGAACGGCTGCTGCTCCATTCGTCTCACAAGCCTTCATATGTTAGGTTTCTACTTTCATTTATATCAAAACATATAAAAATTTCCTTTTAATATCTTCATTGACCCATTGGCTGTTCAGGAGAATGTTGCTTAGTTTTCATGTATTTGTAAAGTTCCTGATGCTTCTCTTGTTACTGATTTCTAGTTTTAAACCATTATGGTCAGAGAAGATACTTGAGATATTTTGAATCTTATTAAATTTGTTAAGACTTGTATTGTGGCCTAACCTCAATCTACACTGGAGAATACTCCAAGTGCTTCTCAGAGGATTGTATTTCATGGGTTTTTTGTTGGTTTTCTCAGTGATCTGTTCATTGCTGTGGTGTTGAAGTTCCCCACTCTTGTATTATAGCCTATTTCTCCTTTCATATTTATTAATGTTTTACATATGTACACATAGTTCCTGTCTTTAAATCATCTGCTCCTTCCTTTAGTAGTATTGCTTTGTTGTTAATTCATTGGAGCTTATTTTTCATACATTTTAGTTTTCAATTTTAGAATTCTGACTGCTTCATTCATGAATTTCCACACTTTTCTTGAAATTCCTCCTTTTCTTATCATTTGCATTAATCTTTTCCTGTAATTTCTTCATCATGGTTATTCTAGTAATGGTTAACTCTTTTATCTTTTATCTTCAAATATGGATAATTTTGGTCAAGTCTTCATTCTGCAGGTCAGTCCAGTCCTGAAATCCCTAGGTATTTCCAACAGGCCTTAAACTTAGAGCAAACCTCTGCTTCAGCCTCCCAAGTGATGGGATTATAGGCAAGTGTCACCACACCCAGCTTATGTGGTGCTGAGCAATTGAACTTAGGGTCCTGTGCTTGCTGGGTAAGCACTGTAGCTGTTGTTATCATCCAGCCCTGGATTATATATTTATATGTATTAGCAATAAGTTGTTGGTGAATCAACTTGACTGTGGAAATTTAGTTTTAGGCTTTGTCAGAACAGATCTGACCCTAGTTCTAGGCATAATTCTTTTCCCAGGAATATGGCCCTTATCTCTTCTGTGACCCTCTGTCGTAGCTTGGATCTGGGGTGCCCCCCCAAAAGCCTCATGTTCCTATGAATACTATGTACTGTTGGGAGGTGGGGCCTGGCTGGAAGGGATGGATGCTTGGGGCTTGACCTGGAGGGGCCTGTGGTGGTTCCACCCTTCTTCTCGTACTTGTCTCTGTTCTTCCATGCTGTGAGGATCTCTTTCTCTGGAGCACTGGCTGTGGCTGTGGCTCTAGCTGCGGCCAAGCCATGCGATTCCGCCATTTTCTGGCCGCCCACCTATGGATGGACTGAGACCTTCTGAAACTGTGAACTAAAGTAAACTTTTCCACCCCTAATTTGTGCATGTCGGATATTGAATCACAGTGATGAGAAAGTAACTGAGACATCTTCCCACAGAAACCAAGGTGTTTATCAAGTCCCTCGAATATAAGTATAGAAAGAAGAAAAGACATGTGATTCCTTAAAGTTAGATTTGCTCTGTATGGCATCTTTTCATGTGTTATTCAGTGGGCAGAGTGAAAGAGTGGTCTAAACACCTGGTTTACCTCTCTGTCACTCTGCCCCTCACCAGAACAAAACTTTAAATTACTTAATTCTCCATTGTCCTGTCTATCTAACAAGGAAAATGTTCGAGAACTTCAAATCCAATGCATCCTTCTCTCTGTATTTTACCAGCCATGTTAGAAGCTACAGAGGAGCAAATTCCTGGTTGGCAGGTGAGGGGTCATACTGGGAAAAGCGGCTTGCTACCAAGTGAGGAACTGGGATGCAAGACTCTTAAAGCTCTCATCTGCAAAGATTTAGAAGCAGGGAGACTTGGGATACAACAGGCTGGATGTGGGCTGTAGTGTAATTACAAGGATGCAGGGTGGGCAGAGAGATTTGCTGTTTGTTTTTCTCCAACACTGCACTGGGTTCTGTCACTCAGTGCTTCTTCACATGTTTTGTCCCTTTCGGTCCTGGGTCCTCATATTTCCCTACCAACCACTTGAGCCATGATCTAATTTTCATTCCTCTTCTATACTGTTGCTTATACTCATTTAATAAAAATTTAAGCTCTCTAGTCTGGAAACCCCGTGATTCTATCACTCAACAGTAAACTTTATCACAACAAGATGAATGACGATTCACGTTTTTTATTTCCTTGGGACCCATGCTTCCCTTTTCTCCTGCCCTAGAAGAAAGGATTCTAGACTCTTATTTAACCCAAGAATAGAAACTGATAGTTATTTTCAAAGATCAGTTCTTCCTCTGATATTTTCTCTGGCTGAAGTTAAATAAAACTAAATTGTCTACTACTTAATAAAATAAGCTCAGAATGATGTCTTTCATTTTTTTACTTGAAGCCTTCAGAGACTTATATTTTTATTTTCATTAAATTATTCCCAGGCCAATAACTTGGAGAGCTACCTTGATAGGAATGCAGACTTGTAGAAGATAAATTCAATAGACTTTTGTTGCAAAGCCAATATGAAGGGACAGGGAAAATAACCACATTTTCAGGTCATTTCTTATTCTTAAAAAGTTTTCCTCAAACATTCGTGGTGGGATTTGATCTGTAATCCATATAGGCAAGTGGTTAGACATAAAGAACTTCGCAATAAGGGTTTCATATACAAAGTACAGCTTGATCATTCATCATAAATAAGCCACCTGCTCCACACAGATAAGGACAAATGAAAAACTAAAGGCACTAAACAATTGCCTCATATACACAATTATACCACACAATTTAGAACTTAATTCTATTTCCTCTGTTGGAGCTATTTTTCACTTCAATAAAATAAGCTTTTCTTGACCCTGGTTCAACTTTGCCCTTGCCTTTGCCTTTAGGGTATTTCATTAAAGAACAATTTTTATTATTTTTTTCATAATTGGAACCTCAGTTTTCTTCATTTCCCCTAAAAATTAGTATTATAAAAGATTTTTCGTCTATTTACTTCATAAAAATATTACCTACATTGTATCATTTTATCACAGCTTTGACATTAATTTCACCTTATTGGTATGATTTTGCAAAGTGTAAAGGCTGTGGTTCTTATATCTAAGATGGAAAGAACCCTGTACATTCATTCACAATATTTTTGCTTCATTCCTTTTCTTGTCCACTCTCTTTTTTCTCTTTAAAGTGTAATGTGTTACAACTGTTGCAAGGCAAATGATTCCTGTTAAACTCATTGCTGTTAAAACATTTTTCAATATAAGATGATCTCTGCCAAGTACAGAGGCAGAGTTTGGGGGAATAAACAGAGATACCTGGACAATATTTGATATATCAGACTTCAAAGAATTTCTATCCACGGCTCTAATGGCCACATAAATTTTGTGGCTTTTTTGTGTTTCATGTTCAGGTTGATGTTCCAGTCCATTTGTAAAAACTTTGGGTAAGAATTTAAATACCTCCCTGGTGCCAGCTTGCTGAGGAATTAGCTTGGATGTATTCACTAAAATGGCATCGTTAAAGTCATCTTGAATGCTCTGCAGACTTTTACTTATTCTTATTTCATAGCTTGCAGCTGAAATTAAAAACATAAATGAGAGTCAAGTCACCTTGAGACTAAGAGCAAAAAGTTAAAATATCTAGTAATGAACAAAACAAGAAAAATGAATATGAACCAAACTTTAAAACATTTAAATCAAACATAAAAGAGTCATGCTAAAGCCTGAACAACACAGCTGATGTCTTTTAGCAGCAAAAGTAACATAGTAATGCTGCTTTTTCTTGTTATTATGGAAACTTTATGTCATTTTATTAAAAATGCCTCTACTTCTTATTCTAATCAATGAAGCTTATTGTAAAGCTTACAGGAAAATAAATAACAAAAAAGGCCATATAAAACCTAAAAAAATTGCAATGCAAAGAGACTAACCTTACCAGTATAAAAATAGTATAATGTGTCAGTAAGTAAACTGCCATAGACTAGGGCATGAGTAGACGTACTGAAAAGTAAGCCAAGCCTGGGGGAATGGCATAGCAGTTAAATCATTTGCCTAGCAAGCACAAGGCCCTGTGTTCAACTCCCCAGCACTATATAAGCTGGGCATGGTGGCATGTGCCTGTAATTCCAGCATCTGGAAACTGAGGCAGGAGGATTGCCACAAGTCCAAGGCTAACCTGGGCTCTGTAGTGGATTCAGGACCAGACTGGGCTATAGAGCAAGACCCTGCCCCCCCAACCCCCCCCCAAAAAAAACAAACACAAAACAAAACAAAACAACAACAACAAAAAAGAGAAGTAAGCCAATGTATACTCAGAAATTTAGTATACAATAAAGATGGAACTCACATTAATAGGAAGAAGTGAAAGTTTTTAATAAATGATTTGGGACAATTGGATTAAAATCTGGTAGAAGATGTAGGTGGAAGTCTAAAATTTGGCATAGACCTTAGAGAAGGGAAAATAGAAGAAGTTTCCTATCAATGTGACTTCAAACAAGGGCTGGAATTAGCAGACTGCTCTCAGTCTCTATCACAAAAACAATGGCCTACACTGGGAGAGGAAACTGTACTGATGTCTGTATGAGTCATGGGAAATATTTCCCTAAACCCAACTTGCAAATAAATGAATAAACATCTTCTAGAGGGTTTTCAGAAAAGAAGCCATTTTTAGTATTTTGAAGCATGTGTTGTAGAAGATAGACTCCATTTTCACAAAATAGGGCCTTGAATTCACAGAATGGAGTGGTGTGAATGTCTCCAATCAAAGTTTCTGTGTTTACTAGTGCTTCTTCACTGGCAGGGCAGCCAAGTCACTCTCCCTCCTGGACTCCAGGAAGAAAGACCTTATTGGCAACTCAAAGCTTCTTATGACAGCCCGTTGTAGTGTTTTCAGCTCTAAGCCCCAAAACCATTTTCCCCCCACTGGCCCCTAACATGGCTATTAGAAATGCAATCATGTGCAAAATAGCTAATGAAGCCAGCAAACTCACCCTGACCCTGATCAAAGTCTTCTCCAGGTGCTGTCCAGGATAGAGTTACTTCCTCTTCCACTTTTACAGCTTCCAGGTCAATAATTTTGCATGGTGGAAACACATCGCGATGGGAGCCAGTTGGAACACCCAACACTGAAAAGGAGCCTCCGGAGCTCACCCGGCTGACGCCCCACCTTGGCTCTCCCTCGCTTCTGTGCACAGATTTCCTTGGAGCATTCATCTGAATATTACCTGGACCCAAAGGAAAAGACACCCCAAAACAACAGATTATGAATCTTCTAACTAGCTTGTTCTTAGTACGTTAAAAAAACAACACTTTTTATTTTAACCACATCTTTACAATAACTGAATTTTACTTATTCATCCTTTCATTTACACACGCTCTTCATATTTACGTACTGAGAGCACGTGCTGTGCCAGTCCTCACAGACCAAACTGTATCCCTCGTGGACTGTGCAGTTATGTTAACTACATTAGTAAAGACACGTTGGCAAATTGTGATAAGTATCAGAGGACAAGAAGGCTGGGCACTTTGAAAGAAAATAGTTTGGGTACGTAATTTAGAGTAATATCAAGGAGGTCACATTTCAAGGTTTTCTAAAGGTTGAGAATCATGCAGGTAAAGGGTGAAGAACAACCCAGGAAAAAGGAACAGTGTGTGCGTGAAGACCGAGGTGCAGAACAGTTTTGCAAATTAAGAAAAGTAAAGAAAAGGGGTGGGGGAGGGGGAAGTGCCTGGCGTGACTGAGGCCCTGGGTAGAACAGAGAGAGAACAAGAAAGAGAGAGAAAGAGAGGCAGAGACAGTCAGAGAGACAGAATAGTTTGAGGTGAAGGGGAGAAAAGTTCAGGATATGAGGTTGCAGAGCCTTATCAAGGCACGGCCACTTGGAGAACCATCCAACTGTTGAGGTGACAGAAGGTGGCAGCTTGGGATGGATGATAGCAGTAAGGGTCCGGGAGTGGGAAGGGGCACTCAAGTGTTTTGCAGGCAAAGTAAGCAAGATACGTTAATGGATTTGAATATGGAATGGCAAAAGAGAAAAAAAGAGGTGAAAAATTTAAGTGACAAGTTTTGCGATTTATAGGACATGTCATAGAACCAGTTAGATAAGGATTTTAATATCTAAGAGAGGCTTTAGTTGGATTTAATAATTTTTAAGTTGTAAATTTAAAGGCTATTGCATATAGGTATTATTAAAGTCACATGGGTTAATCAGATTACCTAATAATTTAGATTATAATATGTAGTATATATTCTACATGTAAGGCATTTTTAAGTACTTAATGTGTATCCAATATTTAATTTCTCAGGAAAGTTGTGAGGAAGACACAGCTATTACCTCTGTTTTATACAGATGCAGAAACCAAGACACGGAGAAGCTAAGAAACTTGATCAAAGTCATAGAGTTCAACCCCAAGCAGTGTGGCACCGGATGGTGCAATGAGAAGGTGAGGATGGAGCTTGGAACCGGAAGGAAGTGGTGTGATGGAAACCAGGAAATAGCAAGGAGGAGATTAGTCGGCTGTGTCCTTGCACCGGAGCCAGCTAAGGTGAGGGCTGAAATGTGTCCTTGGAGTTTAGCAGAACGTGGCCACAGGCCAAGAACAATCCCAGTGGAGCTCACTAGGAGGACATCAGATAGTGGTGAGCCAAATAGCAAATTAGAGGTGAGAAGGCACCGTCACCAAGTTTTGGTTCATTTTAAGGGACTGGATGATGGGGAGTAGAGAGGTGGGTAGTAACTGGAAGGTGACCAGTAACTTCTTTCTAAGCATGAAATGTAATAAAACATGCTTAAATGCTACTCAGAGGGGAGCAGTAGGGAGGGAACATGCAAGGGAGGCTCTTAATGCCACTGGATAGAATTCAGAGCATTCTAGCAGAGACGATGTCTTCGAGGAAAGAGAGGAAGGTGCCACATCATTCTGTTTGTAGGTTTCAAGTGTGAAAATAGCTCCCACTTTGTCAGAGAGGTGTGTGCTGAAGGTCATCACCTCCAAATGAGCTGATGAAAGTGAATGCTACCAACTATGCCAAGAAAACCCAAGCCCTTTCTCTCCGGTTCCCTAAGGGTCTGATAAAAATCATAGTTGAACATTTCTAATCTCACTGCACTCTAATTACTGGTATTCGAATCCTCCAATTTTATGGGCTTTTGAGTATTCAAACAAGTCTGTAGCCTACAAGCTTCTTGACGAGACTCGGGTCTGCCAATTTGTCACCTAGTAGGCCTTCAAAACTGTGACATAGAAATAAAAAGAGGGACTATCTATTTAGAAACTAAGTATTGTTACATCTAGGTAAGAAATCATACCTATGCAACAAAGCCATGTTACCTTGCAACTTATTTTACATTGGCCTTTAAACAGCCCAAGTTGCCTTAAGTGTAGGTGAGAAAGAATTGTCTACCAGCCAACACAAAACACACCAGGAGATGTAATACCACTGTGGCACTTTGTTGGTTTCTAGTGAGCAGTACAGAACAGAGCAAAAAACAATCAAGATAAATAATTTATAATTGCTAAACTACATAGATAATATAAATAATTACTAAGATACTAGATTACTAAAATGACATTTGAGAGTTTTTAGAGTGATTATACTAGGATACATTGTGACATTTTTAACTATTGCTTTTGACTAGGAACTAAAATAATGGTATTTTAAAAATGAAGATACATATCTTCTATATTACTGACATGTTTATCTTTAAGGAAAGTAAAATATCTTCCAGAACCATTCAGTCATCTGTAGTATCTAAGCTACTTTTTAATCCAGGAATTCACTTCCTGTATAGATTATGTAAGTATTTTGCCTCCTTTCAACTGTTAAAAACAGCCTTTTGCTACTTGCTTAAAATGCTATAGAGGAAATATGAGAACCAGAAATTAGAAATCTCAATAAATCTTGTGTCTTCTACTAATTCTATTGATAGAGTCACCAAGAAGAGGTCAAAATTGTTATGGATACAAAGGCAGGAGTCATTTATGGGAATTATCTTTCATCTGTTATCATTGAGAACAGAAGAGGTAGCAAATAAATTATGTATTCTCTCTCTCTCTCTCTCTCTCTCTCTCTCTCTCTCTCTCTCCCCCCCCACACACACACACACACACACACTACTCCCCCATACATACAGGTACATACGCATACACACCCATTAGAGACATACATGAAATGGTATTACGAGTTACCAGTGCTAACTATTCTTACCATTCTTTATATATCCTGGTACATACACAGCATGACTTCCTGCGTTAGAGTGGGCAAGGCTGTGTGTGCTGGGAGAGTGACTGACACGCACTTTCAAGCTATAGCTACCACTTACAGCAAAGGAGAAAAAATACCTTGAGTAAATGCCATCATTTTTTATAATGTCAGCACCTGTACATGTAGACAAAAATTCAGTGTTAACACTTCTCATCACTGTTGATTGCTAATATTTTTTAAGTTATTCAAAATAAGATTGGCTACTCTTGTTCTGTTTTACCATATATTACTATGATCATAACTTCTCTTGGTACTTGATAGCTCCATAATGTCTCCTTGTGATTCTTTAATCACCAAAAAGTTATTTTCTAAAAGTGAATGAGTTGTGTCTGTTTCAGTGTTAATAAAACAATTAAAATCATCTTTAAAGCTCTCATTTATACTCTCACTAATACTATTTTTCATAGACACCCAAGACATTTTAAATATTTGTGGTAGAGATCCTTTTTAAAATAAAAGCTTCTGTATCTAAGAAATTAATATATGTGCATATATACAGAATTTCATATAATTTCATAGACTAACATTATCAATGTCCTAAACCCATGTAATAACCTCAGAAAAAAACAAGTAACAACAACATCAACAAAAAACTTTAGTTAATAAAATACTGTGGAATTATATTTCTCATTAGAGAGTACACGGAATAGTTGTTCTCAAGTTTAATAGGCCTATTGCTCTGAAATTTGACAGGCATTGATTTGGTCTCCTGGGCTCAATGCAGGGGCGTTCTGAAAGCTTGGCCACTGTAAGACTCCTTTGCCTTTGCATTGACCCTCAGAGAGAGTCTGATTCTAACCCTAGTCCGTAACTGAAAGAGGCATGAAGACCGAGCTGTAGTGGGGCATCCAGTTCACCAAAATGTATGTCACGTTCACTATTCAAGTGCAGGCGACTTCACTGGGCAAGCAGCCTATATTAACCTGGTAGTCAATTCTGTTCTCACACCACACGCCCAGCCCTGTACCCCAGACCTATACCACCACGGACAGGCTCCAGAATCCTTTTCTCCACTGCAGAGGCAAGCTTGTTAACATACAATACCAGGAACATACTTAAATGAAATAAGTACTAAACATCCTTTTATCAAGGCAGATTTAGAAAAACATTTTTGTCTACTGGAAGGAATTCAAATGTCAGTATTTAGTGATTTAATGATTAATATATATTTGCTGAGAAATTGCAAAAGAAAACGTCTCTTTATAGTAGTCACCACTTCCACTTTTTGTAATCACTGAGGCAGGAAAACAAATAAACAAACAAACAAAACACAAAAACCAAACAAATAGCAATATCCTGAAAGCTGGGAAAGTTAATTTTAAGATCTGAATTTACCACTTAGTACCTTTGAAGTTTAATGTCTCTGAGCCTCAATTTTACCATTTCTAAAACTGCAGTAACTTACCTCATTGTTGCAATTATTTGAGAGTATACATAAGGAAGTAAATTGTGAATCATTTGTGAGTATAAATTTTATTATTATTCATTAATTTTATTAGGTAAATGTTGTTTCCATTATAAAGTTATAGACAGCTATGTTCATGTATATTAAATATTGGGGGTAAATGAACTGTATGTACACTTTAATGTCTAAGCAATATTTTTATTGTGTCTTTCAGTAGGCTATTAATTTAGCTATCAGATAAATGAAGTATCCAGTGGATAAGTGGATAAGTGTATTGAGTTAAATCAGGTGAACTTTTTTTCCCTAAGAGAGTTTGATCTACTCTCCAGATAAACTCGTAATCTGGAGTAATGAATAACTATTCTGCAAAGTGCATTTTTGGACCATATTCAAAAAAAAATGGAAGGAAAGATAGGGCCAGGCATAAGCAATCAGAACACAGGACATTGAGCCGGATCCATTCCAACAGGCAAACAAGTCCAATTCTCTGGTATTCGTCCAGGGAGACTTGAACTAAAGTCCATCATAAATGTCATACATAATTGCTACAGTAAGATACCAATCAACTATTAAACACAAGAATCTTGAAAAATAATTAACTTTTAAATAACAGAGCAAAGACAAGTAATTTTATTAGTATATCAAACACTTAGGCTGCCAACATATCATTCTGAGAATTTAGTTTAGGAAAAAAGCAGAACAAAGAACAAGAAAGAGGAACAACAAAAGAGTTTGTTTTTAAAAGTCATGAAGAGTTAGTCAGAAACAGTCCAATAGCTACTGGCGGCCTAGCCTGAGTCTGTGCTGTTCTCACTGAATAAAAAGGAGGCTTTAACGTCTCCTGTATAGCATGTGAATTTTGAGGTGGAATGTTCTTGATTTATTTTTTTTCCCAAGTGGTGGGAAAACATCAATCCCGATCCTGCTAGCTTGCTGATCTGGCCCTTTTGGAACCAGTAAATCAAACACATCAAAGGTACTAGCTCTGGTTCTAATGGGTTGTATTCTTCCCTCAATCCAGCTAAAGAATAATCTAGAACCATCTCTTGGGTCACAGGTTCAACTTCTCCGTATTTTTTTTTTTTCTTCACAAGTGGTCCTAAAAGAAAATATGAGTTAACGGTCATTGCATCTCTCTTCTTGAGTTTTCATTTGCTCTTTCATTTGTCTAGTCTGAGTATTTCTGTGAATACAGTGGGCCACTCTGGAACAGGGGCATGTCATAAGGATGTGAAAGTTTATTCTTGCGGGGCCTTAGGAGGTGAGAGAGGCCAGTGTCACTTGCCATGGGGAAGCCAAGACCAAGGTTATCGGGTAGTTTCCTTCCATTCTTCCCTCCCCACTCAGCACAGCTATTCTGAGGAGCTTAACTGGAATTTTTCCATATAGCTATTCAGTATATTAGCAATTCTTTGAGAATTGGAGAATCTGATACAATTCAATAAGAAAAAACGAGTTGAAGGGATTTTACATATGAACTTAATACCAATGCTGCATCAAATAGCATGACAGCTCTTGAGAGTATACAAAAACACCGTGACAGTCCTTGTTACCTGCTCCGTTGTCTAGAAGTTCCAGTGTAACAAGATCTCCGGTCTCTGCTTCGATTATTGCAGTGACAGTGGCATTAAGAATGGGATAAGACGCCCTCCTAACATTTGCATAAATCATCACGGGACAGGGAAAACGGGTGCTGCCTCTTTCCACAAAGGCTTCCACAGCAACTGGAGGCACAGCAGAGCTGGAGGCACGGGAGGCCACTGTCATTGTCAGGGCTTGAGGGGAATGGTGGGTATTGTTCAGGGAGTAGGTCCAGGGTCCAGGCTGCAAAACAAACACTTTTTGGTTTGTAAAGCGTGAAGAAAGAAAATGAAACTTCACTTTAAAACCCATCTAGGATGACGTGTTATTTTTTTTCTTGTTTTGCTGATGTTTCAATTTTAAAAATACTGTAAGTGGAAGTTTGGAGAAGTAATGTAGTAGTATCAGATAAAGAAGCCATTCTCTTCTTTATTTATTTATTTATTTATTTATTTATTTATTTATTAAACAGGGTCTCTCTATAGTCCAGGCTGGCCTAGGACTCACAGCAATCCTCCTTCCTCAGACTCTCCAGTTCTTGGGGATACAGGCATGCATCCCTACACCCAGCTATAAGGTGATACTAGGGAATCAAACCTGGGGCCTCACACTTCCTAAGCAAGTGCTCCAATTACTGAGCTACATTCCCAGCCCCACTAGCCACTTTTATTGTTAAGTAACTTCAGGGAATTATATCTGGAATTATTTGGAGGAAAGCGGGTACATTTTGTTTCATATTTTAAGCACAAAACAGTAACAGCATCCATAACCAAGTACTTTGCAAATATTAATCTGGGCCCCTTCACCCAAAAGGAGACTAAATATTTTTATTCCTCTTCACAACCAAGAAAATTATATCAAACTGTGTGAACCATTATGATTATATGTCTTCATTGGATTAAAAGACAATATTATTATTCTTTCACCCTACTCCTCCCAAATAGCAGACCCAGAAATCTCAAGCAAAAACCGTATATAGGGCTGAGGATGTAGCTCAGTAGTTAAAACAGTTGCCTAGCAAGCACAAGGCCCTGAGTTGGATTTCCCAGTATCACATTAGCTGAGCATGTTGGTGCGCACCTGTAATCCAACACGCAGGATGCTTAAGTTTGAGGATTTCCTTGAGTCAAGGCCAGCCTGGGCTACATAGTGAGTTCAGGACTAGCCTGGGCTACAGAGCCAGACTCTGTGGTAAAATATGTACAGTGTTAGAGGCCAAGAAAGGACTGTTACTTTTATTGGCCAGGGTTGTATAATGCTTATGTCAAGTATTTTATGGAGATACAATACTCTCTTACGAACCTAGACTACCCAGGAGAAACCTAGAAAAGAAAGTCTGAAAGAAACAGGTGAGAGTTCAGTGTATTAGAACATATCCTTTTGATTAAGCTGTACACTTTGTTAAATCTCAGAAGTAGCAGGAGAAACCCACAGAGGAAAGCAGGGGGTCCAGGTGCAACTCAGGCCTTGGGAGTTAAGAAGTTCCAAGCCATGCCTTCTCCATTGCAATTCTTTGCTTTGCCATTTTCCAGTGAAGTCTAATTCAAACATTGAGATTTCTCTGGGCTGCTTTGGAATCACAATATTAGTAACGGCTGCAAGCTAGGAACCTCCTCATCAAAAAGTTCTCTTCAGTGATACAAGCCACCTACACCAGACGAGGGCGTCAGAGGGAGCCAGAAGGAGATACAGCGTCCCTGGCCCTCATGCTCAGGTCTGAAAAGACCGCAGTGAATTGCAGAAAAGTTCATAGGGTATGTGAGAGGAAGGCTAAGAGATAAAGGGCCCAGTGTGTAACATTAGCCACCTAGATTTTATTCTGAGGCCATCAAGTTTAGAAGAGAACAGGTTGGTCGGGTTCGTGTTCCAGAAGGATCCTTCTGGTGGAGATGAAGAACAGATTTGAGGGATGGCCGTCTGGAGTCACGTTAAGGGGCTCCAGCAGCAGTGGTGGCCAGGGGCTGAGTGATGAGTCATGGAATTCAGGCAGCGTAAGAGTGAAGCTGAGCGCTCACAGCCCTGATTGGAGCTTCATTTTGTTTTTTAACTTACAGGATTTCAGCCCTTACTTCTCGCAAAAGACATGGATTGTTGACATCGGTCCTGTTAATCCACCTGTCCTCTTCCACTTCCCTCCCCACCTTTCCCTTCTATCCACAGCTCGCATGCCTCTCTGCAGTTTACCCTTATTAAACTACTGGCAGAATCACTGTGATACTTGTGAAGATCTGATTGGAAGAATGCCAGGTCAGAGTCAAGGTCGCCTTCTTTTTCTCTGAGCCTTTCTAGGTGCTACTCTGGGACATTTTTCTAAGCATGTAGAAGCAAATGAGTTATGCAGAAAAAAATGTTAAGCTAGGAAAAAAAAAGGCATTTGTGCTAGTAATAGAAATAATAATTTCCCTTACTGAAGTGAGAAAGTTTTATCCAACTAATATTTAAAGTTTTGCATATGCATTAATTTCTCCCTTAAATGTATAGCATTGTCAAAATGTTCTCATAAATTCAAAACTTTGATAGTTAAAAATAAAATACTCTTTACACAATTCATTTAATCACGTGGTACAATTGGAAGTAATATACTTGGCTTAATGTTGTCATTATAAGCTGGCTCCTATCACCTACCTTGGCAGTTCCTGGAATGCAAAGTCTGGCTGTCCGAGAAGGTAGATTGGTGAGAAAATTCTTCGTGTCGTATTTTTTTCCAGTAGGATCAAATAATACGATCTCAGGGGGACCAATAGTCTGCCACGTGACTAGAAAAACAGTGTCGTTGCCCACGCTGATATCTACAGTCACAGTGTTCTTCAGTTCCTGGTAAGGTGTAACGTTTTCACCTGTACTTTCAAGCTGTTAAAGAGAATATATACGTGAAAGCTTCTAGTGCATATATTCATCATCCCTTCTTTTCTTTACCTTTATAAACAAAGCCAAACTAACAAAATAAAAATTATTTAATTCTGACATTATCGTGCTTACATAATTTTCACATATTATATAAGTAGTTATGCAATAAAATATTTTGCTATAGTTAATGGAAGTATCATTTCATTATTCTTTGTTAAAAATAATTTTTATGTTCTGTTAGCTCATCCAAATCAACACTGTATTCTGATTAGCAACTATAGCACAAAATTTTTAAAAAATTTTGTTTTTGAAAGCACTTATATTGCTCAAATTTGTGTTAAAATATAAAGATACTTTTACATGTCTTAATTAGAAATACAGAATTGGGTTTTGGTACATTTAAACAAAGTCGTTGGCCATTCAGGGTAAACTGTTTGCATATGCACTCATGTGCATGATTGTGTGTGTGTCCAGGTGTATAAGATATATAGAATGTGGGCCTGGCATCGTATTAAATGGGTCACATGATTTTAATAAAAACCCTTACGTACCTATAAGTAGTGTTGTTAGCTACATCTTAGAGACAAAAAAAAAAATTGAAGCTTAGCAAGCTAATGTACACAGCAAAAAGGTGGAACTGGGCCTAAACCTAGCTGGAGATTCCTTGCATTTAATCACCGCATCCATAATAGTTGCAAGTTTGTAAATAACGTTGACATTTTGTATTTGTTGAGCATGTTAGGAACACTTTGCAAGATTGCTCAAATCTAGAAGTCATATAAAATTATTTTGGTGAAAGTCACCAGGTATTATGCGCTGTTTGTTCAGGCCAACTTAACAAGTGTTCTTTGGCTGCCGGCTCCTGCCTGAGCTCTGAGGGGCCTAGAGGCAGCTCCTGCCTCGTCTCATGGGACTAATGGCATCTGTACAACTAGAGAAAGGCAGCCCGTGTTGGGCACATGATAGATATCTTAGGTTAAATTTGTTTATTTGCATTTCTTTTTATTTCATATTTTAAAAATATGATAAAATATGAAGATTATTGGAAATTAGCAAGAAAACTGATTATAACCTATAATAGTCATTTATAATTAACATGTTTAATTTTATAGTGTAAATATTGTAACAGTAGATAAAAGCACAAAGCTGTACATATTTATGGGATATCACATGATAATTCAACACCAGTATACACTGTATAATGTTTAAATCAGGTTAAACGTGTCTGTTTGCTCATTTATCTTTTCTTTAAGGTGAAAACATTCAAAATATTTTCTTCTTTTTTTTGAAATATGTAATCCACTCTCATCAGCTATAGTCACCTTACTGAGTAACAGGACACCAGAACTTATAACTCTAACTGAAACAGAGTATCCATTCTCAAAGTTTCCTCTTCTCTCCAAACCCACTGCTCGCCCCAACCTCTGACAACCACCATTCTACTTTCAAGCTCTGTGAAATCAACTTCTGTGGCACCACATGTGAATAAGATCATGTGTTTCACCTAACATCATAATCTCTGCTTCGATGCGTGCCATCTTGAGGATTTCTTTTTCTTTCCACAGTTAATGGTATTCCATTGTGGACATGCATTGCACTTTCTTATATATTCATCAGTTATATGGACACTGAAGTTTTTTCCATTTCTTGGCTGTTGGAATAATGTTGCAATAATGTTGGAAGTGTAGGTGTCTCTGTGACATACAGATTTCATTTCCTTTGGATATACACTTTGTAGTGGGATTGCTAAATTCTACAGTAGTTCTACTTGTAATTTTTGAGAAACACGCCGTTTTTCACAATGGCCGTTCTCCTTTACATCTCTACCGATGGTGCACAAGGATTCTATATGTTATACATCCTTGCCAGGGCACGTTGTGTCTTGGCTTTTTTATAACAGCCATTCTTACTAGAATGGGTTTCATTCTTCTGCATGTGAATGTCCAATTTTCCTAGCATTATTTGTTCTTTTTCCAAAGTTCATTCTTACCACCTTTGTCAAATGTTAGTTTATCAGTAGACTGTGGGTGTGGCTGTACTTTTAGGTTGTCTACATGTTCCATTGGTTTCTGTGTCTATTCTTACTTCAATGCCATGCTTTTTGGTTACAATAACTTAGTGTATTTTGAAGTCATGTAGGTAGTATAATCTTTCCTGCTTTGTTCATTTTACTCAAGAGGGCTTTGGCTATTTGAAGTTTATATGTTATTACACAAATTTTAGAATCTTTTTTTCTAGTTTTGAGAATATCATTAATATTTTGATAGAGATAATATTGATTCTGTAGATCTTTTTGGGTAGTATGAAAATTTTAACAATATTGATTCTTCTAATCCATGAGCACAGGATGCCTTTAAATATTTTTGCATGTTCATTTTGTTCCTAAAATTTTGCTAAATTAATTTATTAGCTGTCATAGGTTTTATTAGTGGTCTTTGGAGTTTTCTATGTATAAGATCACATCATCTCGTGCTCGCTTCGGCAGCACATATACTAAGATCACATCATCGACCAACAGTGACAATTTGACTTCCTCTTTTCCAATTTAGATATCCTTTGTTTCTTTCTTTTGCCTAATTGCTTCAGCTGTGATTACCACTAAACTGTAGAATAACAAAAGTTGTGAAAGTGTGCATCCTGGTCCTCATCCATATCTTAAAGGGCAAAAAAAAAAAAAAGTTAGCTTTTGCCAATTCAGTATGATGTCTGATAGTGGCTTATTACACATACTTTTTATTATGTTGTAATACGTTCCTTTTGTACCTGACTTGCTGGAAAATATTGATAAAAGGATATTAAATTTTTTGTCTTTTATGCATCTATAAAATTATCACAAGGCTCGTCTCTCTGTTGGTATGTTGTATCCTGTTTATTGATTTGTGTATGTTGAACTAGCCTTACCTCTTTGAGATAATTCCCACTTGATGATGGCAAATAATCTTTATAAGGTGGATTGTTTTGCTAGTATTTTGTGAAGGAGAGTTTCATCTATGTTCATCAAAGATTTTGATACTTTTACTTGGTAATCTTTTTTAATTTCTTGCTTATCACTTTTGGTTTGACTAAGACAATTTTTTCTCTATGGTTACCATGAGGCTTACAAAAACATCTTTTGGTTGTAATAAGCTATTTTGACATGATAGCAAAATAACAAAATTATGAAGACACGGAAAGAAACAAAAAAGGGAAAGAGAAAATTGACTAATAAAAATCTCCACCTTTGCTCTGCGTTCTTCTCCACATTTTGAATTTTTGATGCCTCATTTTATATCTTTCTTGCTTATCTACTTCGCATATTGATGTTTTTAATTTCTTATTTTTAGTCTTCATTCTAGGGATAGGAATAGCTTAAACACTATGTTTGTAATATTACAGCAGTCTGTATTTGTCTGTGTAATTACCTGTAGCAGTGAGTTTTATTCCTTTCAATAGTTTCTTCTTATTCAATAGCATCTTTAGCTTTTGGTTTGAAAACTCCATTTAGTTTTTCTTATAGGATAGGTTGACATAACATTATTTTAGTTATTGTTAGGAAATGTGCCATCTCTCTTTCATTTCTAAAGGATAGCCTTGCTAGATTCAAGATCTCATGCTACTCTCCTTGGTTGTAGGGGTTCTGCTGAGAAGTCTGCTGTTTTGCAAATTGAAACATCATTCCTCTCTCTGTCCTCTGTCTCTAGTTTCTTCCTTATGAATCTTGTATCTTTAACCTTTGAGAGCTGAGTATGATTACAATATGTCAATATGTTCTGACATTTTTCTTTTTGTTTATTTCTAATGACAGAACTGTGTTCATTGCCTTTGCTGTGTACATATAACCTTCATGTTAAATATGTTCTAATGATATTATACCAAGTTTATTGTTGACATTATGTCATTAACTTGGCAGGCTCACTCACCATCTGTGAGGAAACTGCAGATGAAATTCTATTCAAAACATTATTCAATTATGTCCAAAGTATCATGAAAGCATTTAGAAAAATTTGGCCCTCTTAAAAATAGTGTGATTAGATGATATTTTTATAATCAAAATCAAGAAAGTTGTAGGTAAAAGGATATTTAGAAATTTTTAGAATTCAATGATACAGGTGTCATATTAAAGGAGCAAAGGTAAAATGTATTTTGGTTGATAGAAAGTTATTATGGGACTAAAATTAAATACCATTTAATAATTTGTCCTCCGGACCTGCCCCCACCTCAATCCATTATTTACCTGTATTTTGAGCCACAGAGATGTAAATTCTCTCACAGATGCTGAAAATCTGAAGTAGTATTCCAAAAAGAAAAGGTTCCCAGAGCTAAGTACAAAACTCAGACCAGTGCTCATCCCTAAAAAGCTCAGACTATTACATATGTTAATAAGGTAAACAAAGCACTTAGCACAATCCATCTATTTCTGTTGTTCCCTTCCCTTTTTCCACTCCACCACCCCACCAAGTTATAAATAAAGGAAGGAGAAAATTGTCACCTGAATGCTTTGCTGAAAAATATCTCCAGTGCCAGAGGAAATTCTACTGAAAGCATCAATCACACTGTTGGAGTTTGATTTATCTGGAATGTAGAATTTTAAACCACCTGAAATACATAATTAGAACATAACTACTAAAAAGGATGAAATAAAACAAAAAGAGAGTGTTAGAACTTGTCCAACAAACATTTTTGCACGAGAGTGTTCGTATGGGAGAAGTAGAAATGCTGTTTGACTTGTTGGGTGCCACAGTCAATAAAATCACCTGATAAGAAGTCTGGGTGGGCAGTTTTGGTGTTCTATTCCAAGGCTGTGTTATTAGGGGCTAGAATCTGCCCACTGTGAAAGGCCTCAATAAATACTTTCCCTGAATAGCCTTAAAATCAAAGCTACTCCTTGATAATCTAGGTTAATTGCTATCTACTCATATTACTCCTAGTTACATTTATTTTATGAAAACATTGTTTTTAAGTATAACTCAATAAATCCTAACTATTAATGGTAGAATTATCATAAATATTTTTTATGAATACAAGACAAAAATTATTCTGTGCCCCATCAAGAACACAAAAATTTACATTGATATGTTTGTCATCGTAGAAGTTAGTGCAGTTAGTCTTAGAGATAGTTTTTTTGTTGTTGTTGTTGTATTTTGTCTGCATGTTCAGGCTGGTTTAGTAAGAAACATATTATTTTCATCCAATGTATACAGTTTGAACCTTCGAAGTAAAATTTAAAGTAATCAGCAAAAAGTTTGAATTTTAACCACCATTTACATTTTCTATTTTTTTTCAGCTAGGCCATATAATCTAAATTTCACAGTTGTATTTTGAATATTCCGGTTTAAAGAAATGCTCTAAAAGATAACTTTTGAAATGCATTACCTGTCAGAAGTGATAATTCCTCCAGGTTTCCAGCTCCGGAGGAAGCCAGGGCTATGGAATGAATGATTGCACCGCTACTGAGCACGGTGAGCAAGCAGTCGCCTATACGCTCATCGGCTCCACTGGCCACTAATATCATCACCGAGCCATAGGCTTTCCCATCCAGCTTCTCAACCACCTGAACACAGAATATCAGGCATTAAGAAGGAAACACACTTCTCATGTCTTACTGAGCAGAGAAGACCACTCTCTTTCCTTTTTTTTTTTTTTTTTTTTTTTTTTACCGATAAGGCAAATGTCTCTTCTAGGTCCTCTGTGGTTCCCTATACTTCATGTTCTTCTGCACTGGTCCTCACCTCCTCCCATCACAGAACCTGTCACTCCAAGTGCCACTGCCGGTTAGATTGTGGGCAGGGACTTCTCTGGTTTGGATCATCCTGACGTGCTCATAGTTTAGAGAAGTGTCCATCACGGAACGTATGGAGTGCGCTGTTGCCTGAGAGCCTTGCTCCTGAGGTCCAGTGAGTGACTAACAACAGGGCTTAGGTAGTGGTTCTCAACCATGGCTGCACATTAGAATTAGATAGTGATTTTAAAATTTTAATCGGTAGGCCACAATCCAGAACAATTAAATCAGAATCTCAAGGGATGATCTCCAGACACGAGTTTTGGTTCTGGAGATTGAACCCAGAGCCTCACACCTGCTAAGTACATGCCCTACCTCTGAGACTCACCCTCAGCCTCTAAGTATATTTTTAATCAGGTGATTTCGGAGGCGGTCTAGGTTACAGCCACGTGGCTGTGGGCCTTAATTATTGCAGCTTATGTCTTACTTTTTATCAGATACTTAACACGTACCTGAACCTCAGATGCAAATTTAGGCAAACTCTGCCATTTCTAAAACACACCTCTGACTTTCGTTGTTTGTTTCATGTGTTTGAGGTCTAGTATCAATGTAGGCTAGAACCTGACATGCTGACCTTGACTAGAAAACCCAAGGGTAATAATTGTTGCAGTTGGGACAGTTAAACAATTGCTGATATTTAAATTCCTTAGCCTCTGCCATTGTATTTATTTGTTTAGTCATTCCTTCAACAAGCATTTATTTAGCAACTATTCTATGCCAAGTGTTTTTGCTAGGTTTATATGGTACAATAGTGAATATGACATGACCTAAAGATGATCCATCATTACTGTCATAACTAAGGCTCTGATTAGGCTGTAACAAATCTTCCCATATCAGAAGGAAGCTAGCTCAGCTGTAAAGATATGAAGGGAAAAGACAGGGATGGTGATTGGTGTTTAGGGTACTCTACCTCAAATCCTTTCTTGAGTCCTGGGCAGATGCTGGCTTCTGCTTCAGGTGACACAGTAGTGGGTAGAAAAGAAGCCAGCAGCTTTCGGTCCCTGTCATTGTTAACCTGATGGAGCTGGGATCTGATCGTTCCTTTGCTACTGAAACTGACAATGCCCACAAGAGTAGAAAGTTCAACAACATGCATCAAGTAAAACTCAGCAGCTCGTCGCAGTCGAAGGAATCTGTCAGCCTATGTTCCATAATGGAAAAAAAAGAAAGTTAAAAATAGTTGATAGAGATGCAAAAGTATTTCTAAGCAACTCAATTAGCAAATGTCTAATTCTTTAGAGACATTGCATCAGAATTTTTAGTTGTAGAGTAACATAATGCTAGCATATTGTTTGATTAGCTGCAGGCCTCCATCATGAAAGTTTTTAGAGGACAAGAAACTGATTTGGAACAAGATACTCATAATTAAGAAACTTATCTCCACTATCTCTCTCCAGCTAAGCATCCAAAGGTCCATTTGAGATTAAGTTTGTAACTACTTTTGTTAAAATTCAGTCCAGGAGAGAGTAGGCATTGCACAGAGCCCTTGTGGCAGCCAGGACTAGCAGTCTCAGGATCCAGTATCTATCCTGTCAGTCACATTAGCCTGAACACTGCATCTGTAAAGTGGGGATATTTTCTTTCTTGATTGCTGTACTAGAATTGTTGTGAGGATCAACCGAGGCATACCAGTGCCAATTATATTTAAGTTACTAACCATCTATAAAGTAAAATTAGTGCCAAGGTTTGGGAAAATAATGGTACTAATTAGTTCATGAGGGTCACTTGTTATAAAAGCTGTGGAGAAATGGAAAAAAAAAACTTTATTCAGTGATGATCCTGATCTCTATCCCCAACACAAATAGCTCCTTTAACGTCCAGACTTGCATCCCACAATTCCTAGGGTATACCAGCAGTTTAATTTACGTGCCATTAAATTCTACACTCTTCAAGTTCATTGCTTCCTTTCCCAAATACTATTTCTCTGAGAGTATTGGGAAGTTAGTAAATAAAACAAGAACTTTGAGTCCTGATTTATCCTTTGATGACCATGTAACCATAGAAATTTGTCTTCTATCTTGTTTTCTCCTTCAAGCTATTGTCCATAAGCAAGAAATCTGGGACTCTATTTTACTGCCCCTCTTACCAACTTCATATCCTTGAAGAGAAGTTAGGGTTTTTTTTTTTTTATCCCTATTTTACAAATGAGAAAACTGTGCTCCAGAGATGTCATATTGCTACTGGTTAGGCAAAAATCAAGAAAAGGAACCAGGACTTCAAGCACATCTGCTCAACTCCAGAGAATAAGCATTTAATCTCTCTGGGACATGAAGTTTTCCAGGGTCAATTTCCAGGACAGATTGCCAGAGGACTAAAATACAGTCTCCTGTCCACAATGATGTGGACAATATACATAGTGAATACGCTTATGGCAAATTCGGGTGAACTACCTGAATTACTTCACCAGTGAGTAGAAGCAGACAGGAACTTTTTATTACATGTCGAAGTATTGTAGGAAAGGGCCTTGGTTAGAAAGAGTTTTAGTAAGTAACAAGAATGGGCTTAGAAATGGTCTGTGGGGCTTATTTTTCCGATTACCTCAATTTTTGAGCTATATTCTGAATTTGTTAGTCCTATTCTTCCAACAAACCCAAGATGCCTGAGCATTCTAAACTTTCAGTCTCCTTCTCCCTTCAATCTTACCTCCTGAAAATAAAAAAGAATTAAAAGTGATAAGAAAAAAATGGTAATTTACAATCGTTTTAGCTCAAAGTGTTACCTCCACCATCTTCCTGGACACATCTAGGACTAAACAGACCACTTTATTGCCAGCCTGGAGGAGAGAGAAGGTGGGAGGAGGTGGAAGCTCAGTCCCGTTCATGGGAAAGCTGTGCCTGAAGTCAGTAGAGTCTGTGATTATATCCCATGCACTTCTGAGGCTGCACATTCGGTTCTGTAGGTTTGGGGCTTCTTGGTTGTGGGTACTCGCATTACAGAATTCAACCACCTGGAGAAGGAGTAGCAGTGAGTCAGAGAGGAGTAGAATGAGAAGACGAGATGTGCTGCTCATTCTCAAGCAACTAGAGGCAAACCACGACAGTCAGAAGTTCTGTGTTCATGTAATTCTTTTATTCAAAAGTGACATCAGTTTATAGATAAACCTTGGCACCCTTTGCTTAAAACACTGACACCCTTGTGGTTCTGAGGGTGATCTCTGTTGAAGTTTATTTGCACTGGGATAACACAGAGCTGACTAAATATATATTAGTCTTGAGAAAACAAAACAATCTCCTCTTCTTAGAATGGTATTGTGTTAAGGAAACACCTCAAGAGATGTTATCTTGGTCAGACTGTTATGACCACTACAATTTATTTTTGTTGTTAATCAGTCAGCATACATTGATGTAACTCAAATATTGACCTTCGTAAGAATAGGATAAGAGGAGGAGAAGCTTCAATTTACTTCCTGAAACCTTGCATTGAGAAATATAGCTATAATTCATTCAATGTCAAGAAACTAATGTCAGCTTCCCACTTAAGGTATGGTTCGTATTACAAAGTAATATATCGCCATCTATTCCTAGAGGCTTCATTCCTGTAAACATCTTTTACTTCCTCCTAAGTCATGGGATCATGTAACTGGAAGAACACTTATAGACTGTTTGGTCTCATCTTGAACTTCCCAGAAGAGGAAGCTGAAGCTTGGAAAAGGCACGAGCTTCTTAGTAGAATATGAGGTAGGAGCAGAACCTATTTTTGTTTCTTTTAACTCTTTTCCTCTACATTTCTTGACTGTGACAAGGAGATGGCGAAACTTCCATCACTGGATGTCTCTGAGTAGTCTACTTACAGGATCACAATACAAGTCAAAAGTCATATAGATTAAATACCAAGGATTAGGTTGGCCACAGATATGAAAGCTATTAATCAAAAACACAAAGGATAGCACAAGAAATCATCTCAAAGTTACACATGATTCCTAGCCTTCAGTAAAACCAGACTGAAGACAAAGTTATTTAAAAAAAAATAAAACAGTATTTCAATTCAAGTGACTTTAGTCAGCCACAGAAACAGGAAACTCCACAAAGAGCATCTTCCCATAGTTCTCCCAGAGCCACGGACCACAGAGGTGATTTTCAGGTCTTTGTGAAGTTATGTTAAGTCATAAAGGTTTTTTCCTCTAAACCTCTGAATTACCCAACTCCCTCCTTTCTGACACGCAAGCAGGCTGCTGATGAGAATTTGATTATTCCCTGCTTCCTTCAGAGAGAAAATGACCTAGCCAGAGGATACAAGTATGAGATTCATTGAGTTAAATATGCTTTTTAAATACTAATGATCTTAAATAATGTTCTGTACTATGTACTTGTCTCTTATCAAGACGTTAACATGAAATATTGGCAACACCTGGGTGCAAAGCTGGGGCTGAGTTCTCTTCTCCTGGTGATGTCTTACTTTTCTTTTGAAGTTCTAGGCTGTGTGAAGCCAAGGAAAGAGAATTGAGAAATGCATCTGAAATAAAAGTGGTTTGCTACCTCAAATGAGGGAACACAACCATTTCTTTTCTCATTTTATTAACCTGATACAACTTCCTATGAGAGGGTACAGGAAAATCACCACAAGAGCATTCTGCTTCACAGTCTTCTGAGTAACTTTTTAAAAATTGCCTTCCTTGGAAAGAAAATTATCATTTCTCTAAAAGAATCTATATTTAGTGATCAAGTTGGGGACCCTAAGTACTTACTACGCAGAATGAAAACTAAATGAATTCTAAGATCCTCTAGGCTCTAGTGTAATGAATCTTAATTGCTTTGTATTGTAAATATCAAAACATACCCATCTACTTTGGGAAAAGATGGAATCTGATAGGGCTTTGTTATACTTACAGATGATAAACTTTGCATGAACATTATTGACGCAGTTGCATTTTGGGTACTATTGTAGACAAATATGCATCTGTCTTCATAAAGCTTGCTAATAATACAATTTTCTTGGGGACAAATGCCTTTTTCACATACAAAAATGCCTGTGATGTCTGATGAACACCTAACAAAGAAAGAGAACTAGGAATTGGTTTTTGTTTTAGAAATATTTATATTTTTATTGATTAGTTTTTATAATAATTTGTTCAAAGGATTACAGCTTGCTAGATACATAAACATTACATAAACACTAAAAAGCTCCTCTTATAAAAACTCATTAATTTAGAAAAGAACTCCACTTTGTATTAAAGCATTTTACCTTTGTGAAGGGGTTTTGTATCGCCTGCCAAAGGTTTTAACAATCAGAGTTAAATTAAAAGATACAAGGAAACACAGAAGAACTTTGGAAAGGTACAGGTGACAGTATTTTGAGTCAATGCTCCTTTTGCCTTGTGTCTCCCTGCATGTCAGGGAAAGAAGAAAATGAACATATAATGATGACATCTTAAAAGATTTCATCCTCAATAAACCATCTCAAATGTCCGCAGGAGTGAAAAAGGTATCATTTTAAAAAGATTAACCTGTAAATCTCTACCAAGATTACTATTGTGAGTACTCGGGCCCAGGAAATCCTGGGAGAATCTGCCTGTGCATGTGAGAAATGGCATACATCAGTGTTATTAATAGTAACAAAAACAAAAGGTTGAGATTAATCTAACAAGAGGGGACAAATTGAACAAATTAGTTGAATAAACACAAAACACTATGTAATTATTTAAAAAGAGGTGAGAAATACATATCTATCTTTTTATTTGGTTTTTCCTGAACAAATACTGAAAAAAATAAAAAAGAAACTAAGCGAACTGGATACTGAGAGTGTGTGAAAAGGAACAAAATGAGGGCAGTGCTGGAAGCGTGACACCGAGAGCAGAACTTTCTATATTATTTTGATATTTTAATCTCATATTCATACCCTTTTATTTTCATCACCATCCTATTGCTGCCAGGAAATTTTATTTTATTTAAATGAAATCATTTTTTAAGATGGAAGGATCTCTTCCTTCGCTGGCATCATTAGCCTATTTTTTTCATATTGTGTAATATTTAAAATCGGTGTAAACGTATTTTTCTCTTCATTTATCATTTATTTATGGTGAAAGACCATTCAAAGTTCTTTAAGCTTGTAAAACATACAAACCTTTCATTAATTTTAGAGTCAAATAAAAAATAAATTCCAAACACAAGTAAAAGTACTAACCTTGTTGCTTCAACTTGATTGAGTCCGTTTATGTAGAAAGGTCTGTCTTTATTATATTCATCAAAGACACCCCAACGGAAATGGGCCCACTCATGGGCAAACGCTCTGCCTGGGAAGGGGAGCAAGATTCTAAAATCTCCGCAACAAGCCTCAATAACCAGTGACAAGGTAATATCACTTGACCACGTACCCATTGCAAGGAATTGAAGTCAAGTTCCTTCCCCCACTTCCCCCTTTCATCTCCTTCTACCTTACTGTCTGTTATCATAAAAAAAAACAACAGGGCATGAAAGATATTTATTATTGTAAATGCAAATTCGTGATTTACCCTCACCCCTTTTAGTGGGCATTGAGTGAGAAGCCTCACAGACTGTCACACCCCAGGGAGGCTGTCTAACAGGTTTCTCTTCAGCCACAGAGAAGCCTGGAAGTTCAGGGTTTGCAGAAGTAAGAAAAAGTATATGCAGGGAAGAAAATACAGATTTTCTGATCTGTAGCCTGTCCCATTCAAGTATGCTTGCACTATAGGGATGATTGAAACGTAGGGACTAGGGAGTGAGGAAAGAAAAAAAAAATCTTTCCACATGAACTCCCCTATTAAAGTGCTTTTTTTCCCCTGAATTACCTGGATTTTAAGTTCTAAGAACAGAGGAAGTACTGGTTGGTAGACTCTGGCTCTGACATATTGTGCTATTTTTAGATTTGAGGACAAGGGGAGGAAAGTGGTGTTAGCTGAAAAGTGTCAGGGGAAGTTTGTGCTTATTCATGGAACTTTGAAGTGCTGATGAAGTCATGTGTTGGTGTAGGATCCTCAACACCTTGTGGCTACCAGGAAAAATTATTTTATAGAGTTTTAGAAAGGTGTGATAAAGTTTTATAAAGTGTTTCACAGAGTAAGTTGCTCCACTCTACTAACTATACAAAAAATCTATTTAGATTTAAATAGGGTAAAAAAATTTCAGACATTATTTGGAAGGTGCTACTATAAGTTTAAAAAAAAAAAAAACTAAGACCAGAAGACCAGCAGGCCTGTCCTCACTAGTTCCCACTCAGATTTCACCCTCTGCCCATGGGACCCTTGCTTCTCTCCCAAGCTCCATGCCTGGGTGTCCTCCCAGGGGCCTAGCTTTTCCACAGGACAACCCAGCACGCTTCGTCACCCTCTTGCCCAAATCCAGACTTGCAGGTTTTTTCTTGGGTCCCTCTGTTTGAACATGTTGATGCTTTTTCCTTGTTCCTAGTGTTGCCCTCACCCACCTTTCACTCTGCAGCAGTTCAGATCTTTATTTATTTATTAACTCTGGAATATTTCTCATCATTTAGAGCCATTAGAATTAAATACGAGAATGTTTTGAAAGCCAAAAGCAGAGAGCCTACTACACAGAACGTTTTCCTTGATCTTCTGAATGTCCTTCCCCTGCCTTGGCTCTCACTGCGTCCTATCTGACTTGGACTCCCCCAAGTACCCTCCTGATGTCCAGGTTTTCCTGCATTGACTTGGCTGGACCAGATTGTACCCACAGCCTGTTCAATTTCCGGAAGACAGTTCCATGAAGAGGATGTCTCTGTGCTTATAAACTTTCTGTGGTGACTTGATCACAGAGCATTTGGGCTGTTGGCCACATCACCCATCCCCAGGGCCTCTCAGTGTCTTCTTCCTTACCTGGACTCTGCACCATTTGTGCCTGTAAAGGTCCACATCTTTCAGCACATCTGGATTCCTCTGTAGGCAGCCACAGCTTTATTACACTCTGATCTCTAATCTGTCTTTTCTTTTTAGAAGTTTATATCAACCTTAGAGTCCTCTTTTGTGACCACTCTTGGCTTGAAATTCCTTCATCGAATTCTTAGAACATCCCTGTCCTGGTCATTAAACTGGTGCCTACGTAACTTTTTCTGGCTCATTTTGTTCTTTAACTTTGCACGTACGTGTGGGCTATATCTCCATCTAAGTTGTAAGGCCTTGTCAAATTTCTAGTTTTCTAAGTCTCTTTCAACACCAAACACTAAATATACACAGTGTGGCCCAATGGCTCTTTCTCGATTAGCTGTGCTTACCTCGTGGTCCGTAACCGGCTGCCAGGTCATCATTCAGTAGGAAGTTAGATGTGAAATGAATATACCGTCCCTCTTTTCCACACCCGCTGTGCTGGAGGGTATAGGGATCATCTCCACTCACTCCGTTGTGGTCGGTCACTAAGACACTCGCCTAAATTGAAAGAAATGCGTCACAGTGCTGTATCTCTCAACGGAGATGTTGATGACGTAAGTATATACGCTTGTTAAAGCACTTTGAACTGCACAACTATGATTTATGCATTTTGCTATATGTAATTACATCCTACTTTAAAAACATTTTTTAAAAAGAAAACATCTTGTAGGTAGAGTTTAGAAGGTGCTCGCAGCTAAATACCAGCTAAATCACTTGTCACCTTCAAAAGTATCTAATATAAAAGTTCATCAAATTATCAGAGAAGTTTATCTCCTTTGACCTTCTCATTTTTCAGATTCTAGAATATCCTCAAAGGTCAACAGTATAAAAGTCTGACATTACAAAACACTATAAAATGTAACAAAATATTTACAGAAATTTTAGGAGCATTTACACATCATTTGGAATTGTGTTTAAAAAGTTAGTCTTTTGCAAACACCTGTGGTTATTTAATTATTAAAGGCAACCCATCCTATTTCTTTTTAGGCTTGACCTTTTAGCCAGCAAGACAGAAAAACCTTAGATGGAACACGTCTCTCAATTTTAGGAATAAGGCTAGCATGTTTTCCCGAGGCTGCTCTTAGGTGCTAAAGATACTGTTAAACAAGGTGGGGAGGTAATTTGGAATAATTAAGTCTAATATATATTATATATATATCACTGCATGTACTGTGTCTGTATATATGAGGATCAAGAAAGATAACATTTTCCGTACTTCTACACATTTTAATTTTTTTGAAATGAGTGCTATCATTTTAAATTGTTGTTAACGTTTAGTTTTAGGGAGCCAAGCAAGGCAACACCTACAGAAGAGCTCACAAAATTATGCTCTTGAGGAGTTCTTACTTGGACAACACCTTATTCCTACACCTGGGACTTTGCCCTGAAGCAAGAAGAAGAACCAGCTCTGTGTGAGTAAGACAGAGGCTGTTCTGGGCTGTGCTATACCTTACGGACTGTACTAGCACAGTAGTTTGAATCTCCTCTCCTCTACGCTGATTCTCACACTGTAGATTCACACGAAGAAGAACTACTTTGCATGATCTCATATTCTCTGCAGTCCCCAGCAAGGCCCCTGGACATATGATCCATTACTAAGTGTTTGCTTTATTGACATTAAGAAGTTGACGAAAATGGCATCCAAGAACTCTATGAACAGCTACAAAGGCTACTCTTTCTTCTGACCTGGTCCTATACCTGGATATACTTTACTCATTTATTTCTCTCCCTGACATTAAGATCTGAAGTTCTACCTTCGGCAACCTGTTTTTGATCTTGAGTATTTCCAATACTTAGTGTTACTGAAGGACGAATCGATCAATCAAATGTCCAAAGATAGAAAGAGACTACATAACTTAGTACCAACAGCACGGGGTTTGAAGTTGGGCAGAATTCAAATTGTGGCTCTGTAATTTATCAGCTATTTGGTTTCAGACTTACATGAGTCTCAACTTCTTAACGTGGAAAAGCAGCAACTAACTTTAGGTTGCGTGAAAATTAAATAAAGTGTGTAGAATACCTGAAACTTAGTTGAAATTTACCAACACTGATTCTCTTCCCATTTGATCCTAATTCCCCTAAGTATCCCATCTACATGCCAAGCACTATCAAATGCTTTCATCTGTCACGAATCTAATGCTTTTAAGACACTCTTTAATTTCCTCAAGACATTACCTTATGATGCACATTTCTGTACTATTCAAGTTTTGAGAGTAGCTTCAGAGGAGAGATAAAATGAAAAGAATTTTAGGAAATTTCATACCAAATGGCATAAAAAGAGAACCTGTACCACACATTCTAGACATTGTTAATGAGATATAGTTAGAGATCTCAAGCTTGCCCCATGGCTGAAATCCTGAGATAGGTTTTCCTCAGTGCCTGGGCTCTTGGCCCTCCTGGTAGTTGTGACAGGCACCTGTTCACATTCACTTCCATCACTTGCCAGATTTATTTAAAATCTGTTGAGCAGTAAGTCCCAGGCATCCTTGGGATGAGGGATTAATTGTGATTTACAGTTTATGAGAGTACTTCAGGCTTAAGTTCTTTTATGGGTGAAAAACAAAAGGTAATCATTTCTCCACCTGCCCACAACCTTCTGGTCTTCCTTCTTATCTCCTTACGTGTCTAAATTAGCATCCTGGACTTAGGTTAAGGTGAAATTCTGCTAATTTACACCTTGCCATGAGATGAGTTATGTTTTCATGTATGTAGTAGCTTGTTTCCATCTGGACATGCATCTACTGACCCCGAGGGGTTCATAAGAGAGGGCAACCATGGCCGGAATTGTTCCCCTCACTGTTTATCCTCAACAGGATGAAAATGACTCTTGGTCCTCAACCAACTATTTCTGCAAATATCCTGTAAATTATAGAACAAAGAGATCTGAGAAGCTGCTTAGGAAATGGTAATTTACTTAGTTTCTACTCCATAAATAGCACTAATTTATTCTACTTCCACATAGTTGTCTTTTTGCAATTTTTCATTTTAATTGACATAATAATTATACATACTTAGGGATTACAGCCCATATATTTTGCCAATAACTTGCCCAGAAATATTATTTGTGTATTAATATCATTAACAATATATTTTGGTATTTTTCCTCTCTAGTTGAGTTAATCTCCGTTAGTGAATTTCTGAATTCTTACCTTTTCATATGATTCTCGTTTTACTTCGTTGTAATTATTAGCTTTCCATGTAGGAGGTATTAAAATCTGTATATTTCTGAAAAATATTCTTCTTTTGGTAGCATTGAATAGATAAAAAGAAGCATCAGTTACCATCTCCTAAAACCAAACAGAAGAGAAACTCATTTATCACTTGTAAATGCTTTATGTTTTGGTTTTCTGGTTGAACTAAAACATAGAAGCATGACATGGTGAAAAAAACTTAAATAGCTATTTTGAAGATTTTAGGACACTCTTTGTGTGTCTGGGCTTGTGTTCCTGATTTTCCTAACTTTTTGGAAAAGGTTTTAAGCTTTTAGGAAACACATTTTTCTCATGGCACATCTGTGGGCGTGTTTACGAGCACACCTTAGGACAATACCACTTTCATCAGGCAACACCAAAGAGGTGCTCTCGTATAATGATATTCCTTTTCGGTATTAAAGACAAGAGGAGTCATTTACTGAAAATTAGGTGAAGAGAGTTTTGATTTTCAGCACTCTACACCAGCTTCTATTCTTTTTGTTAGAATTCTCAGCCTCAAGTTGAGATTCAACAAGATGATTTTAGTAAGTACTATTATGCTCAGAATTGGTTACTACTTTTCCAAGTTTTCTTCCTAAAAGCAATCATGTAGGAAAACAAACCAACACAGCTAAAAATAACAATAACAACAACAACAACAAAAGAGATCTAGAGCATCACTTCGTGGACTGAAACTACACACAATTAGTTGGATTAATTGTGGCTCGGCCATAATCATAATATTTGGTGCTATCTACAAAAACTACTGTTCTCTCTACTGCTCAAATATAAACCAGGTGAGATTATTAGCTTTTAATGAAGGCCACAGATCTGATCTAATGAGCTAATGGTATTTATTTCATAGTGGTCACTCACCTGAATGTTTGAGATGAGGTTCTTGTTCTCAGGTACCTGAGGATTAATTGCAACAAGCAATCCATCATACCCATTGTCTTGAAGCTGTACTCCGGCTCCCGGCAATAGACGTTCTGGGCTTAGAGCGACTAAAAGAGTCACAAACTTTAGGCTGCAGACAGTACCTGCATTGTCCCTGTGGATCATGTCGTGGAGAAACCTCTGGTCTACTCACAGGGGTCCTTCTGGGCACATAGCTTTAGTGTTCAGTGTGGAAGGAGATGGTCTCTTCCTCCACTTGGAAGGTCAGAGAATGTGTGCGAAGGAGGTTCCTTCTTTGAAAAACCTGGGGTGGATCTCTCTGAGACCTGTCTCTGCAAGTTCTTTTCTCTAAGGGAATGGCACACTTGCCAGTTCTGGGGATGAGCTTCCTCCTGATTCCTCAGTGGGCAAAACCCCTTGGACTCCTTACTCATGTTATATAATCTAAAGAAGAAAGAGGGAAAAAATTCAAAGGCACTCAGAAGCGGGAGGTCTGGCTCTCTTGGGGTGTATCGGTGTATGCAGATTGACAAATTCACTTTCAGTGGATGCACAGAAGAGGCTGGTGATTTTCCTCTGCCCGTACTTGGCAGCTTCCCCCATTAGTCAGCACGATTACTTCCATATTTCATTCAGGTCATATTTTTGTTGGTTGAAAGATTTCATTGCCTGCTTATTTTGAAGACTTGGAAATCCACTCTGCAGTCCTGTCCCTAGTCAGGCAGTCTTGGCAGGCTCTCAGCTGGTTGCTGGGGTAGGGTATCATGATTCCCCTGGGGAAGGCCAAGGGCCAGGAACTTGGACACTGTGAAGGCCACAGGCCTTCACCCAGACCTTGCTGTTTTTGTCTTTCTGTACCAGAGAAAATAAAGGATTTCTTTCCCAGCCATTGTTTCCTAAGTGCAAAGCTCCTCTCAGTCAACCTGTTTCTCCAGAGCACACCATAACCTGTAGTATATTGTAGGCTACACTAATATTATGAATGATTGATAATACATAAAGCTTATGGTTACAGATGCTGATAGTTACATTGTGCTTTAGAGTATACAAAGCAATCCATTTGAATGTGAATTCCCTGATACCAGTGTAACTTTTTTTTTCAGATAGACACATTGAATTTCAGAAAGACTATGATAATTAGCCAAATGGGCTAACATAAATGCACTAATATTTATTGAGTGATAGGTTTGATTATACCTAGTGCATGAGTGATGAAGCAGAGGCTCAGAAAATGGAAACAATTTGTTCAAGGTTGAGAGTATCACAGTTCTAAAATGAGCCCGACTCCAAAATTCCATCTTTTCTGCTATCTCTTATCAAATCAGCCTATGGACATTTTCTTTCTCTTCTTGTTGTATGCAAAAATGCCACACACAGTGGAAACTCTTGAAAAACTGGGGTACACAGTGTGAAGATGTGGAGATGTTTGGTTTCCTGCACACTCTTCAACACTGTCATCCCCTCTTTGTAGGTTGCTGGAGATGGAAGAGAAGGGGCAGGGAAAGGTTTGTCCCTGGTTTCTACAGACTCCTCAGGAAGTCTATTTGGATAATCTTAACAAAAGGCAAAATTTAGTCAGCACATATGTGACACAGGCATTTGGCTTGCGATAACCCTTGTTTAGTGAGGTAAGTGATATTCTGATCTTCATTTTATAGATGCAGAACCAGAACCTAACATGTTTTATAAAACAGAAAAAAATAATTACTACCCCACAGACTGGTTCAGGAAAGTGTTAGTTAATATATTCAACAGTACCTTGCATATAGTAAGAGACAGTGCAGTGCGACCTAGTGTTTTCACAATGGTACTTACAATGAAACCTAGCATATGACAAGTGACATATAATTATTATTGATATTCTTACTATTAAGCATCACTTGACATATATAACTCTTCTTCCCTCCTATCACAGGTATTGATAGCTTATTAAGCTTAATGGACTACAGGAGGGACTGGGAGGATGGCCGTGTACAGATTTTAGCACCTGGCCCCCAAGGAGCTCACAACCTAACAGGGAAAATGATAAATTTTGCAGGTTCAGTGAAGTTAACTGTAACCCATCAGGAAGCACCTATACAAGGCTCAAGGAGGAGCAGGGAAGAGTCCCTAAAGACAGGGACATCTGGACTGAGCCAAAAAGAATGAGCAAGACTCAACTGAGTGGAACAGGTCAGGGAAGAAACGTCACATGCAAAGTCCTGGAAGCTTGGGGAACCTGGAAATGAAGTATTAGAGCCGTAACACAGAGAAGTGTAGAGGGGAAAGTTTTCCTTTCCTGCTGTCCTTCTGCTCAGACCTCTTTTTCTACTTTTTTTCTCCTCCAAATTCTAGCCCTGTGCTTTCCTTTTTCTTCTTTTCTTTTTTTTTTTTTTTTTTTTTTTTTTTTTTTTTTTTTTTTTTTTTTTTTTTTTTTTTTTTTTTTTTTTTTTTTTTTTTTTTTTTTTTTTTTTTTTTTTTTTTTTTTTTTTTTTTTTTTTTTTTAAGTCTCATAGCATGAAATCTTTTCCTTGGAAGCACAATATCATGGTTACACTGTTAAATTTGTGTAACCGATTGTTAGCTTCCCACTGCAAGTTGTATTTTGAAAAGACACGTCTGTTGTCTGTTCTTTTTCACTATTTCCCAGCGTTTGGCAGGGTCAGCTCTCAGTAAACATTTGTTGAAAATAAGGATAAGGGCAGTCAGGGAAGGTAAATTAAAGCCAGATCACAAAGGAGCTCTGGATATAAGTGTAAAAAAAAAAAATGCTCCTGCCACCTTTGGTTTCTAGGTTATGTCCTCTGTTCAAAGCGGTTTCCCTCTTGCTCCCTGCAAACAGACAGCTTCAGGGTCTTGGGGTGCCCATCGTGTGTTGAGGAACAGAATGCCAATCTCGTCATACAGCCGCCAAACTTGCTTACCCTACAGCTCGGCCTTCTCTCCTAACCCTGATTCCGAGTGTGGGTTTTCCCATTGGCTGATGTGGCAATTTCAAGTCAGTCTGCAGCTGTGACTCACATAGCAGAACAAAGCCCTGCATTTCAACTTTCCTTGGCAGTTGATTTTCTTATGCCAATCTCTTGTGCTTTTAAGAAAAAGTATTCCCAGTAGTAAAATTAAACTTAGAAACATACTGTAAGCATAGATTTTTTTTTCTTCTACTAGCCACCAGGAAAGCGTTTCTTGCTACCACACACACTTGCGGATACTGTTCACGGGATCAGGCGACAATCGAAGACTGGCTGTCAGCATTTCTCCAGTGTTTCTGTTCACAATTGAACTGACTCTCTAAAGGCAGAGGTATGGCGGACATCGGCCAGAGGGTGTGTGCGGCTTCATACAGAATGACCACGAGGGAGCAATCTTCTTGAGCCTCACTTGGGTTGAAATTTGAACTTGGGCTTTGCTTAATTTGGGCTGAGAGTCCAAACATGATACCTGCTTATTTTTATCTGCATTCTGTTTCTTGATTCTAGCTTTTATTTTGCTGAATCACCAAGGCTGGGTTCCAACTTGTAATCCTCCTGCCTCAGTTTTCCAGAGTTCTTAGATTACAAGCATGTGCCAACTGGCTCCCATTCTAGGCTGGCCACTTTACTAGTCTTTTCTTTCGCCATCTGTTCTTTATAAAGAATCCGAGTCACTGACTCCTTTTCTGACCACACACTGGAATCACATTCGCTTCTGAAATGCCTTCTCATCACCTCTGTTCTGACTCGCCCTTTGGAACCTGTTCTGCTGTCATCAATCAGGACTGGGCCAGGTCAGTTGTTAATTTCTTCTTACTGCCTTCTCTTAACAGGAGGACTCCATAAAAGGCAAACCTAAGAATCTAGAGAAAATTGGCCCTGCTAACTGATTAAAAGTCACTCCTGAGTAGAATGTGCTCTTTGGATAAAGTGTGGCTTAAAATGAACAATTTATACTTTCGTGGAAAAAAAAATCTTTACTGATAATGATGATAAATTTTATGATATCTGAGAAATAAAATACACCAGAAGTGAAGAAAAATAGGAATATAATTTTCAAGGGTTTAAGTTATATAAATTCTAGAAATCTGCTCTACTTTTCTTTCAAAAAAAAATAAGAGCTATTCAATTTTGGTAATGAAGAGTCTCAATCCCGTCTTTGTTCATTGTCTGAATCTGCAGGTCAGCCTGGCCTCAGAAGGGCATGTCCATTTCTTTTCATGGAGTCTGCTGGTACAGGGCCACAGGCAAAGTGAATAAAGCATCAATTGGTATCAGAGAAATGAGATTTGACATCTTGAAGAGTCAAGAAAGTTTTGGTTTCCTTTCGGGCTTTTGTTTCAACAATCCCATTTAGAAAAGTAAGATATAGATCAGTGTGTGGTTGGGTTACAAAGCTCCTGGGCTATTCTGGTTTGTGCACTGCTTATGAAATAAGTCAGAAAAGAGGTAAGACAGATTGTAAAAACCTAAAATTTAAACAGAATTTAAAAGGTTTTTGCCAAAGGCCCAGATGGCACATTTCCCACTTTCCTTTTTTAAAATTCCTTCAAAGATATATCCACTTTCAAAGGAAGAAGTAAATGGTCCACATAAAGCTTGGGAAGCCACTTGTATCCACCGAGTCACCATCACACTAAAAAGCATGGAGATCATGAACAAAAGGAGAGACACAGTGAAACATAAACTCAGAAGTAAGCATGTCAGTAAACCACGTGGCTTCTAGATGTAATTCCTTGAGAACCTGCTGATGAAAAGTTAGAGGTAAACAAAATAGGAAATTTTTCATATGGCAGATGAAGTACCGATATTAGATATTAGGAAGATCTTCCCAGGGATAAAGACCTTGCTGCAGACATTGTGTCTTAGTTACCCTTTCACTGCTGTGACAGAATACTAAACACCCACAACTTAATGGAGGAAAGGTTTATTTTAGCTCACAGTTTGAGAGGGTTTCAGTCCATACATGGGTGACTGGCAATGGTGGACATGGCAGAGGCCTAACTGGAGAGAAGCTGTTCATGGCATAGCAAACAGGAATAAATATGGAAGGCAGAGTTACCATATATTCTTCCAGGTCATGTCCCAGTGGGCTGCCCCTTCTGAGTCAAGCCCCAGTGATCTATGCCTTCTGGCCTGACGCCACCTCCTTGCAGCACATGCGATCCATAAATAATTCACAATATCCAAGCTCTTGAGGCTTTTGGGGAATAATCCAGATCCAAACTATCACACATTATTAGAAACAGCCCTTCCTGTTAATATGGCATTTTCAATTTTCAAAGGTACTTTATCTCATGAATCATAGAAATTTGTGAACGCTTCAGTGGGAATTATTTTAACAGCTAAAAGTAATTATAATTTGGACAGATACATAAATGACATCTATGTTGGTTACAGAGCTAAATTTTCACTCACGTTTTCTCTAAAATTCATGAATTACACATTACTAGAGTATTCTGTATAATAGAATAGTAATAGTACATAGAATATAATAGTACATATTGGTCGTAGTAAATTTCTACAGAATCCTGGTCACATTACTTAAACTTTTGAGGTTGATCTACTTCATCGCATTATTTTTCTCTGTATTTCTTATTTGATTCATGGTGTCAATAATTTAGTGGATTATTTTGTATGTGCATACACACATACACAGGCGTGCACACACACAACTCCCCACATTTTGCCAAAGTGAATAAGAAAAATAAGAATTACTAGAAATCACAACTCAATAAAGAAAATTGAAGCAAGGGTATAGAATAGTCCTCATTTGCAAAACAGGTATAAAATCACTTTCTACAAACCATCCATCTCTATTCTGCACAAGACAGAGTATAACATGTGGATACAAGACAGTATTATCAGTATTATTATTTTCAGAGAAAACACGAAAAAAGAAGAAATACAAGAATTTTCTAAGGAAATGAAAAATAACTAGAGACAGAGAACAGCATCCAGAAGTAGAACAGGCTCTTGAGTGTTTTTCCTTAGTTTCTGCTTCTGCTTTCTTCCAACTTGACTCTGGTCTAGTACATCTGAGACCTCAAGGCTTTGCCAGCTTCTCTTGTTGCTCTTAATCCCACTGAGAAGAACATGGTAAATCTTTTTGATTTTCTTTTCTCTTCCTCTAGTCTTTATACCTAGCAATTCCTGTGAGCAGGAAACCAAGCAGTTGAAAGATCTGACACCTAGGGGATTAGGGCTCCCCTTTCTGTTCTTGGGAGGCAGGCAAGGGAAAGTCTCAACTTCCAGATGAAATCCTCAGCAAATGAAATTTATCCGCAAGGACTGCCCTTCCAAAATGCACCAAACACTATTTAGAGCAGTGCTTTTCAAATTTAAAATTCTATTGTACCTAAGAATCATCACCTGTTCAAATGCATATTCTGACTCGGTAGGTCAGGATGAGATCAATATTCTGATGAGCTTCCACAGATTTCAAATATAAATATAAATTTATAACTGATACAACCTTCATTTTATGATTGTCACTTGCTATGGTTTGGAGCTGGAATGTGCACCCAAAATTCAAGTGATGGAGATTTGGCTGCTAGGGAAGTGAGGGGAATGACCAGGGGATTAATTCATTCTTGGATTCATAACTTAATACGATATAGGAAGTAATAGAAACTTTAGAAGATGGGACATGGTTGAAGAAAGCAAGTCACCTGAGGCACGTCTTGAAGTGGGTATTTCTTCCTGGTTCTCTGGTTTTCTCTCTCTCTCTCTAGTTTTATTTTCTGTATTAAAATAAACTCTACTTTAAAAGCATGTAGTAAGTATAAAAAATGTTCCATACATGAGTTCATTTCCTTGAATGTAGACACTGAACTATGTTACAATGTGTGCTAAGTTTGACAGTATTTATTATTCTGGATTTTTATGGGTTATGGCAATTACCTGAATCATTGATCATTTAGGTAGATTCGTATGCCATCATGCTTGTCTGAAGGCACAGGTTCTGGAAAGCATCTGATGAAAAGTAATTGTTCTTTATTTTATATCATTTGTTTCACACCTTTAAAAATCGCTACTTACTAACACCTGCCACCTGCAGATATTTTCAAAGCTAAGATTGTATGTTCTGCAAATATGACTCCAAATATTCCAACAGTCCTACTACCTGGGCAGAATTTTTTTTTTTTTTTTGAATTTTACTGCAAACAGAAAACAAAGCTCACATAGTTAATTTGCCTCAGTTCTACTGTTAGGAGACATGAGCACGTGTTTATATGATTTCAAAGCCTTTGTTACTAACAATTGAGCTTTTGTAACAGCCCATTTCAGTCTTAACCCATGCCCATACTTAGGCTTAGCAACAGTAGTTCAGCTAGTCAATACAATAATGGAGAAGTTGCCTCTCTGGATGGTTTCTGGGAATGACTTCCCCTCAATAACAGATAGAATTTGCCCATTGCTATCTAGTAAAAATGATGTTGGTGTATTCCATGAGACTGCTCAGTCATTGTCTGACTTATTCTGTGGCCCACTATTCTTGAAGTCATTGGTGTCTACCTAATTTTTAAGATTTATGTAAAACTACATAGTCAGAAGAATGTGATGTTGTCAAATATTTAGATTATAAATGATCACAATGGAAAGTCTATAAATAGACTTTACAAATATGGTCTAATCATTATCAACAAAAGCATTAAGTTAATTCAATGTGGGAAGAGAAAAATCTTTTAATATGTACATAATCTCTTGATATGTACATACCAAAATGAACTTCGACTTCTACTTCGTTTTTTACAAAAATTGATTCAAGATGAATTACATACTGAGAACGACAAAACTTCTAGAAGAATTCATACAAAATCTTTACAAATGTAGATTTGGGAAGTACTGAATTATAAAAGGAAATATTAATAAATGAGGTGGTAATAAATTAACAGTTTCTTCTCAAAAGATCACTAAGAAAATGAATACACATGATAGAAATTAGGAGAAAATATTCATTATACATTACAATATACATTATAAGAATGCATACAGAATGCTTACAAATCAAATAATAACAAGCAAAATAAACACAAGCAAAAGGCTTGAACAATATTTCGTAAAAATATACAAATGGCTGATATCTAATTCTTTTTTGTGGTGCTGGGGATCTAAAACAGGGCCTCACACTCAGCTACATGGATAATAGTTATTAAAAGGTGCTCAACATTAATAGTTACCAGGTGTGACCATTGAAGGGATTATGTCAACTTGAGGGAATGAGGAACCACACTGGGATTAGGGTTTGTGAATCACACCTAGCCTGGGAATCAAGAACTTGTATTAAAGTGTGAGTGATTTGTGGTCTGACCAATGAGAGAAGAGCACCAACCCAGATATGGGTGGGCCAACTGAAACCCAAGGGTATAAAAGGAAGGAAGAGGGAAGATTTTTTTTACAGCTTCTTCCTCTGAGAAAGCTCTTGCCTTCACAATTGTCTACACGCCGCACATTGTCAGCAAAGATTCGCTCCACACTCAACTTGTGCCTGTCTGCCTGTTGCTTTTCTTCAGTCGCCGATCTTCAGGCTTCGGTCTTCACCCGAGATCTGCAGCAGACTCTCACTTCATCGGCTATTCTATAGTGCTAGACAGATCTACTTCATGGCTGAGCACACATCTTGTACTACCTCTATCTTTGGATTTGTAAGACTTCCTAATAGAGCGTTTTGATATAAAATCTGTAAATTCTGTCTTTGAAAGAACCCAAACTAATACACCAGGGAAGTGAAGATGTAAGTTACAGTGAAATGCTTCCTTATGCCCCTGGAAAATGCAAGATTAAAGAAAAAGATGCTATTATAAATGTTATCAAGTAGGTAAGGCAACTGGAACCTTCAAACATCACAGGTTCAGTGACTTGAAGGGTATTGTGTTTTCTTACAAAGTTAATACACTTCATGATCAGCAAATCTGTTGCCAGGTTTTATGAACAATTCTGTTGTTTATACATTTTTACACAATGTCATTATGAATACTAGCTTTAACTTACAATAACAAAATCTGTAAACAACTTGGATATCTATCAATGAAAGAATGAATAAACTGCACTATACTGATACAATGAAATACTACTCAGCAATAACAAGAAACAAGCTACTAAAACATACAATCTTATCTCTGTTTAGCAACTCTGCAGTTTTTTTCCCCCTGCTGCTTGAGGCATTTACTCTTGGGATGCACTTGTAATAAAAAGCAGCTCATGCTGGCTACATGAAGAGTCAAGTGGATAATCAAGCCTTTAGCTGCTGATTGATCCCACTAAGTCAGAGACAAACAAATATTTTGATCTGAGCTGAAATTTGGTTGTTATTTGATGAGAGCCAATCTACAACTACGTTTAGGTTGAAAACAAAAATTCCTCTGTGCCTTGCTTAAATTCTGGAACTAAAGAATAACAAATAGATAAAATGGTTGTTTCAAACTACTGAGCTTGTTACAACAGTAATAGAAAGCCAAAACCAAAACAAACACACAAACATCAGAAGGAACATATACAATCCAAAAGAGGGGTAAAAAAAATCATACAAAATTCAGGGTTCTGCTACCAAAGTGACTTTTCTAAGGTTTAATAGTCTGACATATATTGGGTTATCTTCTTAAAATGAAAGTCATTTTACCTTGCTTCCCCTTAGATCACCATGTTTCCAATAATCACTCATACTGCTTGGCCTTAAAAGTCTATGACTCCCACATGTGGCACCTCAGGTAAGTGATTGCAACCATCAGCTCTGGTTGGGTTTGCTCAGTAGATTTCTTATATGGTAGCTGGCTTTGAAAAGAAGAAAGCAAAGTCTGCCAAGTCTCCTAACACTTATGTTTGGAATTGGCCCAGCATCCCTTTCACCACATTCTATTGAACAAGGAGAAAGACAAATCTTCTTCCCTTTGTGTTTACAGGGATGAGAAGAATTTTTTGGAAGCCACCTTTAGGAAAGTTTATCATACCACCAAACCATTTTTGTTTTTTGATTTTTCAATTATTTGCATTCATCAAGTACCTTTAACCTACTCGTTATTCTTACGTATTTGTTGCTCTGAGGATGGCAATCACATTTTCCATCCAAAAAGATACTGCATTTTACAGTCAAATGTATGACTAATAAGCTTGATGTTTATTAGGTACTTGATATTTTACATGCTCTGTTTGAACATAGCCTTTTGTGGTTTGACTCTAACCCACTATATATTTTTGACAAATAAAGACTTATTGGAACACAACCAAGATAATATGTTTATTACTCTCTATGGCTTCTTTTATGCAATGGTGTGGCTAAATTGTATGTCAGGGACTATTAGGATTGGCAAAATATCAAATATTTGCTATTGCAGTTCTGAATAGATGTTTTCACCTATTTAAATAGCAGTGAAGATATCCTCCTATCCCAAAATTCATCTAAACAGATTGTAAGAACACATTAGATTCAGGTGATGAGGAATGCCACATTTATTTTACTTGGACAACCCATTAAAATACAATTTAAGACTTATTATACTTATTATAACACATCTGACTTGATTTTGTGAATATTTCTAGTGTCTTATAAAGGTGGTTTCAACTAAAGCCAAATCACTTCTGCAAATAGAACCTAACTTCTGCTTACAGTTATTTCTCTAATTATGACAAGTTAGCAAAGCTAGGTAGAAACCCAGTTAGTGCTTACAAAGCCAGAATTGTTGTGTTCTTTACTCAACTCTGCTGGCTCCTTGCTTCTTTTTTGTTCTGAGATGAGAAAATTGTCCAGAAAAGGCAGCTGACTTGCCAAAAGCTCTGTCTTCAATCAGAGTAAAATTAAAATCCCCAGGTTTTGTAGTATTTACACACATGGAACAATTACGTGTTTGCACTCTTAGGAACATTCTGTTGGACAATCAGCTCTGGAGAAAAACAAAGGCACTGCTGAAATAAACAATACAAAATATTTAGTAAAAATACTTGGATGAACCATGCTTGACTAAAATGCTCAGTTGATAGTTGCTCCATATGTGAACTAAGTCTGTTGGATCACTAAGTAAAGGCATAATTTTCCAAATTAAATCTTGCTTGATTTAGAAATGTATAAATCACACCCACTGACTAGAGCTCAGACACAAAGAATTTGAGAACCTGGAAGGTAATCTGCATAACATCATCCAGTTCTTTTCATTTAACAGGAAAATACTTAATGCCCAGGGAAGGGTCTCAGCTAGACAATACCATACACTTACTAACAGTGGCCTTCTTCAAATTTCCCCTTCAAAGAGCAAAAGCTTTTTTCCAGCATTAGGAAAAAAAATAAATAAATCTTAATTGGCCTTTCCGGTTAAACTCAAGATGAAAAAAAAAAAAAAAAAGTCAAGTGCTGCCTTTTTCATTAAACAAAGCTTTAAAAATAAGGTTCACCAAGGAAACAGCAGCCGGGAGACTACAAAGAGCCTTTCCAGCTCCGCCCTCTCATTTCAGCCAATAGCAGCAGATTCGGAGTTAGCTCTTCAAATTCCGGCCAATCGGCTGCGCTGGTTCCTGGCGACGGAAAGGGAGTGACGGCCGTTGCCACAGAAGCCTCCGGACGGTTATCATCTGCGCGTTTGGAGCATTGCTGTTCGGGGTACACGCTTTCACCGCCAGCAGTGCTAGGGATTCGTCTGCTTCCCGCCGGACGTCCCTTTGCCATACTTCCACCCACTCTCCTGCCCCTCGTCCCGTTCCCGCCTAGCCCACGCAGGGCTGGACAGCACAGGTACGCTGGCCATCTTCCTACTACCGCACCAGAGCGCCAGCCTTCGCGGACCTTCAGGCCTATTGCATAGCGCGGTGCGGCGGGATGACGTCACACCGGCGTGCTGACGCAGCGGTGGAGCCGACCGGGCTACGTATGAGGAAGCTTGGCCGGTTGTTGTTGGGCTATATGATTGGGCGCCTCTTGGAGTTCGCGGGTGGGGTGGGCTACGCTAGGGAAGTGGGAACTCTGGAGCCCACCGGACTGGGTCCCCGCTTCCTTCAGCACTTGCCACTCGCTCCCTCTTTAACAGGGAAAAAGCGGCCGGACTTTCACTCTTAAGGAGGGTGTGGTCTTAGGGATCTTAGGGTAGATCTTCTTGCCAGGTGGGCTTATCCGCAGTGAATTTTAGGGTAGAGATAGTCCTTTCTTAATCATTCTTATGCTTTTTGTGTACCCACCAGAGTATATACAAGACGGTGGGAAGGCTTGAAGCTCCATAATCAATGCGTATTCTAGGTAGTCTCAGGAAATTCCTTCTCTTGGAATCTTCTAGGTCTCAGTCATACATACAAAACACCTTTTAAGAGGGTGTTTGACAGAGTGTGCAAAACGACTACATTTAGGCTGCGCTCTGCCATTGAGCTATTGATATGGTCTCTGGCGGGTCACTTAACTTCTTGGTTTCAATTTCCTTATCTGTAATTGGGGACAGGCATGCTCACTTTGGGATAGTTGTAATAAGAGATTAGTAAACAGGTGACACTGAACATTCCATAGTAAGTGATGCCTGTTTATTCTAAATAACCGTAACCAACTGGTAGCTCTTACTACTTCTGTTTCAAAGACAATTTCCTTATCTCCTGATAAGGTTTCGAATGTTTTTGAATGACTGAGATTTTTGTTCGTTCGTTTTACATGGAAAAGAAGGCATGGTTGAAGGAACAACTACAGACAGCCTGGCCAGTGGTTTTGTTTTATTATTTTATTTTATTTTTTTGTGATCTTGGGGATTTAACCCTGGGCTTTCGTAATGAACTATGTCCCTGCCTCCCCCGCCCCCCTTTAATATTTTTCTGATTCTCTTTTAGTTATTCAAATTGAACTCCATTCTTCTGCCTTACACCTTCCGAATGCTGGGATTACAGATATGTGCTACCACACTGTTCTTCCTTTTAAAACTTAGCTCATTGCTCTTCTGCTCGCAGTAAGAGTATAGTCATCCTAGTTGTAATTTTTCAACAGCTGACTATTCATTTTTGTTTCTCTTTTTCTTCTGTTACTTTCACAATTGACATATATTTTAACAGTGGATGTTTTGGTTTCCCAAACATCCCAAGATAAAAAAAAAAAAAACGCTTTATGTTATTCATTGTGCTTTGTCTACCTAACTGAGATTCAAAAAAATAGGTATGGTAATAAGGTTAAAATAACATCTACCCACATAACTTCTGCCCACTGGGCAGGACTTTGTTGAAAATCAATCATTGTTTTCCCCAGGGCTCCGTGTTGGTAGTTCTTAGTCAATTTATGACTACCTTAATGATAATTTGTAATCATTCTGGAGAGAAATAGGTCTTGAAAGAAGTAATACACAAGTAGCTCATGAGACCCACAAGTAATTTCAAGAACAGTGATTGATTCAGGAGGATATTTATAAAAGAAAAAGATGAACACTTTTAAGGAAAAGATCTGGTGAATAGCCTCAGAAGAGTGAGCCAGAGGGGCTCCAAATTAAAACAGAAAGACCTGTTACTGTTTGTACATCATCCTGTTTGAACATTAACACAGCTTTGGCTGGCAACGGCACTCTCATAGGCTTCCTTGTGTAAAGGTTACCCATGGCAAGTGGTTAGTAAGGATTAAGAACTGAAAATTTGAGTCTGGCCCTATATTTAATGCGCTGTCTCTTTCTTTAGAGTTTGAAGATGGAGTAATGGGTTTTGGAGGAAAAGGAGATTATCCAAAGCATGTCTTGTAGCACCCTGTTTATCTTTCTGGATCACCTGCGTTGTACCCAAAATTTAATATCTAAAAGTTGCAGTCTGATAAGTGGATTTCCTTCTGCTTCCCAGAAGGCCTTGTGGCTTCAGTTAGGGAGTATATGCCTATCAGCTTTCAGAGAGGAGGGAGCAGAAGAAATTTCTAGAGAAGTGAGAGTGAGTAGGCTTCGAAGTCCTATATTGCCACATTGTCTCAAGATCTTTTGGTATGAGCTGGACAAGATGGCTTTTACCAGACTTCTACTATTGGGGTTTTAGCTCTAATTGTCAGCGGTGGCCAGTACCACATCTACGCCTTTTGTCATACATGTTCACATATTAGCACTTCTTACTATACTTGTCTCTTGCTCTTCTGGCCTTTGGATTCTAATTTCTTCTCTATTTTTCTGTCACATATGTGGAAGCAATCCCCCCCCCCCCATTTTATTGATATGTATACGTGCAAAATTTAAGGTTTACAATGGAGGTGACAAGGGCTTTCCCACTCTCCTTTTCTCCCTCTACCCTACCCTCCCTCCCTCCTCCCCTACCCACCCCCTCTGTTTCACTTTGTTTTTTGTTTTAAGTTCCATAGGAGTGGAAGCAATTTTTAATTGATCTCAAAAAGTTTTATAGGACAAAGAATTGAAATTTTATCTCTGGGACTCTAACAACCAGTTTAATGATTTTACTGTCTTCCCCTCCGTTTGCCTCTTCCATTCATCAAACTTCTCCCCCATTGATGTCTTAACAATGCACTTCTAATACCTTATAGCCCTGCTTCAAATTATATAATGATCTGTGTTACCTCTTTGGAAAGAAAGCCAAGCTCATGAGCCTCACATGCAGTCACATTTCTCAATGTATCCAGCCTCATTCCTTAGCACTTTCTCTTTTGCAAGTCATGTCCTGTCCTCTTTTTGCTATTATTTTTCCCAAAGATATTATATTGGCACATCCTGGTGGGATACAGTACTGTAATTTACTACATGTATAAAATGTGTAGTGATCCAATAGGTGAGTAAGCTCTTCATGAAATAATCATTTCTATGTCTTGGGAAGTTTAATATTCTTCTAGTTATTTTAAAATATATCATTATAACCAATACTTATTTTGTTGTACTATAGAAAAACAAAGCCTATCTGTGGTTTGGTGCCCCTGATCTAACTTCTTTGCCCTGGGCCTGTCCTTCCTCACCTCTGGTGATCACTATTCTTTTTTATTCTTCTATAAAATTGACTTTTTACTTTACACAAATGAGTGAGAAACATGTTTTTGGGTTGCTCTGCTCCTTACTAGATAGTCTGTTCAGTACCAGACCGGCTCCTGTTTGCCTACCTCAATTTTTCTATAGAACTCAGCTGAGAGATTTTACTTCCGCTGGGCCATCTCCCAGTATAAGGTCAGTTAGTAGTAGGTATCCTTCCATAGGCTTTTCTGGTACACTGTGAATTCACAGTCACAACCTTTAACACACAGGATTTCAGTGGCCTAAGTACTCTGTTTGTCTCTTAACATTTGTAATCTGTGCCTTCAAAAGTGTAGTTGTCAATCTTATTCATCCTTCATATCCTTACACAGAACAGTTTTCTGACTGAATTAAGACAAGTATGTATATTTCTCTTGTGTAGATTGTTATATTTACATTTTGGCTTCTCATGGCTTAGGTCCACCAGTTCCTTATTTGTAACCTTGGACAAGCTTTTAGCCACTCTGAGTTGTGGTTTCCTTACCTATAGCATTTCCATGTTACTAACAACTTAATAAAACTATTTTTTAGAGATGATGTTCATAAAATTTATAAGGCACAGTAAAAAGCAGTGTTATGATAGTGGTGAAGGAAAAAATACTTTATTTTTATCTGATAAATGATACTGATTATTTGTGATACCATTAAGTTCTGAGTCTTTGGTCCTGTCTTCTGGGTAATCAGGCTCTGTATAGGGCCTACTTCATCTCAAACGTGTTCTGGCTGGCCACCTTAGCTTAGATATTTAGAATCTAATTTAAAATCTAAGATTAGATTCTGAAGTATATAAGGGCTACCCTTGATTTAGTCACTCTAACTAACACTTGACAATAATTATGTGCTGCTACCTGCAATTTTTGAGGGCAGAAGGTGGTGGGTATTTTTGGTAAGAGATACTTGACTTTAGAGAGCTAGTAGGAGGCTTAAAAGATAATTAAAATATGAACCCTTATGGAGCAGTAAATTCTAAGTTATGTGACTATGAAAATACTATTTGTTGATTAGGATTCAGATGGACTAGTGGAATCAAGACACTTTTGGACAGAGGAGGAAACATGGGCTTTGAAGTACAGATTTCTCTTTATTAATTGTAGGAATTCATAGCTAGTCGTGTAAGTTAATCTCTGTGTATCAAAAAATGAAGTTTTCCAACTTAGATAGCTTTAACTCCTAAAATCTATTTTCTAGCTCGGGCTGTTTTTACTCTGCCTATATCCAAGTTTCCTACACATTTTTTCATCATGATATCTGAAGTACCATACAATTACTTCTCTAGTAATCTTTTGACAAGAGTCCAGAATAATGGATGAAAAGTGCAATATTCTTGAATCTACTGTGTGCTCCTTGCTGAGTATTTCACAGTTAATTTTCAGTACAAACTGTGTTTTTTATAAAACCAGTGGAAGTTATAGTTTTTTAAGAATTAATGTTGGACCAACCACAAATATGTAGGATTCCTGTGCTTTTCCCTCCAGAGAAATTAGATTTAAATACCTATTAGTACTTGTCTGAAGCTGGTTCGTTTACTTAGACTGATCTAAGTGCTAATAAAGGTCATGAACCATGATCTTTTCTCTGCCATAACAATATCACTGTCCCTAAACAACTATCCCTGAACAGCTTATGTAGTTTATTTAATGAGTGTAGCTCCATCCCCATGAGCAATTCTGTAGAAAAATTAAGTACATGTCTTTTTGGTAAGAGACTGATAAAGTTGTTCCTATGTATGAGATTTAATTCTTTAGACAAGTAAAAAATGTTTAAATCACACTTCAAGAATTTTTTTTTTTGCTAAACTTGTGCAGAATATGTCTTGTTTAATTATTGATGAGTTGTATAAAAAGTCCAATGCATTTGTCAGTTAACAGTGTAGTTTACGTAATTGGAATCATTTTGTTATGAGACATTTGCTTTTCCATAAAAAAGTACCTTTGGTCCACTAAAATGGTAGTGTGTTCATGTTTTAGTTTTAGCACATGTATATCAGATTATCATAACACAAAAACAGTAGAGTGACAAATAATCTTTATCTTGGAGAATATTATTGTTGAATATGATTGTTGATTATTTCTGTAGAAATTGTCCGAGATTTAGGACAGTTTTCTGCATGTGTTTTAAGGAATCAGTAATGAAGACAACATTTTACAATGCTGAGCTAAAAGTCATCCTTGAATTCCTGTTTTACAATGTGTTAATCTTATTTACTCCTTTACCCACTGAAACGAGGCATAGTTACCAACTATAGTTGAAGCAGAAAACTTTTCTTTGTGATTTTATTTCTGAGAAAACTTTTAGAGTAGTCGTATATGGCTGCCATTAGCCCACAAAGACAAGTAAAATCCTATTAAAGTACCAATATCAAACTGAATCTTATGAAATATTTTCTACAAATAAAGATCTCTGGCCTCTAGTATTGTGTACTATGCTTTTATTCTAACTATAGAAACCATTTTTCTTTTACAAACCCCCAAGAGAATTAAGGTATAAATAAAAACAAAACAATATATTCATAACATTCATTAGTAGCTACAGGCTTATATTCCTTCTATTATTGACTAGCTTTTATAAGGCTTTTAGATGCTTAGTATTCAACTGTAGATAAGACATTCTTTTTGAGATGCCAGTCTAGAAGAAGATAAACTTTTAAACAAGTGAGTGGGTGAAAGATAAATATTAGCTTCTCTCCGAGGGGCTATTCCCATCGCAGCTGAGCAAACCCACGCTGATGGCTTCCGTGATTGTTGTGACCTATTCACAGCGTAGTCATCTTTACCCATTAAGTTTGGTTTTTCATTTAATTTTGTGTATCAGTATATTTTTAATTCATCTAGATTATAATTAACTCAGACTATTGTTAGATGTATATTTTCAGCATCCAAGAGGATCATAGGCTCCCTAAAGCTTTTTAACAGTTCAATTTGTATTTCAGTTGCGTTTATTTCGAAAATATGACCATACATTTACTGGCCTGTTTTCTAAATATTTGTCTCTGTCATTTATAGAATATTCTGACAAAAATAAATGCAGTCTTACAGACAGCATTAAGATTTCTGGGTTGTAAGTTAAATATTATAATTAATTTTCAATGTATAACCTCACATCTACCTGTCGTATTGAAAAGTCTTGAGCATAATGCTTTTTAAAAAATCTCCTTACAATGCTAAGTACCTTTTTTTTTTTTAGTAATTTCATTGTGGTAAAAAATTCACATGACAAAATTTAACATTTTTAAAAATATATGAATTCCCAGTTTTGTAACACATTAGAACCGTGGGGCTTGGGGAGTTAGTGAGCATCTGTGTCCACCCCTTTTTCAGAGGTTCACCCCTTTTCTTTCTGACCATTGCCTCTCTTTCTACCCTGCCATTCATGCTGGGGACTTTTATGTTATTGTTTTTGTGCATTTCATAAGAGGGACACCTGGCTATAAAGAGTTTTGTGCTTAGTCTATTTCACTGAGCATTGTTGACTTTAAGCGGCCCCATTAGTTTTCAAATGCTTCAAATCTGGATTATGCCCAGGACTTTCATGCAGAAGTGTATTGGCTGAGCTGTACTGTCTGTTTATCTGTCCTTTCCCTCTTTTTTTTTGAAACAAGTCACTAAACTGTTAAGGCCCAAACTTGGAAGCCTTCTGGCTCAGCCTCTGCTTATCTTAACTGTGTGTGCCACTGCAACCAGGTAGCATAATGTATTTTTAATACAGAAATATAAAAGTAAACTGTAACTGTATAAAAATGCAGAAAACAACCATAAGCTTAGATTTTATGTAAATATAAAACAAAATCATTGAGACATATTACCATATATTACAGTGGTAGAAACACAGCCTTCGTGTTTACTTAAAACAGTCTATTTTCTTTCTTAACATGGAATATTTTTGAATAAATTCACAGATATATTTTGACATCTCCAAGTTGGAATGAGAGCTTTCAGATGAGTTAATAAAGTTTGGAAATACTGATCATATCACTTAAAACAGTCTGTTCACTATCACCTAAAACAGTCTTCTAGGTTGAGCTGAGAATAGGAATAAATACATGTCAGTTTGAAAGAATACTTTCTAAAGAATATCCCGTGTCCCATGTGGCTGTCATTGTCAAGTACTTTCAAAACCATGTTCCATTCTACAATTCTAGACAGAAATAGCATTTCTTATTTGATGGGCCTAGTGGAACACATAGTTTATAAATCTGATTTTAAGTCCTACTAGAAGAAAAAATCATTGGAATACTTTGTGGAATAAACTAATGAGGATTTCTGCACATGTGCAATTGTTTAGACAATTGCAGGGCTTTTGGAAACAGTACATGGAAATTGGCAATGAATTATTGTGCTGTACAATTTTGATACTAGAGTTACAAAAATTGCCATAAGGAAAATGGGATATTGAAGCTAAATGTACCTTTATTTGCAAAATAGCCATTACAGAATTTTTAAAAATATTATGTATGTGTGGGCTATCTCTTCCTACACACAAAAATATTAACAATATAAAAATATTAACAATATAAAATATTAACAATATTTACAATATAAAATATTAACAATATTTACAATATAACATATTAACAATATAAAATATTAACAATATTAACAATATTGATTAATATAAAATATTAAAATATTGACAATATATTAATATAAAATTTAAAGTATAAATTAACAATATTAACAATATTAACAATATAAAATTTAAAGTATAACCTTGTTAATTTTTCTTGAGTATGGTGGCATTTGGGATACCCTATATTTTGAGTTATTATTATAATGGATGGCAATTTAATTTTTCCTTGACATGTTCTTTTATATATTGTTAGGATCTTTATCTTGTATCTTAGCTCAAGGACAGAGAAAAGAATATATTGAAATGGTAAATTTGATATAATTAAAATGTTTCATAGGTTTCAGCTTATCTGGAGACGTTGTTATTGAAGCCAGCTATAAGTCAATTTACTGAATTTATGGAGAGGCCTGCAAATGATGGCAGCCATTCAGAAGAACTCTTCTCTCATCTTAAAAGTACATCAGAGAAAGAACATCTACCGCGGAGTGCCAGTGAAAGTCGTCTCAGCTGGTATTCTCATCATTTTCAGGGGAAATCTCACCTTCTCATTTTAGGGTTTCATGTGTTATTCGTAAAGTACATTTTGAAGCAAATGTAATTCTCTTTCAAGATTGTGTTTTTGAAATTTAGAATTCATTCTTTTGGTGTATTTGTATAATCTGATACAACTTGTACTATATTTATAAAATTTTGCTAGTTTTTTGTTTTGTTTTGTTTTATGGTCTTGTGATGGAGCCCAGGACCTTTGCACTGAGCTGCATTCCTAGATCTTCTCGTTTGCAGACAGGTCTCACTAAGTCTGGCAAACAGAGCTCAAACTCATGACCTTCCCGCCTCAGTTTTGCAGAGTGCGGGTATAAAGGCCTGTGCCATCGGTCCTGGTTAATTTGTTTCTTTATAAAGGGAAATACATTCGGTAGTTAGAGGAATCATTATCTCCAAAACACAGCTGTCTTAGAATAGCTCACTGTCATTATTTGTGACATAATCCAGCTCCTTACTTATCAATTACGATGAAAATGATGTTCTGTATATATAATAATTACTTTCTGTCGGTAATTTAGAAAGGACAGGTGCCATTTATAGTCATAGTATTCTCAAGCCCTTTACTTTAAGCTTTAAGGTTTTGCTTAAAAACAAAGTCTACCTTTTGATATAGCTTGTAAGAAGCCATCAGTTGTTGATGAGTATTATGCTTTGTAAAGAAAGCAAAAGTTGCTAATTAACCAAAGACAAAGTTTTCATGTCTCTGGGGTTTTATTGATATTGAGAAAGCTCCTTTAAGTTTAGTTGTGTGTAGACTTATAATCCAATAATTTGTGGCTACATAAAGTGAAGTATAAGTGAAATAAAGTATTTTCAAAAATTCTTCATAGTCAAAAATTCAACACTTTTGAGAACCCTCTTCTATCCCACCTGCTTTTTGCAGTGCTGGGGATTGAATCCAGGATCATGCTAAGTAAGTGCTCTATAACTGAGCTACATCCCTAGACTTTTTTTTGAGACAAGGTTTTATTGTATTGCTCTGTTTGGCCTTGAACTTACAACCCTCCTGTGTAGCCTCTCAAGCAGTTGGACAGGTGTGTGCCGCCATGTCTAGTTTTGAGTCACTTTTGGACTCAGTAATGTGCTCACTAATAATATTGATGACATAGCATTTCTTTGGATCCTCTTTAAATGACATCTTCATTAGCCAGAAGGCAAGATTGAAACGTCTTTATGGGTACATGGCCAACATCCAGAATAGTTCTCAAATACTGCTAAGAATTTCGACTTCACTAACTACCTTGACCCTTTATACAATCATTTTTTACTAGTGATTAATAAAATCTTGCATCCCTACCTCTGGGCTACTTTTTAAAGTTCTGACTACTGTTGTGTAAGTTTGGGTATGTGTAGACAGGCAGATCAAGACTGCCTTGTGGCTAATGAGGGTTGTGAAACCCACTCAGAGATCAGCACAACCAGAGAAGAAAACATGGGGTGTTGTGGGGAATCCAGGTTGGGTTGAAGCCTATCTAGCACAAGTCTAGGACACTTTGGTAGAAGCCAGCTTCACTGCATAGCTGTCCGAGGCAGGCCTCACGCCCCCATGTCCAGTGACGAGCTGATTGGCAAGCCCCATCCTCCTTCCTCCACTGCCTCCCCCCTCGTGGGCGACACGACTGGTTAAGGCCTCGCTAATTGGCCCGAGATAACTTCCACATTATCTTAGTATATTTAAGCTCTGTACTTCCTAAATAAATCAGACTTTGTTCACTGAAACAAGTTCCCAGAGTGTGTTGTTCTGTCGTCCGACCCCTCCTCAGCTGTTCTGGGGGTCCCGTGGGACAGAGACCCCTACAAGGTATCATAACCCAGAAGGCAGATGTTGTTAGTTTTGTTTTGATTGGCAGTGCATGTCTTCACATGTCAAACGTTGAGGATTTTTACTTTACTGGAAATCTTTAGTTTTTAATGCTCCCTTTGTTTATAGCTTTCTCATTTTTTCTGGAGGAGCTTTTTGTGAAGGACAGTAAGTTTTATGTGAAATCTACAAAGACAACTCTTTTAAAATTTTTGTAACAGTGAAGAAAGGGTGGGAAAAAAACCGAACACATTAATACACTTTGAATTATAAGCTATCGGGGAGGATGTTGAATTATTATCAGAAATCACAGTTAAGCATTGGTAATTGTGACTTTTGTGTTTTATATATCTTAACATTTAATAAATTAACTTTCCATTTATAAAAAGTTTAGAAAAATCACGGAAGTATAGGAGAAGATGTATACATTGTAAGGAGCAATGCATTATCATGTTTTGTAGAGTGATTCATGGAACTGTAGGGTTTAGTCTCTGCTATATTTACATGAAAGTATGACTACTTTATATGATTTAATTTAAATTTTATTTGTGCACTTTTAATTAGTCTGAAGCAGGATATTGTAAGTGATGAAAAGACTGAATTGGAGGCAACACTTAAGGAAGCTGAGTTGGCAGCCTGTTCTATAGAATTACTTCTGCCATTATTTAAGGACACCATTGAAGAGATAAGTTTTACAAAGGTGAGTATTTGATTTATGAGCGTGTGATGAAAGGAAAAGCTAGACTAATACCCATAATGCATTAACTGAGGTCTCATATCATACATATGCTCATTTTAGGTGTTTGATACTAAAAATGAGGGGTAGCATTGTTCTTTACTCCTGTCTCGTTAGCTCCATTTTTTCCCCTAAAATTAGATAATCTCAGACCTGCACCAGATGAGAGGCTGAGGAGTGGAAACTATATATTTGGGTCCTTGAATTTCCTGCTTTGTATTAGTGAATCTAACTATCTCAAAGTGAATTTAAAATTAAATTTTTCTGAGATGAAATATATCTATTTGGAACAGAGAACTGTTTTAAAATTTTAAAATACTAAAGTTTGGTTCAGGGACAAAATAGATTGCTCTATTACTTTTGTATTCTAATAGAAAAAAAGGATTGTTCTATTACTTTTATTAGAACACTAAAATACTTTGAGCTTAAGCTCTTGTTTTTATCTTAATTTAATGTACCATGTAATCCTATCTACTATTAATTAATAAGTTTGGTGCAATTTAATATTATCAAGTGCAAAAGAGTGATTTTTGTTACTGAAAAAAATATTTGTAATGACAGTGTTTTAGAGTATTTTACTTAATACTGTATCTTAAAATGTGTATCTGGTTTTTATTTTTTGTTAGGATAATATTTCTACATCCAATTTGAAGAAGATTTCTGAACAGAAGGAACTATTAACAAAAGAATTAGATACTTTTAAACATGTCAAAGTAGCTTTAGAACATCTTAGAAAGACAGCCTACAATCAAGTAAGGCATCAGCACTCAGTGCGCATTTAATAATTCTCATTATGGGAGAATGTATTGTTTTTCTAACTATAAAAATTAAAGATATTTTATATTTAAAATATAGATAATTCTTTGAATTTTGTTTCAAATGCTAATCGTTAAATTAACCCTTATTTTTAATGTTTCATACATCTGCTTGAAAATATTAAACATGTTTTTACAGAAAATAGGTTTTATTTTCTACCCCAAATTTTTGCATTCAAATCTATTTGGCTGATTGTAATAAAATGTACATTCTTAGATGTTATACTCATGTGTGCATTGTATTTCTATATATGTATTTTTTAAATTTAAAACTCAACAGATAAAAAATTTTACACATTAATAGCATAATGTGAAATTGTTGTGAAATACACATCGTGTAATGTTTAAACATATCTAAATCCTCAAATATATGTCATTTCTATTGTGAAAATTCAAAATCCTTTCTTCTGTTGTTTTGAAATCTATAGTACATTGTCGTGGTCTGTAGTCCTCCTACTGTCCAAGACCACAGCAGAACTTACTGATCTTACCTAACTATAACTTAACATTTTTCCATCTCTCTCTCCACACCACTCCCCATGGCTTCTGGTAACTACTTTTCTACTCCTAACTTCCGTGAAATTGACTTTTCCACATTCCACAGATGAGTCAGATCATGTAGTACTTCTCTTTTTGTGCCTGGCTTATTTCACTTAACATCATGATCTCTACTTCCTTCCCTGCTGCCACGAATGACAGGCTCTCATTCTTTATATGGTGAAATATATTTCATTATATAGGAATGTATTCGTTTATCCATTGATTGGTTGATGGACACAGAGGTTCTTCCTTTTGTTGGCTATTGTGAGTAGTGCTCCAATAAACACAGGAGTGCAGATGTCTCTTCAACACACTCATGCTTTTTACTTTATTATACACTCCGTAGTGGGATGGCTGAGTAACATGGTAGTTCTATTTTTAAGTTATTGAGGAACCTCTGTAGTGTTTTCCGTAATGGTTCACATTCCTATCAACAGTGAACAAGTTTCTTTTTCTTTTCTCCATATCTTTGTCAGCATTTATCTTTATCTTTTTCATTAATCATTGTTACTGGAGTGAAATGATATTCAATGTGGTTTCTGAATATCACCCTCTTACCTGAAATATACTTTGCAAATATTTTCTCCTATCCTTTATATTGTCTTTTTGTTCTTATTTCCTTTGTGTTGAAGCTTTCTTCTTTTGATATAATCCCATACATCTGTTTTAATTTTTGTTTGAGATCTCGTCTAAAATGCCCTTGGCCATTTTGATGTTTTGAAATCTTTCTTTTACATGGAACATACGATTTGAAATATATGATGTATATTTAAACTAAAAAGAAATATTTCAGTTAAAGACTTGTTGCCATGAGTCCTCTCAAAATATCCTCTCAGTTTGAACTAACCCCATCATTCTTGCTCTTTTCTGAAGCAACTCTGGAAGTCTTCTCCTGTGTCCATTTTTGGTTCTTCTGCCATGGCTGCCTTGATGTCATCAATCTGTTAAATGCTTATCTTTCATGGCAATTTTGACTCCAGGGAAGAGCCTGCATCTCATGGTGCAGTATCCAGTGAGTAAGATGGATGAAGACACACGATGATGTTTTTAGGAACCTGCCTTTCTTTGTGTAGCACTTTTGGGCAACATTCACTGTATTTTTTTTATCAAAACCAGTCATGAAAGAAGACTTCCAGGACCGCTTGAGAAAGTTGGGAGAATGATGGGATAAGTGTTTTAAGTGAAGGCAGATACTTTGAGAGGGATTAATAGCTATGTATCTTTTATCATAGTATGTTTAAAAAATTTAAACATTCACCTATTTTTGTTTACCCTTTGTACCTGCCTTCCTTTTTTTCCTTTTGGCAAAGGCTTTATCAAGACAAAATTCACATATCATATACTCCTCTTATTTAAATTATTAGGTTTATTGGGTTTTAGTATGCTACAGAGTTATGAAACCATCACCACAGTCAACTCTGGAGTATTTTCATTGCTCTAAAATGAAACTCCGGACCCCTCATATTCTACCCACTTTCCCTTAAAGGATTCCTAGCGACTGTTTTCCTTCTTTCTCCTGTCCATTTCTCTCTCCTGGATACTTCATGTGAATGGAATCACATGACATGTAACTGCTCATGATTATCTTCTTTTCAGTAGAATAGATTTTTAAAAGACTTTTTCATGTTGCAATACTTCATTCCTCTTTATTGGTGAATAATATTTCATTACATGGGTATACATATACTTTTATTTGTCAGTTCGTCAATTGATGGGTATTTGGGCTGTTGATCCTGTTTTAAGTAGAGGAGTCATTTGTTTAAAATTCCTTCAATAGAATGGAATCTTAATCTTTTTGCTGTTATGAGTAATGCTACAGTAAATGTTTAATTAGATGGTTGTGGTGTGGATATATGCTTTCATTTATCATATATATATGTGTGTGTGTGTATTTTGGAGTGGAATCTCTTGGCAATACAAATATTTTATATGCCTGCGCACATACACACACAGCTCACACACTCAGAGTTTCCCTTTAGGACAGGATTTGCTTTGGCTCTGGCAGAGCACTTCTCTACGTTTTCCCCTGGCTCTGTGCTGTGCATGCGCAGAGTACAAGTTCTGCTCATCACATCAAACTTAGGACTATGAAAGTAACGTGAGAGGATGTCACGTCGTCACTGGGCAAAGCTGACTAGAGCTTCTGCTTCAATTTATAAGAAAGCCAAAGCCTAATTATAATTATATTTTGCACAATCAGGTAAAATATTTAAAGAATAAGTTGGTAGTATTTGTCTTCTCTATTACTCTTCCTCATTTGAAGGCTAAAGAAATTAAGTAAGATGAGGATTCTCAATCTCACATTCTTTGAAGTTTATAAAACCATTGAAATTTTATGCCGTATATTGTGTACCTTGACTAGAGATAAGATTTTCATACCAACAATCTTTACTTCTTTGTATTACTTATTTTGAATTTTAATACAAATATGCTTTAAGAAATTAACCTCTGTCGTAGGGTGAAAAACCTTGATTTCTTTTATATCGTATCATCAATATTTTCTCATGTATTAAGTATACTTTTCTCTAATACAAAGGAATCTTAACTTGAGCTGTGTGAACCCATGAGCCCTCTAAGATTGTGTATACAATTATTCATTATACATGCATGCGTATGTGTCTGGGTGTAAAAGGAATTCATAGCTTCCACGTTCTCAAGAAGAAGCCTGACCCTCAAAATTGAATAAACATTGTCCTTTGGTCTCATTTGAAATGGCTACATAGACTTCTATAACTTCCTGTCATGCTTTAGGAAATTTCTTATTGCTTGAATTTAAGGTGTTTAATATTTTTGCTATTCATAAACAACATATTGAGTCTTTTATGTATTTTTGTGATTTTAAAATACCATTGGTCTATACTTTTCACAGTCTTTTGATTAATTTAATAAATTAGCTAACTTCATAAGACATAGTCAAGAAAGATTGGAGCACTTAGGCAAAAATCTTTCCGGTAGCTAGCTCTCAGTACTCTGATGTCTACACAGTAGTGTCCATTTTAACTTTTTGAGTGATGCTTTTTCTCTTTTCTGTTTTTACATAGGGAAATATATTTGTGAACATTAATTAATAACTTCTTTTTCCACAGGCAGGAGACAATTTGCCCAGCATGTTGTTAAACAATCTAACTGATAATGAAAGTGAAAATATTGTAAGTGATTCTTCATTTTGTATCCGTTCTTTCTATTTTGTATGAGTATAATTAGCCAATATTATAAAAATTGTGAAATTGCTAACTCTTATATTATGTTTGCTGAAGAATCTTAAGAAGAAGGTACTTGAAAAAGAGACCTATATCCAAGAACTTTCTTGTTTATTTCAGAATGAAAAGGTAAGCATATTTTGCAATTCATTATATTTTCTTACTACTGACCCTCTTTCCTTCTTTCTGTCCTGGTCCTATATTCTCAGAAGTAAACACAATAAAAATCTCTTAGTAAATTGCTTGAATATTTTATGATTTTGGATATCAAATATAGCATTTTAGTGTTTATAAGGTTTTTTAAAAATTATTGTTTTGGTTTTTAGGGATTTGTAGTGTTTTAGTTAAGTTACTTGGCATAAATTTATACAAATTAAGAACTCTATACATTTATACAGTATTTTGATTTGGGGGCAAACTTAGGAACCTTGATATAAGCATTTTAGACATCTCTATGCCTTTACTTTGGGGAATAGATTGGATTTTAAAAAAGATATTCACCAAGAGTTATTAAGTAAAATGTGAAGAGAAAACTCTAGTTTTACACTAGATATATCAGTTTGTGTCAAGTAGTACATAGCTTTTTATCAGCTTTTTAGACTCTGTCTAAATTGTGGCAAAATTATTTTGAAGGATATAGCAAATAATATTCTTTTTTCTTCTCTGTTATAGGCAAATGCTTTGAAAGCAAACCGGTTTTCTCAGTCCGTAAAAGTTGTACATGAACGACTACAGCTCCAAATTCATAAAAAGGAAACAGAGAATGATAAGTTGAAAGAATATATAAAGGTTCTTAATTCTTATCCTTTTTATAGTTTAAGTGATAAAATTAATGAAGAGCTATGAGGCCATTTCTTAGCACAGAATGTGGGTATTATGAAAATCCATACTGAAAGTAAATGGTAAGATTTCTGGCCTACCTAAACATTTGAATCCAAATTCAAATTCAAATATAAAAATACTGTGTCTTTTTTCTTATCAATCTGTGTGAATCTGTAGAGAATGAATGAATTACTTTCAACATTTTCCACCTGATACAGTTAATATATATTTCTTGTAAAAATTTATAAGATATGGAAAATATGAAGAGGAAAATAAAAACAAGTTAAAATATCAAAACCATTGTTAACAATTTGGTATGTGTAATTCCAGCAGTCAATACAATTTTTCTTACTTACTGTGAAAACTTTATTAACCTAATTTTGATATTCAGATAACTGAGTAATTTCCATGTTATTATGCAGTTGTGTTTATCAAAGGGATTGTGTACAATTGCAATATATAACTAACAAGATAATATATAATTGAAGTAGCTATAGAGAATTTTTGATTAATAATTCTTTTGATATCATAGTCACTTTAAGATAAGAACTTGAAGTTGCTATCATATATCACAACGTGACTGGCTCATTAGTTTTCCCAAAGTGAGAGAAGCAGTTGTTCCCACCTTGAGAGGAACTTGGGGACCCAAACCACATGGCGTGCGTGGACTTGTGTTTGCTTTCACACTCCTGCATCACAGCAGATGTCTGCAATCTGTAGCATGTTTCACTGCTGTGCTGACAGTTATGTATTTTTCTTTCAATGACAAAAAGCTTTTGGTCTTTCAGAGAACATTAAACAGGTTTGTGAAGGATATAAGTTTAGCCTTATATTTTTCCTCCATATTCTTTTAACTCTCTTCCCCTGGAGATTCCCTGCATCACAGGGGTGAACTGCACGTGAACTGGATTTGGTATGGCAGTGCCCTGCATGCTACATATGAAGGGGTAAGCGGGATATAGCACTTCACATAGTCATATACACCAATTTATCTGTCGTGGTTTTTTCACTACAGATTCAAATCACAGTTTAGAAGATTTTGAAGATATTTTTAAATGAATTTTTATGATTTTTCGTTGAATCTGTGATTATTTAGGGAAAGAACATAAAGCTAAAGTCCAAAGATTTTGCCACGACGTTTTTCTGCCTAATACTTGGAGTTCAGATTCCTTTTTAAAAAATATAAATGTTGAAAAATGACTGAAAGAAGTTGCCTAGGTTATGATTTTTCTTTCCTTTATTCATTCGTGTTGGAACTTAACGCATTAAATAATCAGGGGTTAGACTTTAGTTCTTTGATTTTTATGTTTAACATTTTTTAAACAAAAAACACAGTAGTTATAGCTTGGCATCATAAATTTACTCCCCCTCCCCCATTTTATTGATATGTATAAGCGCAAAATTTAAGGTTTACAATGAAGTTGAGCATTTTGTGCACATACGTATCTTGTCAAGGTGACAAGGACTTTCCCACTCTCCTTTTAAATTTGCTTTTTATTGTTGTCGTTCTTGAGTTAGCTTTTATTGTATTGAGGTCTTTTAAAAACTTACTTTGTCATTCCTAGAACTAAACCCAGACACCTAGAACCAATTTTTTCTAAGGCGGTAATATAGTAATTAGAATAAGAATGTGCTTTTCCAAATTTTAGAAGAGATAAGGAATCATTATCTCTATAATATTCAACAAGTATATATTTTTTAGAAATAGGAAAAATTAAAGTTCTACTTTAAGTATATGCCCATTCATTTGGTGAGTCTGAGGGTTTACTTTAAAACTATGAAAATAATTTGATAGTTTCAAATAGATGCTCGCTAATAATGCTTAAGTTTGGAATTTGATAAAACTAATGAGAAAATTCAGTTGCAGACATTCTTAATTTGTTTTTAAGGTTTTAAATGTAAGATTTTTTTTTTTTTTTTAAATTTAAGCATAGTTACTATTCATGGTGTGCTGATGACACCCTGTGGCTTTTTAGAGGAAGAACAACTGTATTTCTTTTACGTATACTTGCTGTTTTGCTCTTATTTCTTTTTTCTTTATCTATTTAGTGCAGTATATCCTGAGAATTTTTAGTTTAATTTTTTTTTTGAGACAGGATTTCACAGTGTAGCCAAGGCTGGCCTTGATCTCATAGCACTCCAATCCTCCTGCCTTAATATCCTGAGTGCTGGGATTACAGGCATGCGCCACCATATCCAGCTTGTGTGGTGTTAGGGAATTGAATTCAAGGCCTTGCGCTTGCCTAGCAAAGCTGTGCTCACTAATCCGCCAGCCCTAGTTTAAGGTGTTTGGTGTTTGCTTGTGATACTAGGGATCGAACCCATGCTACACAAGCACTGTACCCCAGGGCTACATATCCATCCCCCTTAAATTTTTATTTTAAGACAGGTGTCACTAAGTTGGCCAGACTGGCTAGAACTTGTAACCCTCTTGCCTAATCTTGTTCTTTTGGTGAGATTGTAGACATGTGTTGGTGTTTCTTTTGCTTTACCTAATCACTTTTCGAATACATTAAATCGAAAGACGTACCTCTTAATCTTATTAAGAAGTGTGTTTTTCATTGATAAAGTTTAAAAGCCCCATCTTTTCTGTGGCTCTTTTGTTTCTTTTTTAAATTAAAATTACTTTCCAAGGAATAAGAGATTAAAACTCAAATTATATGATAAATTTGCATTTTTTCAATATGCATAGATTTCCAAAAATAAAAGCATTAAAATCTGAAGTCTGTACAGTGATTGGATTTTCAGTCCTTAAGTGATTTCAATAAAAAAATCTTAATTTGTAATAGAAATGTGAATTGTCACACTAAATGAGATTCATCCCCCACTTAGGCTGATATGCCCTCATTACATTGCCAGGAAATGGGTCAAGAGGATAGTCACGCCAGCTGACGTCATCATACTCAATGGCTAGATGCCTGTGTCAGGCATTTTTTTTTTTTTTACCTTTGCTGATGCTGTGAACCTGATAGTCATCAATGTTTCTAAACACACGTTTACTATTGTGAAACTCCGTAAGTCCATCACTCACTGTGTAAAATAATACTTTTATTGTTCTTAATGTAACTTGTTTGTAATGTCAGGGCATGGCTCCTAAGTTTAGTAAATTCAAACTTGGAAAGTAAGTCTGTGCTTATCCCATCTTAACTCTTCATGGTTTATGCATTTCAAATCATATTACTAAAATTTTTATCTTTTAGAGTAAAGACTGCTGATACATTTGGGGAGTGCCTACTTCTTTTAAGCTCTGCATATGTTTTATTTGGATCATTTTTATTTTAATTAGCTTTTAAATCTATTTGTGTGTGTTATATTCTAGATGTAAAGTAAAAAGTGTTCTGGTTAATGAAGTTAATGAAGTCAGTAACAACACCATGAGTACCTTCGTTAGTCTATTTAGTAACGGTAGCATTAGTTTTATAAAAACTTAAATATTTTAAGTTTGCAGTTTTTTAACTTACAAAGACGCATTGCTGAAATCACTTTCACTGTTTTACTGTTTACAATCTTACAATTATTAATTTTGATAAACCTGTGTGGTAGATGATATACATATTTTTATAATATTTACATAAATGTTGGTGTTCTGAAATAATATTTGGTCAATGTTTTTAGACCTTAGAAACCAAAATAGCCAACTGGAACATGCAGTTGAAGACAAATAAGCATGAAGCTATAGTGATAAAAGAAACAAGTAAACAAAAAGCTATCGCTTTGAAAAAGGCATCTAGAATTTACAAACAAAGGCTTGCACATTTCACAGGAGATGTTGAGCACCTTACTTCCCAAATCAGAGATCAAGTAAGTACAGAGGTCTTTTTTTTTTTTTTTTTTTTTTTTTTTTTTGAGACAGGGTTTCACTCTGCGGTCCACGTTGGTACTGAACTCACTATGGAGACAAGGCAGACCTTGAACTCATAGCAATCCTCCTGCCTCAGCCTCCCAAGTGCTGGGATTACAGGCATGCCCCACTATGCCTGGCTTATGTTTTATTTTTTTAAGGATACATTTTATGTGTTTAATTTATGTCGTTAATGTTGTGATGGTTAATATAATAATTTTATTCTTCTCAGTGGCATTGATAGTAGAAAGCTTTCACTTATTATTTTTTACTTTGTGTATTGAGTTATATCAGCTTTAATGAAAGAATGGCCACTAAAGCCTGGGAGCGTTAGTGAAAGAAGATGTTAAGTACATACCACATGCACTTATGTGAGTGCGAGCACACACACACACACACACACACACACACACACACACAAACTTCTAAGGCCAAATAAGGGTAAGGCTTCATAGATACTCTCCTCTGGAAAGTCACAGTGCACATTAGCATATGAAATGGTCTGAGAAGTCTTTTAGAGCAGGGAAAGGAGAGTATGGAGCTAAGAGTTTCCCACACTTACTTAACCGCAGAAGTCGTTTTTCACCCACAGAGCAGCCCTTGGAAGTGGTTCTGAGAAATACCAGTTTGGGAAACGCTGATTTATGTTACTAGACCATATGACTTTATTCAGTAATTGTCTTCATTTAATCTCTGTAATACATTGAAAACCATATGCTGACGTAAACACACCATGTGCAAGATATCGCTGAGTATAGAACAAAGTTGAAAAATGGACTTAGTGCTTTTTTGCCTTTGACAAATTATTGTATTTATTTGGTTACCAACAAATGAAATATTTATTCTTTTTAATGTCTCACTAATATCCCATCTTTTAAGAACTTAAGGTTTATAGAATTATTAGGATCTTTTAGAAATGAAAACAGACTTGAAGAAAACTTGTGCAAACAAAACAACTCTATTTAATATGCTCAAGTGTTAACGTTTATGGTCCTAATATTTAACCTACATTCATATGGACTGAACACTAGTTCAAGTCTACAAGGCTGTTGACATGGTTTAATGCCTGAAAATATTCTCGAGTGGTGAAAATGAATTGAGTCATTAACATTTTTGACATTTTCCTATCAAAATAGTGTCACCCAGCTGCCAAGTGCACATGCCTGTAATCTCAGCACAAAGAGGCTAAGGCCAGAGGGTTGCGAGTTCGAGCCTAGCCCTGGCAACTTAGCAACTTGGTGAGACCCTGTCTCAAAATCAAAAGTCAAAAATGGGCCCAGCATATACTTTAGTGTGAAGGCCCTAGGCTCAATCGCTAATACCATAAAAGGAAAAGAAATTATGTCAGCCATGCCCCTTGTCACAGAGTGGAAGGGCCCCTTCCTCTTTTTGACCCAGTGACTCTAGATAAAGAACTTAACTTTTTTAAGCTCCAACTTATCTGTGATATAAGGCATAATGAACCTGCTTGTCTTATATGACTGTAGGGAGGGATAGATGAGAAAATATACACCAAAGCACAGTACGCACCTACACTGCATTGTTGCCTGGCGGCCTTTTTTGTCCTCAAAGGCTTTGAGTTAGTTTAGTTGTTCTGTTGGTTTGCTAATGCCCCTCCTTCAGTGTTCTTCCCTGGCCCACCATAGGTGGATCTTTTAAAAAAATCACTCAGTTTTTTTTTTTTAATCCACCATATCTTCAGAAGCCTTCCCTGACTACTCTTTAAGAAGTGGTCCTACAACAATTAATCATACTTTTATTTAAAATTTTTCAGCCAGGTTTAAGGCATATGCCTCGGTACTCTTGGAGGCTGAGGCAGAAGGATTGCGAGTTTGATCCCAGTCTGAACAGTTTAGCAATTTAGCAAGACCCTGTCTCAAAATCAAAACTAAAAAATAGGCTGGGAATGTAGCTTAGTGTAAAGGTCCTGGATTGGATCTCCAGTACAATCAAGTGATCAGTAAACCGATCAATAAATTAGAAGCTGTCTCATTTATGCTTAAATTGATGTCATTTTCTTCCTCTTCCTCTCCCCCTACCTTTTAAAAAAATCCACTATTTTCCTCTACAGAATGTAAGTGCCCAGTAGCAAGAGTTTACTTATCCTACTCATCTGAAAATTATTTAAAATGTTTCTTAAGTCAAGAACATGAAAAAAATCCCTAAGTAATCATTCAATAAAAGGTCACCAGATTTATATAGTGCCTAAAATTTGCCAGAAGGATCAAGGAGAATGAAGATTTGGAAGAGCCCATGGTCTTTGGTCACCAGAAGGTCACTAGTTACTAGTTCATAAGCAACTTTAATGTGGCCAAAGGAAGGGTCAAGGAAACTGTTGCTTTGTTCTGTGTGTTTATAAAAACAGAAGAAAGGAATATTTTGATAGTGTTGGTAGAGCTGGACCTAACATTGAGTATGTAGGGACCAGGTTGTTAAATGTTCTTTAATTCTGCACACTCAACAATTAGTTTATTTTCTTCTTTGAAAATTGAACAGATCATAATTTAATTTGCTTCTTCTGTTTTATATTTGCCTCTTTAAAGCAAAGAGGAAAATGTAGGCTGACCCAAAAAGTCTCCTCCATGAAGGTCATATTTCATTGTCTAGTTTTTTACCCTAACCTAATTCTAGTAATGTTGTACTAATTACATATTGTCTCCAATATGAATGATAGGTAACAATTGCATATCTAATATATAAATTCCTTTTTAAAGGTAAATACATAAATGTCTTAATTGATATTATAAACTCATGGTTTATGATACGTCTTATGCCCAAGACATACTTTGTAACTTAAATTAAATTTTATTTTTCACAAAGTACTAAAAAATACTTTTTTCAATATAACAAAAGTATTACTGTGTGAAAATGTCATAATATCTGGTACACAGTAGTTTCCCAGAAAGCCTTGCTCACTGAACAGAAGAAGGAGGGGTAGAAGGAAGCCCTCAATAACTGTTCCTTGTTGAAATCGCTTTTTCTGGGTCTTCTGATTTATATTAATTCGTGGCTTTGTTATATCCTAGTGAGTTTATTTTTCTGTAGAATGTAGACTGGATCATGGTGGCTACAATTCTTAGTGTAGATCTATGAGAGCTGTTCGTTATTAATTATTTGGTGTGTTCTAGACACTTTTAAGGTCTGGAACAAAGGTAAAAATTTCCACTGCTTGGGACTTACATTCAAAATGGATTTCATCTCTTTGCTGACAGTGCAGTATTTAGTGGCTGGAATGGGTGGTCCCTATAAAACATGGCCTCATTATAACAAATATAAAGACAGCTGCATTATTAGATGTTGTGAAATTGTAGACTTGGAAAAAGTTTTGTTTAAACCATCAAGGCCTATGTGGCTGTTAGCATCTTCTGCATGTCAAACGCAAAATGAAAAGTTTAAGAAATAGAAATTGTCTTCTTTCATTGTGAAAATTGTTTTAAAATAGTTGCATTGACATCCTCTCACATGTTAAGCTGGAACTACTGCTGTGTGCATGTGAAGTAATAGTGATATAGATCTTTTGTTAAAGTTGACTACAACTTTCCTATAGTCAACACTAACATTTTCTAATAAAAGTTCCACACTTTATTGAAAGATTGTTTCCATATTTCTAATGTATTTGTGTTTAGGGTCCTTCAAGCCAAACGTTTTTAAATTGCAAGATGAGTACTTTATGTATTTTTTAGGAAGCCAAGTTGTCTGAAACAGTTTCAGCTTCCAATGCCTGGAAAAGTCATTATGAGAAAATTATAATAGAAAAAACTGAATTGGAAGTTCAAATTGAAACAATGAAAAAGTAAGAAAAAATTTAGAATTATGTTTAGTAAGAAGCATTTTTATTCTTTCCTCTTTGATTAGTATTTTGCTTCTTCTGAATTTCATATGGTAAAGGTGTTGATGTCTACTAGATTTATTTTTATCATTTTTAATTCTGTTCATTTTTCTTACTGTACTATAAAAAATAAAAATGATTACTTACAAAAATGCATTGATGTTCCTAGCTTAAAATTTAAAACTGGCAAAAGCTATAATTGTCTTTGAATAAGTGTCAACTGTTACTTACAGTAAAAGTTAATAAATACATTGTCTAAAGTTGAAGTGATATTTCTTAAACAAGAATAATACTACATAACAAACATTATAGCATATAAAAATCCTGAAAGTTATTATTCCGTGCAGTGAATTAACTGCATAACAAAAAGGTCTTTGAGTAAAAATGTATTTTTATGCATGGACATTTATTACTGATAATCAATTATAAACTTTTAGTATTTTAAAAATGTTTTTTCATGTTTTTTCAGTTTCATCATTAAAACCTCATATAATTTGCTTCTAAAGATTAGTTGTCATTGACTTACTTGATTCTACTCTTTAAAGCTTACTTCTAAAATCTTGTGTATGTCTGTGTGCACAAACGAAACAGACACATACCTGCAGATGGTAGTTTATTGACTAGCAAAGAAATTGCTCTATAATTTTTTATGGCTTTATCAGTATTTGTTTCTAATCAAGGTTACTCAGAAGGTAATTTTATAGATTACCTGTCCTGGTTCCCTTGCTATATGAGTTCTACTAACTTTGTAAGATCCCTATTAGAAAAAATACATCATACCCAAATGAATTTAAAAACACGCTTAAAATGCATTATATGGATGCTAATTTTTATAACTTCTATAAAATATGTTGCATAATTAATAAAGGCAAATCACTCATCTTTTGGAAGACCTGAAGAAAATGGAAGCCCATGCAAAAAATTCATGTGAAGAAATTTGTAGAAAGCTTCACTCAATTGAATGTGAAAATGAAACTCTGAACCTCGAGAATACAAAATTAAAGGTATTGTGTGTGTGTGTGTGTGTGTGTGTGTGTGTGTGTGTGTGTGTGTGTATTGTATTGGCAGTTTAGTGTGTTTAATGCAAGTAACTTAACGACAAAGCAGAAATAACCCATTTGGATAGTGCTCTTACGCCCTTTGTCCTTTTAGTTTCTCATTATAGTATTGTTAAAATAGGTGACGTCTAAATTAATCAGTTTGTCCATATATCTTATGTATTTGTATATCTTCACACATTTATGTACATGTTTACATGTATATATAATTTAATGTTTATATTTATGCACACAAATACATGTTTGCCTTGTATCCAGCAGTACAAAGTAAGGCTTATGAATTTGAATAACCAACTCTTTCCTCAACTTTAAAAAAATTACGTATGCTCTAATGTTAGGAGGTGAGTACATCGTGCAAAATTGCATTACCTCTGATGCATAAGACTCTTTCTAGGTGTCATGGTTATGATAGGCTATAGCCTCAGGCCTGGTCTGCTTGAAACCAGAAAGTATGTCCTTGGCTACTTTATAGCCAGAAATAATTTTCCAACTGAGTCAAATTCAAGGGATGGTTGGTTTGTATGTGTAACAAAGAAGAAAACGAGAAGAAGTTTTTATATTTTCTGAGAGAAAAGATATTTTGCAGTCAACCAAATATGCATAAAACCAGACCAGACTTGGCTGAAGGGGGCACCATTTCCAGGTCTATACTACTACTATTGAAAGAACAGAAAATAAAAGACAGGAAAGCAATTTTGAGCAATGAAATAAAGTTTGTATACAAAGGACCAAACAAAATGTAACAAAATGTAATTGTTTACATTTCAGAGAAGTGTGTAAACATCTAACATTGTTTACTGTGTTTATAATGGTTACTTTCATCACATACTTAGATAGCTTAACATATGTACATTCATTCTGTGTATTTAAATGTCTTAATTGTAATTTGCATGGTACTGGAAAAGTATGGTGAAAGAAAAGATCATTAGTCATAAAAGAGATGTAATAAGACCTTATGCTTTTAAAGAGTTATAAATGTTTTTGGGGGGAGATTTTTCTGTATTTTTCTTTTCGTTGGAAAATTATAATTATTGGCTCTTTCAAATTATGTAGACATTATACAAGAATTATAATATACTACATCTTATGATTTTGTAGAAAAAAATCTAGAAAGTGTAAAGGCATAAATGTTATTTTTTAAAAATTCTTCCCTAGAAATAAATTGCAGGTACATGCAAATGTTTTTTACCTTTATAGACCTTTCTCTCTACATATAAAGCATCACACTCCAGAGAATATTATTCATTGAAGATTTTAACATATTTTTCTACCAACCCACGTATTTTGTAGGTACTGACCTGTTTTGGTGTTAAGCAGTATGGTGTATAAAGGTTGCTTGCTATTTATACATGATAGAAAGGCAACACATCCTCTCCCTTTGTTAGTTTGTGACGTTGGCAACTTTTCTAACCTTGGTTTTCAATTTCATTCTCCTTTTAGATCAGTGGACAAAGCCAATCTCATTAAAAATGAAGTCAATTTCTTTCCAAGTGAAGAGACTTGATTAATTTGAAGTGGAGAACTCTGCCCACTGCTGTTAAGAGTTAGCAGGGGAGGGCCGAGGATGGGACGCAGTCGTAGAATGCTCACTTGGGAGGCAAGCGGTCCTGGGTTTAATCCCCAGTACTGTGGGGAACAAAAGAAAAGAATAAATGGAGAAAATGGCAAAAATCTAAGTGACACATGTGACAGAACTAGCAAGGCACTACTTTTCTCACTTTTACTCATTTAGTAATATAACTATTTTGGCCTTTTGTTAGGAATTTTTTTCTAATTTTAAAAATTATTAGGTCACAACTAGCATTGAGTTATTTTCTTTTTTAAAAGCAGCAACATTCAGAATTTGTTTTGGGGAAGAAATTTTTTAAGTTTATGATTCTTCAAGTTATATGAATTTCTTTTGGTTTTATTATAAAAGAAATGCAATTATTCAGTATGTTCAGTTCTTCTGACTTCTGTTTATTCATTACTTATTATTATTATTTGAGGGAAGAATATAGTCTCATTGCAGTAAAGTTGGCGACTGTAAACTTACAGAAGGAAACAAAATAACAGCTGATCTCATAAACTGTAGAGGTGACCATGTTTGTAGCATTTTTTTGTGTAGCTCCTGTTTTTACAGTAAGTCTTGCTTACTTCACTTTAAAGTGGAAAAATGTATTATGGTATAGTATATATTTTATAAATCTATTATAAGCATCCTTTGTAATTACTCTATAATGTGCATTTTCTTTAGAGGTATTGGGTAATTGACTTACTAGTCTACCTAGTTATTTGACATTTATAAGTAATGCTTTGATGAACTAGAGGCATTTTTGTCACTGTATGTGTTCTTTAGCTTATATTCCTCAATATAGAATTATTGGGTCAATGAATATGAACACTTTCTAAGATGTTGATATGCTTTACCACATTTTTTCTTCAGAATATTAGATCAGTCATACTGTTGCTCACTCTTATACTTCATCAGCATTGATAATATGATTTTTTTAGTGACTTCTACTAAACTTGGCAGGTAAAAATGATGGTTTTAATTTACAATTTTCACATTTTTAAAAATAGTTTTTTTTTCCCTTGGGTGATTATCTGAATATCTCTAAATTGTATACTTAAGTAATTTTCTAATGGGGCACTAATAAAAATGGCTGTATATACTGAGACCACTAAGAAAACGTGTTAAATCCCTAATAAGGAAACACTGTGGTGGTCATGTGACTTTATCCTAAGTGAAGGTAGCTTGATGGAAAAAGTTGAAAAAAAGATTGCCATGAAAATAACATTCTTAGCATCAGGGCAACACTCAGTTAAGCATGTCCAGGACAAGGCTTAACCAAATGGGGTAGAAGAACAGGTGTATGTGGCTTCCTGTGCAGTGTGCCTCTGTGTTGGCTGTATCCTTGTGTGGATTCTTGTGTTTAGAAATGTTTGTGCTCATATTCCGCTGGGGATTTTGATATTACAAATCATTAACAAGATGGAAAAAGATTGCACTGGAGCAAAGTTGACTCCTGTGTTACACTGACCTCATTACCTGCTTATTAGTACTCTAAGGGGAACGTCACTGGATAAATGTGAAGCATAGACAGACCACGTCCCCTGACCTTTTATTTGGTAAATTAAGGATACTGATTCCTGTTCTCCATTCCTCTCTCTCCGTTCCACTTTCACGTCCCAATTTCATTTGACAGTGCCAGTGCTAACACTGACAATTTGCCCAGTAATCACAAACATTAATTATAAACACTAACAAAAGTAACTGAGATTGTTCTTTCTCCACAAGACTCAAATATATTTAGTTTCTTTTTTAGCCTTTTAATTTTCAGTAGTTTCCAAATATCCTGTTGTATTCTTTACTCTTACAATCTTGTTTCTTCGTGAAGCTCTCATCATGTTCTGTTGTCTGAAGAACGTTTTCTTCAGATTTCTTGGGGGGGTGGGGGGGGAGCTCGCATCTCCCTGTTTCAGTCCGAATGGGCGGGTCTCTGCCCTGCTGCCCACGTATCCCGTTGGGGCTTCCTGTCCCGTTGGGGCTTCCTGCCCCTGCTATTCTGATTCTGCTGTTTCCTGGATCCTGTGTTGTCTACCTTGTAATTCTCCATTTTACTGAAAATATCTTTTTAAGAAAAATCCTCCCTTAAAAAAAGATGAGGTAAACATGACATGTTCTTTCGTGTCTAAAAATGCTTTGGTTCTTGTATTTTGGCTGATGGTTTCAACTGAATGTAACATTCTTCTACAGTCAGAGTTGCTGAGGGAGAAATTGTTGCCAGGGGAGTCTTATTCTTTGCCCGAGATATCTTTAATTTATCTTGAAGTTTTCAAAATATTCCCTCTATCATTGATATTTTTGAAATTTTACCAACGTTTGTCTCCAAGTATGGTTGGTTTTCTTCCTGTCCACATTGCTGAGTACTTGGTAGACTTTGTAAGTTCCGAGGTTAATGTGTTTTTCCTCTGTGAAGTTCTTACATTGATCTTTTGAGAATGTTCTCTCCCCTGCCCCTTTCCGTTCCCCAGGTCATCCTCCTAGATCTACACTGACAGCACTATTGATGTGTTGGCCTGTTCGGAATGATACTGTGTTTTCACTTTCTGCTCTTAATTCAACTTTTGAGGTCATTCATTGGTTTTTATCTTCTAATTTTTTTAAAAAAAGATTAATATCTAAGATTTTTGTGTATGTCTTCTCTGAGTGCCTGGTGATCACATACCTGAGGATATGTACAAGAATTGTTTCTGAAGTCTTCTTTTCCAGTTTCTTAATATTTTGCTTCTTCCTGGTTCTTTTTTTGTTTTTTCCTTTTTTCTTTTTAACTGGAAAAACGTTGGGGACTTTCTTTTTCATGTTGCTTTTTTCCCCAAATGTGTTGGTGATATTTAAGAATTTACAAATGAGGTGATAGAAAAACTAGTGAGAAAATAGAAAACTAAAACCATATCTGAATATGTCAGTGGTCCTTGGCATTGATAAGTGGTATCACTTGACACTCTTCAGCTGTGGAGGAACTAGCACTTTCCCTCGTGGCCCCTAAAAAGAATGCCACACCCATAGGCATCTCCACTTTGGGCATCAGCATTGTCACTTGTGTTCCAGGGGTCCCCAGACAGGTTGTTCAACTTCTTTAGAGAAGAAGCTTTCTTGTTTTTATTTCTTGGTGAGTAGAGTTTATTGGCCGTGAGTCGTGCTGCTTAGCTCTTCTAGTCCTGGGATTTGAGGCAAATCCCTTTTAGGCCCAGATCACACGCTGCCCTCATCCCTGTGCCATTCCAGATGTGCCAGTGCAGCAGCTTCCTCCTCAGCTTCATCTGTTCCTGCTTCCTTCACCAGTTGCCAGTTACCCAGAACCACCAAAAGTAATTTGTTTGTGATGGCCCATTGTCTATTCTCTTTATTATATGGAAATATAAACATTATTATTCTTTTATATTTTCTTGGCCTCGGGAAGAAAGGGAGATGAACAAGCCTGTGGTTAATCCTCCAGCAGAAGATTCTTTATTTCTACTTACCGGCAGGGTATGTTCTCTGATAGAGCACATTACTAATTTTCCCCCCATTTTGTGCTCACTAATCTCTGTGTTCTGCATGTAGAAATTTACTGCACTTACAAGTGTGACTTTCAGGCATCCTTCACGTTCTAGAACTAGAGACCAGGAATTATTTTTTATCATTTCCTTTATTCTGTGTGGTTAGTGTGGTGCCTAAATCATTTAATAGGTGACTATGGGATAATATTAATTGACAGTGTGTATTGATTTCCTTTAGCATAGGGCACTATGATACATGTTTTCCATTCTTTATTGCTAATTCTTACATCAGACCTGTATTTTTCTGATAGTGGGTTAATGGGCTCCAGCTCAAGAGAGTAGATCTATTGTACAAAATCACACAATTAATTAGTAGAACAGCCAGGAGTTGAATGGTGATGAAAGAAAGAAGTACTGGATATAATCTTATTTGTGTGGTATAATTACAACCTTGGTTGTTCTCATGTTTTAAGTTATATGAAGTTTGTTAGAATACAGTAGAAATTTGTCGGAAATAAAAAATATTAACATATGTATATATGTCAGTAATTCTTCTATTAGTTTAGTTTCAGCTTCATTATATATAATAGAAAACCAAATCAAATGAATTAAATAGAATGATAGTATATGTTTATTATGTAAAAGCAGTCCGCATCTCCACACTTAGTAGGTACCTCACTTAGTCTTGTGACTTTGAATGCCACCCATATATGGGACACCGTCAGATTCATACCTCTGACCTAGATCATGCCGCAGGATTTCCTGTGCATATTCTGCTGCATCGCTGACATCTCCACTTGGATATTTAATTGGTGTCTCAAAGATTCCATATCCAAATGGAGCCGTTTGATAGTCTCCAAATTATTTCATGCTATAGCTTTCCTCATCTCACTCCTTAGTCCTTTTTTCATCTCATCTTTTCTCTCATACCCATTTCAGGTTTGTCAGCAAATGTACCTCAGCTAAATCCAGAATTTGGTCACTTTTCACCAGCATCGATGCCCTCACTTTGGGTCCAATCACCATCGTCCCTCATTGTTGCCACGACTTCCTGACCATTCTCCGTGCTTCTGCCCTCATTTCTGCAGGTAGCGCTCACTACGGCAGCAAGGAAGCGCCTGTAGAAGCAGACTGTGCCACTGCTCAGCTGAAGACCCCTGGCACTGTCTTGGTTGATAGAGCAAATGCCTGCAGCGCATCGCTGTCTGGTTTTACACAACCTCCCCAATCCCGTCTCCTTTCATTCTCTCCTTTGCGTTCTTTGTCCCTTCCATACTGGCCTTGGTGTTTCCCCCAAGGCCTCCTTCCATCATAGCCTTTCTCCTCGGGAATACACTTCCCTCAAAGTCCCCTTCTCAGGAGGACCTCCTTGGCCCACGTCCATTTTTGTCCTCCCATCTTTTTCTTGGGTTTTGGTCAGTCTACCCATCTAGCGCATGTAAGTTCCATGAAGGAAGTTTATTCGTTTTTGTTTACTACTAGAATCTCCCAGGCTTATAGCACTTTTTTTTTTAAATGAGTAGTGAACACACTTATTTGCATATGTATTTGTTATTATATTTTTGCCTTTTTGAATTACTTAGTCATTATTGCTTATATTTTTGGTCCTAATTAATATATTAGAACTCTTATATACTAAGGATAGTAACCTTATATTTGTCAAAGGGCATGACGTGTCAAGTTTGTTACAGTTTGCTAATCCTTTTCATATTTCCTCTGTCTCTTAAATTTTTTTAGAGATCATGAGATTTTGAACATATATATTCTGAAAAAATTATAACGCTCTCTATTGGGGATCTGATAGTTCTATACAATTTATGAGCAGAGGCAGTAGCCTCCTGTGATCCAAACTTTCTTCAAGGTTTTTGTATAGTTGACATCCTCAAAAGAGAGTAGCATTTTTTTTTTTTTTTGAGCAAGGAGCACACATGCTTACTGTTCATTATAAGACATTTGAGTTCTGTAGATTCAGGTTTATTTTTTTGTAGCATACCTCATGGCACATACAGCTATCACTTGGTCCTGTTTGTTTTGCTCTTTGGGAATGAAGGCTTATGAAAATGCTGACAGTACTACTACTATTCCTATCAATCATAAAACCCTATATCTCTGACCCAGGAGTTCTATGTCTTCTACTTAGTGTTCCTGAAGCTGTGATAGGTTAGTGGGTAAGCCTACAAGGAGGATATAATCTCAGAATTATAAATCTTGATTTTTAAAAATGTTATAACCAGCAAGGATTTTGCACTTCTGAAATTATATACAGTTTTACCTGGACCTTCTTTGAAAATTGTTAAAATTTTGGTTTTGGTTTTAATTTTTTTTTACATTTCATCTTTAGTGCTACTTCACGAGTATTGGTTTAAGGCAGATGTAGTTAATCTATTATTTTTTTTTTTTTGCTAATAGCTAAAAAGATATTGTGACATATAGTTTGATCAGACCAACATTATACTGTTGTAGCCGTTTTGTCCCTGTAACAAGGCATATAGCTTGTACACCTGCCAAGATGAGAGGTTCTGGGCTAGGCCCCTGTTGCTAAGGAGAACCAGCAGTATGTACTAACTCAGTTTTGTTCTTTGCTTCTGTAACCTGCTTACTTCCGTGAAAAGCTCACCCAACTGTGCCAACCAGGATATGGTTTTCAGATTTAAAAGACTGAAATCAGAGGCTGGGTGCTGAACTCTTTGGGCTTGTTCCCTGGGTGCTTTCCTTTCCACTTTCAACTATCCTGAGTGGTAGTCTCTGGGATCTTACCTTACAACATTGTCTTTTCTTATTTATTTACTGATTTATATTTTGTTGGTTGATTTAGAAGTTCAACTTTTAGACAGGTGTGGTGGCACATACCTACATTCCTAGAACTCTGGGAGACAGAGGCAAGGAAGTCACAAGTTGTGCACTAGCTTGGACAAAATAGTAATTTAACAAGACTATGTCCCAAAATAAAAAATAAATAAATAAAAAAGGCTGGAGATATAACTCAGTGCAGAGGTCCTGGGTTCAATACCCAGTACCACCAAAAAAAAAAAATCAATTTTTATCATATACTAAGTATAATTGTATGTTTTTCCTTTTCTTTTCTACTGCTCTCTTTATTTATATTATCTTAATTTTAATTCTCTACATACTTTAATATCTAGTAAACAATGCTATTGTCTACCTAGTATTCCTTTCAAAATTGCATTGGTTTTTCCTGTTCTTCAATGAGTTTAAAATTAATGTTGTCATATACCTCACTTCTTTATACTGTTTGTTGAAATTGTAATGTTGTGTTTAATTGGAAAAAAATTGTTAGGGCAATTATTGATTCTTCCCATCCAGAAACACTATTTTCCAACTCTCATTTGGTTATTAAGTTGCATGTTTTGTGTACATCTTATTAAATTCGTTCAAAAGAGTTACTCCCTAACTTTTTAGAATTTCTAAGTTCTCGATGGCGTTTGTAATAAAAATAATCATTTTATCAATTTTGTTGATAAATGAGTATTGTTTTTATAGTTCTGTTACACTTTAGAATAAATATGTTCTAAAATTTATATTCTTATAATTTATATTCTTATTATTTATATTCTTATTCTTATTATTTATATTCTTATTATTTATATTCTTATAAAATCTTTTGTATATTCTTTTGTAGACAATGCTTGCTTCTTTGAGGGACAAAGTCACTTCTGTTGAAAAGGAACTTGTAGATCTGCAGGAAGTAGAAAAACAGCAGAAAACCCTTATTGAAGAATATAAAACTCAGGTGACTACTGAATCTATTTTAATGTATGCCAAAATTTGTAGGCAATTTATAACATTCTATCATTAAATAACTAAAACTGAAGGCATGGCTATGATATTCTGATATAATATACCTCAAATAACTTTTTATTAGGGTGGCTCGGCTTGAACCTATGCTTTTTACATGCTAGGTAGGTGATCTATTACTGACCCACATCCTCAGCCTCAGACATTTCTTAAACTTTCAGATACCTGCGTAATCAGATGATTCTGCTAATTTCTGATTCAAACACTGCCTGTAAATAAATTGGACATTCCTAACAGTAGATTTACTGTTAACTACATAAATGTAATGTGTGTCTTATGCGTAATCTTTTTGGCATTGGTTGTGTTTATTGTCATCCTGGGTATTTTATGGTATTGATAATGACTTCCCTTTAGGGTCCTTAAAGCTCTCTGTATCTCATTTCCTAATGAAAGATTTACCTCCAAATTTTTTCACGTAAACGACCTACAAAAATATGAGAACATATGAAATAAAGCATGTGTTTAAGTTCTTACTTATTAAAAAAAGCTATATGTTTTGGAAATGCAGTATTCAAGAAGTCCTTAATGGAAAAAATAGGACTTATGCAGATAGGTGCATGCATGATGGGAAATAGAATGATCGTTAAGAATCTTGTTTTTATTGTAAGAGAGAGAGAGAGTTTGAACTAAGGAATGATGAGATTTGAAGGTGGAGCTCAGTGGTAGTGCTGTTGCTTGGCGTGCTCTAGGTCCTAGCTCTGGTCCCCAGCACTGCCTTTCCTCTCAAATGGGGGATGATACAAGGCTAAAAGCTGAAGATGGGAGTGGGGTAAAGAGTAGGCAACTGGGAAGGGTCTGTGTTTCATGGACTCGATGGGAAAACGGGGTTGAGCCGTCCATTTGCAATATGCTAGTGAGAAGTTAGATTGGAGGCCTTGGAGGACTTGGGACCTGTTGTTGATAAGGTCATCTGAATCTTTCACCTGGCTGTTCAGATTTAACCCCTTACCAGAAATATAGCTCAATTATCACGTTCTGTCTGCTGAGACTTCTGTAAGGCACTCAAATATTTTTTGAGCAAATTTTGAATTGGCAAGAAATATTACCAGGATGAGAACTAGCTTGGTCCAGAGACTAATTCCTTCCAGTGGCATTGGCTGCAAGAAGATCTCTGTAGTCTGGGGCTCAAGTGAAGAGTCCTGGAATGTAGGTGGGAGAAGACAGGCACATCTTAAAGGACTGTGGATTAGAGCATCGATTGGTTCCATACTTAAGGAAGGAGTAACATTAGGTAAACCTGCTGCGGTTATTGGTAGGGAAATAATGACTAATTTAAAATGAGAATTTATACTTTTACCTTTCTATTTCCTGTTGTAGTCCTAATAATATATAATGCTCTAGCATTATATTTTACTTTCAGGTGCAAAAGCTGCAAGAAGCAGCTGAAACGGTGAAAAGCAAATGTGAAAATTTGGTACATGAAAACAACTTAATAACAAAGAAAAAAAATAAAAAGTTGGAGAAGGCAAGTTTGACACTTCAAATAATGAAATAATGTGTATTTTTAACTTTATGAATATTTTTACAAATTCTTTCATTTTGATTATTTTCTTTAATTCATATCTTTTCTCAGTATCTGAAGGATTTTCCTCCCCTGAGAAAATAATGTTTTTTCCAGGCTTGAAATGGTGTTTGTTTGTACGAATGTTTTTATACTTTTTTCCTTAATATTTGAGAAATGGCATAAATGTTTAATTTTTCTGCTATAGGAGTAGGCTAAAAAAACTAATTATTTATCAGTGAGATTTCTCAGTCATAAAACACAAACGAATATCACCTTTTTGTTATAAATTATTTGTATCTAAAAAATTGTAAAAGTAAATATTTCCTGCTAAATGCATTATTGGAAGAAAAATGATATCTTAGGAAAAGCATTGCTTCCCTTCTTGTTCACCCTGTTGCAACAGAATGAAGGCAAGGCCAGTGTTGGCAAGTGGTGATGTTTTTGTGAATATTTCTAAGCTTTAAAATGAAACCACATCCCCTTTTGGAGTTTTATATTGTTTTGGAAAGGAAGCAGTGAAAGTCGTCAGGTGCTGGCTCCAGGCTGGAGAGGTCACGGGATGTTAGTGGTCACTGCCAACTTCATGTAACTGGGGTGCTATCTCTGGGTGCGCTCATGTCAGAGTGAAGCCCCACTGTGACAAGGAGCTGAGCCAGGCCAGGCTTACTGTCAGGGAAGCAGAGGTGCCCACGGAATGTGCAGGCTCAGGCTCTGCTTCCTTAGGATTATGGTTCACCTATTCTTAGCTTAACAGGCAAGAGAAGACCATTTTGTGTCTTTTAGTCTCTTTTCTCATGAGACATTTTTCTTCTGCTGCTAAGCAATATTAACAACCTGTCCAAAGGCAGAAGGGGTAAGAGCCCGTGTTTTCTAGCCACTATGTGGTCACAGTTTTATTTACTGGTCTACAGTAAGAAAAGTAATGCTTTAAAATGAAATTCATTTTCCATTTTTGTTGTTTACGTCTCTTGGATCTCTCATGGGCTTTCGGAGGTTTGAGGACACAGAGGCACATTTTGGTTTGTGTGTTGTGGTCACAATTTGCCACAGTAAAAAGCTGCAGCAGGCAGGATAACATCAAACTTGTTTATTATGACAATGATTCAGTACAGTCAAATGAAAACTGACAGGAGCTACCTTGAAATAGTATAGAGTGGCTGACGCTAGCGCTAAGTGGCAGAGCGTTCTCCAGCATCTTCAAAGCTCCAGGTTCTATACCCAGCCCTGACAAAAAAATTTAGAAAGGGAAAAGAAGGGATATAGAGAGAGCCCCTCCAGTTTGAGTCAAGATGCATGGAACGTGGCTTCCCTGATTTAAATATAGGAGTTACAAGATTGAATGACAGAAGGTAATAGTTATTATAGGTGTGATAGTATGCAGTAAAAATGTAGGGTACAGTGTTATGAGAAATAATATATATTACTTGCATATAATGAGAAAAAAATTAAAATTGCTATCCTAAGTAGGTTAAAAATTATCCCTTCACACTGAAATTACCATATTTATTTGCTGAGCAAACTTTGAAAACTAACAAGGACCAAACAACATTTTACTTATGTGTTCTAACACAGCAGGGACTAAATTATTTTTTATTTATATTTACTTGGTTAAATATTGAGTAAAGCCACTACTCCTTAAATACGTACTATGTAACAAGTGCACATAGTAAGCATATACGTGGTAGATGATAAGATAGTGAGATCATACATGCTCAATGTGTGACTTTGCACTTATGTCTCCTAACGCCACAACTCAGATGAGAGGCCAGATGAAGTCTCATGTGCAGGAAGTGGCACAAGTCCGCGATTCCTTGACGGCGGCCGAAAGGAGGCTTCAGGAGTGTCAGGAGAGACTTCAGCGCTGCAGGGGGACGTGTGCACACCAGACACACACTATTAGGGAGCTGCAGGGCCAGGTGCCCACGGCTACTCTGCCTTCTGCTTGGAGTGATTTCACCAGTTGAGGGCACTCATGTTAGGGGTTGATGTTTTGTTTTCATTTGCATCAGGTGATGGAACATTGTTTTCGTTCAGACAGGACACTGTGATTTTGCAAGTTACTCTTTTAATATTTGATGGTGACAAATTAGGAATTTAAATGGCTAACTTAGGCTATTATTGAAAATCTATATCAAGAGATTGGAGAGTATGGTAATAGCATGAGAGAAGGGGGAAAGCTGGCCTACATGTTCTCTGATGTCTGTCTAAGGTGAATTGTTTTAATTTACCTTATAATATTCAGAATATATATTTAATTCGAATTGCACTTTGGCTTTTCTGGGTTATTTTCAAATCTTTTTCTATATATATGTATACATAAAAGCATGTAATGTATTAAGTATATAAGTATAATATATAGAGAAATAATGTAAGTGTACTTAGTAACCCATCAGAGTAGGAATGGACTGTGCCCTGTTACCATACAGTCGCCTAGCACAGAGGAAGCACTTAATAAATATTTTGAATTAATTACTTGTTTTTCCAAGAAACATCCAAGGATGATGACAAGTCCTTTTCTTTATTTGCCATTATAGGAAGGATTTGCTTTCTGTTTTCCAAATAATGTGTTTTCATTTTGAAATGCATCTTGTCTTTAAACACAGTCAGGCAACTTTTTGGTAAATTTAATTTCTTGAAAAGAGATTTTTCTAAGAAAATGTCAAATTACATGGATTTAAGCCAACTTATTAATTTAAATTAAATGAAAAAATGGTAATGATTATTCAGCTTCTTAAACTAATGACATGAGTTTTTGAAGCAATATGAAGATTATTCTGTCTTAGCAGTGCAGGTGTGTCTGATTGGTTTATTCACTTTATATTTTTCATAAGTGAACATGGATCTTACTTATAACTACAGTTTCACAGACATATAATTATCAACCAGTATTAAGTGAAACATAATATTACAAGAAATCCTAGGTATTCAATAACAGATTAATACTGTTTTAAATTTTTCATATTTTAACTTAACTAAAATAAATATCCCTTTTCAATTAGAAATTGTTCCGAATATTTTAATTGTTATTACCCAGAAAAGTTTTTACTTGATTTTCTAGTACAGGCAGCCTACTTTGTTTTTTTGGTTGTTTGTAATCAAATTTTGAAGGTGCATTTTAACATTTCTTGGTCTTTATCTGTAGAAATGATAACACATTTTCTTGCTTCTGGTGATTGTTCTACTGACAAAATGTATAGATTTTCTTGTGTTTTAATTATAAAGGAAACATTTTTCTTTTAGGTTGATGAAAACCACAGTGTTCTGGTGAAGCTTTCTCTAGAGGAAGAAAATTATCTTATTCAGCTGAAGTGTGAAACCCTTAAGCAGTGAGTATTAAATTGACTTAAAGTTGGTGCTACATTTCTCCCTACACAGTATCATTTTTTACATACATATTTTCTGTGAAAAGAAAATTAGAACAGATGGATGCGGAGAATAAAGAGCTTGAGAAGAAGCTGGTGAACCAAGAAGAATGTCTTAAGCATAGCAACCAGAAGCTCAAGGAAAAATCTGTGGAATATTCAGCATTGGCCCGGCAACTGGAAGCTGCCTTGGAAGAAGGAAGACACAAGGTACCGATGGCCTTTATTTAGAAACGTTCTAATTAGTTTGCTGAAGTCATCTTTTTAAACAGTGAGTATCTCGTGTTGTCAAACCTATAGTTACTGTTTTTATCCTGATGACAGGGTAAAGGGGACAGTTCCATTTCCGTTCTTTACTGATTCTTTCTTTGGAGCACAGGGGCAAAAGATATAATAACTGGGCCAGAGTGACTCCACCAGAAAAATGGTGATGTGGCAGAGTAAAGGGAAGACGTGGGAAACACGTTGAGGGTGTAGTCCCCTCCCCACCCGAAAACTAAGCTGAGTATACATGTAACTAGCAATTCAGGTTTTGATCAGAATCTGATGAGCTATAAAGCTCAAATCTTCTTTGACAAATCCTTATATAAATAAATACATGCAAATACATGCAAAAAGTAAATCCTAGTTCAACCTACTGGGTTAGTATTCAGCTCAGTGCAGTGCTTCGCTGTATCCGCACTGTGCTCATGCCTGACAGGAAGTGAAGTGGCATTGGCTCTTAGGACGTTCTTCCTAGAGTAGCAGGGAAAACGTGGAGCAAACAAACATCATCCCCTGTACAGATGTAAAAAAAGGGTGTATTCAAATGAGTAGTCATCTAAACTGGGAGGGAAAGAAAATGATTCAGCAGGATCTTCAAGAAGAAGTAAATTTATCAGACAATTTGAAAATCTAATCTTGAAGGGACCAAAAGAGGGCTTTGGAGTCCAGTAAGAACTGAATTTGAATTATGGCTCTGACACATTGTACCCTGATAAATCGCTTCTCTGAACATTAGTTTCTTAATCATTAAAAACACCGTAGGATAAATGATGGTAAAATGTGGTCATTTCTACTTTGATGACTCAGATGTGTATCTCCCACTCAGACGTCTCCCCCAACTGAAATCCAGACACATATATTCTCCTAAGTCCTTGGCACTTCCACGTAACATAGACATCTCAAATTTGACATGTCTAAAACCAGAATTCGGAATCTTTTCCTTTCAACCCTCCTGTATCCATCATTTTTCTCAGACCCAGTTATATTAATTCCATAAAAGATACAATCTGGTTTCTTTGCAATATGGCTCTTATATTACAAATGTCACATATATATATTTTGATTTTTTTAGTCTCCGGGAAATGAATGTAAGTTTAAGAGATGCACCATTGAATAAAAGCTAAAGAATGAAGTGTATTACCAATGGTAGATATGTAATATGTAATAGCTTGTTATTTTTATTTTTTCTCTCCAATTTTTGAGAATAAAATGAGTAATTTTATCTTGGATTCAGCATAAGTGGATCTTGAAAATGTGCATTCAAAGTTCCTTCCCAAAAGTGTTCAGAGCATGTCTGCCCCTCCTCTCTCCCGCCGCAGTGGAACAAGGGCCTCTTAAGTTTCCTCCCACCAACTGTAGTAGGGAAAAACATGGAACAAACAAATGTCATCCCACATGTAGATACTGTAATAAAGGGTGTATTCAAAGGAGTGGTTATCTGAACTTGGAGGGGAGGAAAAAATGATTTCTGAGGAGTATCTTCATTGCCCTGTCACGAGTGTCTGTGCTGCAGTCAGTGCCGAGTGCACAGATGCTTGTTCTGAAGATGCTTTCCCCTACAGCTTTAGTTCCTGCTCACATCCCTAACGTCTTATCACCCTTGACATATGTGCAGAAGAAATCTTAAGTCACTTTATAATGACCAGAACTGAGTCTGTCAGGCTTTCCCACTACCTTCTTGCTCCTGGAGCAGTCTTTGTCTTTGCTCCTCATTCTGTGGCCCCCACCCCATATTTTTACCAATAGTTTCTCACATATCCACATCCTTAATAAACGTAGTTGGGCAAGACTTTTTGCTGATACAATCATCTGAGTATAAAAATTCAAATTTAGGACCCTTAGGAAGTAACTGAATCAAAAGCCAGTTGTGTGTGTGTGTGTGTGTGTGTGTGTGTGTGTCTGTGGTATGTGTGTTCAGAATGTATATCATCCTTCTCTGTTCTCTCCATCCCTCCATCCATGTTTAAAGACGACTTTGTTTGTTCTACCAACACTCTAGACACCATAGTGAATTATATAAATACTCTTAAAAATGGCATTTGTTCTAAGTAAATTCTAGTATATGTTGTTGGGGAAGATACTTAAGTCACAAAGCAATGAAAAAAAAATATATATATACCTCTTTCATTTTAAGTCAGTTTTGTAGCTACTTATGCTGTAAAGTCAACTATGCATACTTTAACTATTTGTGCTTTCTCATAATAGAACATCTTCAAACATTTCTGTATTAAATTGTCCAACCACTAGTTAATAGTTATTTAGAAAGTACAGTATAACCTTGTCAAAAGTTCACATTATATTTTAAAGGAAGCACATTTATTTTACTCTTTTCATAAAAATTACAGGTTTCTGAAGAAATAGAAAAAATGTCATCTAGAGAGAGGGCTTTACAAATTAAAATATTAGACCTGGAAACTGAGCTTAGAAAGAAAAGTGAAGAACAAAACCAACTTTTTTGCAAAATGAACAGTGTAAGTATAGTGTGATTTAATACATTATCATAAAAAGTGAGTAAACATTTCACATTCATACCAGGCAGTTTATTTAAATATTTAAAGCAAAATTGAGGCAAATCAAGGATAATGCTTGATTGTTAATATGAAAAATAACATAGTGTAAAACATAAAAACTATAAATGTTAGGATCTTGCTGAACAATACAGTGCCCGCTTTCCTGGTAATGTCTGTGGCATTCCCCAAGTCTCCTCAGGCTCTTTCTCTGCACAATATATTTGCATGACAGCTACATAATGAAAAGTACAGATATGATCATATTTTCATCATGGTATGAATTTTTCCTTTTTAAAAAAGATGAACACTATTTAGACGATACTATGAGTTAAATTTTATATGCCCTAAATAATGAATATTGTATCTTAGGAAGATATAATTTGATGTTAAGTAAATGCTCAGTATTGTTAAATCTGCATATGAAATGAATGCTATGATCCTCTCAGCCATGAAATGAGAATAGCAAATTGGCTATATTTAATTAGTCTTCTTCTAACATTCTTTCCTGATTATTCATGAGTCGTCATTTGGCAAAAGATACACTTGAAGCTAGCGTTAGTTATGATTAAATTACTTAATAACTGTCTACTTGATAATGACATAAAGAATAATAATGCTCTGTTTTTCCAAAGAGCCACAGACTCCATGAAGATTAGTTTTAGTATTCCCAAATGTCCAAAAAGTTGAAAATGTAAAAGATTCAGGTGTTCAATGAATGTACTATTTAATTTTATTGCTGTCAGAAATCTTGTAACAAATATCTCAGTGTAGTGACACATACCTGTAGTCTTAGTGCTCTGGGAACGTGAGTCAGAAGAATCACATTTGAAGCCCAACCTGGGGAACTTAGTAACTTAATGACACTGTGTCCCAAAAGTAAAAATAAATAAGTTAAAAAAAGAACTAGAGTCCCTAAGTTAAATCCCCAGCATTACAAGAAAAACAGAGCAAAACAAAAACCCATATATGACAATCAAACAGCACATTTGTAACTTTTAATTTAGCACAGATCTTCCCTTTATGTCTAAACGTTTTTTAAAATTCATTGTCAGAGTTTCTGAGATTGTCTGATGTTAAACTTAATAATTTTTGCACTAGTAAAAACTTAGACTTTTAGGCATAGATTTAGAAATAACTTGAGAAATGGGTCTGTGCTCTGTGCTTTCTAGGGAACATTTCACTTCAATGGACAATTAAGTATTTCATATATATATATATATATATATATATATATATATATATATATATGTATGAAACTGATGAATTATAAGCCCCCAGAGAGCCCAAGTACTCTGTCTAATTCAGGCACATTGGATGCACAACCTCAGGGTAACTTCACAGCTTGACCCATGACAACCCTCCCAAAAGTTAAATATCTTTGAAGCCTTACCTTTTATCCTAAAATCCACTCACATTTTACATTGGAGCTTGTTTGTGTTGCTTCCTCTCCAGATTGTTGAGTAATATTGATGCTCCATAGAGATTTATTGTATTGATTCTGTGGCTTTTTGCAGCCAAGTCTAGCACATTGCTTTGTACACCCACTTTGGCTGGGCTTGCTCAGTTTTGGAGGGTGCCAAGTTATCACTGAACAACTGTTATAAAGGATATAAAAGGTGTCTCGCTTCAAGATGTTAACATTTAGTAGGAAGCTAGATGATAATTGCAACCTTTCTCTAAAGCATGTCAATGAAACAATTTGCTTAAGAATTTATATGGAACTTAAGTTGAAAAAAAGTATGATTTTAAATTATTTTTTTCTCAATGTCTATTACACTTTTTCTTTACTATTTTTAAAAAACCTAAAAGTAAAATATTTATCTTATCAAAACTGGAATCTTACAGTTTTTAAGACAGTGAAGATCATAATTCTGGAATAAAATAAATGTTTTTATGGAGAAAAGCTCCAGAATGTGTATCAAAATGTCATATTAACTTTAATGGATACTAGTTATGACAGTTTTAAATAAAACCCTCTTGTTCATCTTATTAACTAGTGATTTGAGACTAAGAAAAAGTGTGTTCCAACAATCTAGATCACAGTAGAGATCAACCTTGTGTATTCATTAATCATTAAAAAAGTGAACTTTCAGATAATATCCACATCAGATGTGAGTTCTTTATTTTTGAAACTTAACCAATAACTTGTTCATTATGTTTGTTGTCTATGTACATTTTATGCTATAGCTCTTATTCTTTGAAATAAATGCCATTATTGATTTTTGTATTTCTCTTTTTTTGTTGTTCAGAAAGCACAACATCAGGAAATGTGTTTGAAAGAAATTCAACATAGTCTTGAGAAGTCAGAGAATCAAAATGAGAGTATTAAGAGTTATTTACAATTTCTTAAAACTTCTTATGTAACAATGTTTGGGTAAATCATTGAATTTATTTTCTACAATCAATGTTTTTACTGAGTCTAAAATGTGATTAGGTTAAAAATATTCACTACTGTTTACTACATTTATGTGTTATGGATAGTAGTATTAGAATTTTTATGTAAAGATATTTAAGACATAATTTATTGTCTGATGGAACTTTAAAACATAATTCTCATTTATCCCTGGTTTAACTTCTTTTAAAAATTTATTGCCTGTTTAGAATATTTTTCTCATACGCAAAAGTCAGAATCATTCTTTGTGGTGTCTGTCACTATTATTCAAATGAATTTTTAATAATCAAGGCCAATTTTGAGCCAAACACATGAATTTAAATAATGTATATAGATATTTTACATTGTGGTGCTACATAAATTTTACATTGTGGTGCTACATAAATAAAGAATATTTAAATTTCAATTTTTAATAATGATATAATTACATACTTTCTGAGAATACTGTCTCAATATTGTTAATATTCATCCACCTATATGCTGAATTGCCTTTTGAATATCAAGTTTTAAGTCATAACTATTAAATGACTCCTCATGGAGATTGATGAAAACATGTTGGCATGTGTTGTTTCTGTATACGGTGCATACATGCAGGCTGTCCTGGAATTCATAACCTCTTCATTATGTGTTAGTGATCATCTCATACTATTATGGTAGACACCCTAAAGCCCTGAGTTAACTTGCAGATTATAGGAGAACAACTTTTTCTCCTTTCCTGTGGTTGACTCACCTTGGGTGGTCAAAAATAATCTTTCTTAATACCAAGAAGCTTTAAGGTAAGGTGTTTATTATTGAAATGAAATAAAAGGGAGACCAACAATTCATTCCCTGAAATCTCCTGCCCTTTATGCCAAGGGCGGATGCTCTAAAAAGGATGAATGGGCCCACAAAGATCAAGTAATAATGACTTTTTTTTGGACAGTGACTCAAGAGCTATTTTTTCAAAAGAATACTTAGGTCTTAAAACATCACAGAGAGGGGAAGGTTGCCTACTACACAGTTGCAGCCCAGCTCTCTCCCTAAGATGTTTTCTTTGATCAGAAATGAGAGCCTGCTCTCCAGTTGTCCCCTCACTGCTATGACCACTATTTTATCCACAGAGGTCACCTTCCTCATGACCCAGCTTCTTCATTGGGTTTTTCTTAAAATACCAATTGCAAGGTGTCAGAAACCGGTCATGTATTAAAAAAAATGCAACATGTCAGAAACTGATCACTTCCTGGTGACCCAACTGCTTCATTGTGTTTTCCTTAAAAATATAATAGCAAAATGCAAAATGTCAGAAATGGCCATTTCTTTTAAAGTAATTTGTGTGTATGGCATTTAAACATTGGTACCTGCAAGTGTTTTAGATAGACTGTGGAGGGAAAAGACTACTGGAGACCCTCAGGTTGGCACTTAGCTACCAGTGACACAACAAGACAGATGAAGTTTGCCTGGTATAGAAGAACTTTAGCCACTTTTGTGCTTTATTTTCCCGTGTGAAGCATTTAAGCCTGGGTATTCCATGTACTAGATGTTTCTGGTTCCAGCTGTCAGTTATCCTAGGGGGCGTGTTTCTTGACCCCTGGATTTGCAGGATTTTCTCTTAATGTTCAGGTTCTCAAGGCCTTATTAAGGTGCAAATGTTTTCTTCTACTATCTAAGGTATTATGACCTATTTTCATATTCTTCTCTTCCTGTTTGGATCTGATCTCCATTGACTTGACTTTTTTTTTCAATGGGAGACCTGTTCACCGGATATTTTTGTAAGGTATTGTCTTAGTTACTTTTTCGTTGCTGTGACTCAATACCCGACACCCACAAACTTAGGAAAGGAAAGGTTTATTTTACCTCCCAGTCTCGAAGGTCACAGTCCATTCAGGAATGGCCGGCAACAATCGAAGTACATGGCAGAGAGAGACGTGGAGGCAGCTTCCCCGACAAACAGGAAGACAAGCTGAGGCTAGTTGAGACCAGTCCTAGTCCTCCAGGAAGGCAGGTGCAGCTTATGTATCCATTCCAGTCTCCGTCCAGTAACCAGCCCCTCCTGCATCCAGGTGTGGCCACTACACACCGTTAATCCTAACTTAACTGCAATCCACCCCTCCAGACCAAACCCCAATCCACCAACATCACATGGTTCTGTTAAAATACATGAGACTTTTGGGGGACACTCCAGATCCTAACCACAACTTTCCACCCCTGGCCCCCAAAAGACTCATATCCTCCCCATGCAAAATGCAGTTAGCCCTTCTCCAAGAGTCACCAACGTCTTAACAGTTTCAGCACTACTAAAGAAACTCCAAGTCCATAGTCTCCTCTGAGATGTAAGACAAACTTTTAGCTGTGAGCTCCTGTTCAAACCACAGACTTAATCACTTCCAACATAAAATGGCACAGGGTAAACATTTCCATTCCAAAAGGGATGAATAAGGTAATGAAAGGCAATAGGACCAATATAATTCCTAAATCTGGCAGGGCAAGTGTTAAATCCTGTAGCTCCATGTCCAGCAACTGGGGCAAATTCCGGTGAGGCAGGAACTCCAAGGGGCTTGGGTGGTCCCACCCCTGTGGCACTGCTGGTGACTGCAACCTCGATCCTCTCTCCTTTGGGCTGGATCCACTCACGGCCTGCTGCGTTTCTCAGCTGACAATCCATGCTCCTGGCTTCTCCAAATTCTCGGACACTCCACTGGACCTTAGGCTTCTCCTTCACAATTTCACACATTGACCTCCCAGGGGCACACTGCTTGGCCTCCAAGGCCTTCCTCTGAAACCTGGGCGGAAGCCTCCATGAACCCACAACTCTTGGGCTCTGCAAGGTTGTAAAGCCGGTACTGCGTGGACGTCTCCAAGATCTGCCACTGGCTTGAGCAGGAATCTGGCTTCTTTGTGCCATGGTTGCAGCAGCTTCTGAGTGCCTGGATTGCTGAACTCTAGGAAGCTGAACTCCAGCAAACACTTCCCTCTTTGGCTCTATCGGGAGTTCTGAGGAACTGTTCACAGGACAAGATCTTTTGCCTTGGCACTCTTTAGTTGGCAAAGGGTGAGATCTTGCTGATTCCTGAGCCACTGTGAAGGCCTCCTTCTTACAGTCCTGATTCCAACTTCTTGGCTTTAGTTTAATGTTAGTTTCTTGAACAGCTACGTGCTTTTCCACTCCAGACTGCGAGCATTTTACATCTGTTCTCTCTGCCATTGTCTCCTGTCTTTCACTATAAAGCTGGCTAAAAGCTGCAAACAGTAGCCATGTAACAGTTTGAATATCAGTCTGTCTTGAGATTTCCTCCACCAGAGTAAGCAGTTCACCAGCCTTAATTTCAGTTTCCAGCAAAGTCTCTGGACAAGGGGAGAATGCCAACAAACTTTTTGCCAGAGCATAGCACACATGGTCTTTAGGCCACTTGCCGATACAGGCCTACTTCCCATCTGAAACTTCTTGAGCCTGGCCTTTTCAATCCACCCTTGTATCAGCATTCTGGTTTTCTGAGCTCTGACCAGAATCTCCCCTCAAGCTCAGCTCAGAGCACTCGAAGGCTTCTCCAGTTTGCATCCCCAAACTTTTCTAAATTCCTTCTGCAAACCGGTTCCAAAATCTTCCGAGCCACATCTTCAGGTAAAGTACAGCAACGACCCCACTCCTCTGGTACCAATTTCTGTCTTAGTTACCTTTTCGTTGCTGTGACTCAATACCCGACACCCACAAACTTATGAAAGGAAAGGTTTATTTTACCTCCCAGTCTCGAAGGTCACAGTCCACTCAGGGGTGGCCGGCAACAATCGAAGTACATGGCAGAGAGAGACGTGGAGGCAGCTTCCCCGGACCAACAGGAAGACAAGCTGAGGCTAGTTGAGACTAGTCCCCATCCTCCAGAAAGGCAGGTGCAGTTATGTATCCTTTCAGGTCTCCGCCCAGTAACCAGCCCCTCCTGCATCCAGGTGTGGCCACTACACACGGTTAATTCTAACTTAACTGCAATCCATGCCTCCAGACCAGACCCCGATCCACCAACATCACGTGGTTCCATTAAAATACATGATACTTTTGGGGGACACTCCAGATCCTAACCACAACAGGTATTTATTTTACCTGGATTTTCTGATGACTAGTATGATTTTTAAGGGCAATTATTCTCTTTTTCTGTTGGAATATTGAATTTTTAATTAAAAAAACATGTGCTTCTTTTTAGTTCCTGACAGTCTTAAGTTCCATTGTAAGTAATTCCATTATATTTTCACGAAAATTCTCGTCTGTCTGTTCCATTGGTTCTACTTCAGTGAGCATCTCTTATTTCTGTTCTGCTGACCATCTTCCCTTCCAAGTTCCACTAACAAGCTTCAGTTTTCCTTGCCTAGTCATAGCTGTGGTTTCCTTACCACCTGCCAGCAGCCAGTTGTACACATCTGTTGGGCAGTAGCAAACTAAGTGGTAAAACTTGTGATGTCCTCAGTTCTCAGGGGCCTGGGGACCTATTGCCATCCATTGAGTCTAAGTAAAGAACTGTTTTCCCCCCATGATGTTTCTGATCACAAGAGGTAGTTCTTTCCCCTCTACAAAGACCGAACACATTTCACTGGAGAGCCCCCCCTCAAGTTTTTCTCACGTCAGCAGATCTGCTGTAGCAAATATCAAGTGAAATCCTCTTTGGAGATGAGCCACACGCATGGTCTGCAGTTGGAAAATATGCAGTAATTTAAAGAATAAAATTTGATGTATCTGCTGGCTTGTGATTTTTAAATGACTTTCATTTTTAAGTGGAAAAAGTCAAAATTATAAGCTCAGTATGATTCATTTTCATAATTAAAAACATTTCTGTGATTATAAGCTCACATATGTGCATGGAGAAAGGTGTGGACATCTAAATTGTAGGAGTGGACAAGAAATAAGATTTTTTTTTCTGTATGTGTCTTTATTTTGCTTCACATATTCTAAAAAGATCTCTTTGTCATTTTTTCTAATCAGATACAAATTTAAAGGTCAGGGAGATAGACATGGTAGGTGTTAGGGAGTGGGAGAGCGGGATTGATGAGAGGTCATGGTCCACAAATGAAATATTGGAATTCAATTTTCAGAAGTAGTGTAATGTGAGAGAAGGAAGAAGCAGAAGGAAACCGGCTAGCCGCAGTGGAGGTAGAGGTCACTGGAGCCCAGGACGCTGATTAACTGAGACATGCTGATGGCAGAGCTGTCCAGGGCATGCCAGGAGTTGGAGTGAAGCAGGACAATGGGTAATTCGATTAAACATGAACAAGCAGGTAGATGATTGTGATAAGAAATGAACTTTTAAAATTCTATCCATATTTCTGATAGCACTTCGGGTAAAATCCGAGGTCCTCAGCATAGTCCTCTAGGCCTACGTGATCTGGGCCTGCCCTTCAGCTCCGTACTGCCATCCTCCAACCACTGCACCCAGGTACACTTGATTTCCTTGAAAGCCAAGCCGATTTCTTCCTTCCTCTTCTCATGTTAGAGTGTTCTTTTCCTCCTTCTTTTCCTCCTGCTTACTCTCTTCCTTTCCTTCATAATTGGCCGTTAAGGGTTGTTTTGATGCGTCACAGTAGATTTTGACCTCTAGGAGTATTTACTGTTTTTTTTTTTACCCTGTACTAACAAAGTGCCTAACAAACAAAAGGCGTTAAATGCATGTATAAGGCGTGAGTAGATAGGTGATGGATGGCAGTACTGCTGCTAGTTCTGAGCTTCAAAGAAGGGAGAGAGAATTGGCCCAGGAAATGTGTGAATCTGAGAGAATGGCTGGCATTCCATCCTTAAGGCTCTAAGTGCCCTTAATGAGGGGTGGGATTACCTTGCTGGCAGAAGTAGAGGTTCAGGGTACGTGAGACTTTGTTATCAGCTGTGTGTTCTAGAAGCTACAGTAGTGAGACCATGGAGAATGTAGAATGGGTTCCCTTATATCCTGTTTCAAAATCAAAACTAAACATAAAAAGTCCTCGTGATATAACTTAGTGCAGGGATCTTGGATTCAATCCATAATATCATAAAAACAAAGCATGCTTGCATATATATACACACACAAACTCACAGACACATGCGCACACACAAAACTAAAGAAATAATTATTTTAATTTTAAATGAGCTGCTTGATGTTAAAGTCCAAGCTTAATACTTGCCAGTACAGTAAACACTCAAATACATCTCCTCTTCCTGCCTGGAATAGAAAGAGAACCCTTAAAATTTAATAAATCTGAATTTCCAAAGTACCAAATGGTCAAAGGATAAGAATAAACAATTTATAACAGAAAAATTTCCAGTGGCCAAGAAACGTGTTTATAAGATGTTTAGATTTACAGGAAAACCAGTCTTTAAAAAAAATTTTTTTTGCCTACAGTAAAAGAGGGCTCTCTCATATTGCCAGTGGAGCCTATGGTCCTGTTATCTGGAAGTATTATAATATATTAACTGTTGCTTTATTGTTGGACAGTTGGGTTGTTTCCCAAAATAGCTGGGAAAAACCTGCAGATTTCGGGTTTCTCTCTACATACAGCCACCTTCAGAGCCTACTTGTTTCAAGTCTTTCCAGTAGTGACCCTGTGCTTACAGCGGTGGTTAGGCATGTCAAAGATGTTGAATTCTCAGTCCTTCCTCTCTACTTATCTTTCAGCACTTCCTGCACAGCTGCACCACAGAGCAATTTCCACTCGTGAGCTTTTCTCAGCAGTAGACTGGGCTTGCTAGTCAATGCTAAGCTTGTCGTGAAAAAAAAGGGACTGAGTTTTACTGGTCTGGTCTAGCCTCACTCTTCAGCAATCCTTTAGCTTATGTGCAGTGGAGGAGGGAGACTCTAAGGTAGGAGAGTGACTTTCCACACCTCCCCAAGTGATAGAAAGTGTCTGAAAATACCCTGCTTACATGCACACGCATTGAGACTCATGACGTTTTCTTGGGTTGCCCCATAATATTTCAGAGTAGCATTTTTAAAAACCCTCTAATATCACTTCTTGTATTAAAATCGTTATGTAATATTAATATAATCAAACATTAATATCAATTTTTATTTGCTTAGTGTTAGAAGGCACAACTCTGTGTGGTTTTACTTCTAGGCCTTTTATCACTGTACATTTTAGATATATCTCTTATAGGCCTCATGTTACTACTTGCATTGGCTAATTTGGGTTTTCCATTTCTTTGCTTGGTTATTAAATTTGGTAACCCTTATCTTTTAATTAGAATATTTAGCCTATTTATAGTTCATGAAATTTCAAATATATATACATATATACATATGTGCACATATATGTATATATATTTTGAATATATATATATATAGATATATATTGAAATATGGTAGGATTTATGTTTTTCATCTTATCATTTTTAAAATTTTTTCTGTGGTCCACCTGTTTGTATTCCTTCTCCTTTCCTTTGATTCTACTTCTGATTCAGTCAGTGTTTTATACTCCATTTTTATTCAAAGAAGATAGAAGCTCCAAGTGATATTGTATGTCTTTAAAGAAGAGTGTACCTTTTACCAGAATAAGTCTCCCTTTTTCCTATGAAAGAGAATGTATGATGGGCTGATCACTATATCACAGTGTTATAGACTGAGTTTTGTCTCCCAAAATTTGTGTGTTGATGCCCTAACTTCAGGTATCTCTCAGAATGTGACTGTATTTTGAGGTAGTACACTTAAAAAGGTAAATTAAAAGGAGACTATGAAGACCACCAGGGAATACCTGAGTCTGATCTGAAGAAAAAAAGAGAAATATCAGGGAAACAAAGAAAACACACACACACACACACACACACACACACACACACACACACACACACACGATCATGTGAGGCCACAGACAGAAGGCGTCCATCTGTAAGACTATAAGACAAGGTAAGGCAAGGATGAAGACTTGCAGACTTCAGGAGGAGCCAAACCTGACATTATCTTAATTTTGGACATTTGGGCTCCAGATAATAAATTTCGGTTGTTTAAACCACGTGGTCTATGTTTTTGTTTTATTTTGTTTTGTTTTAATTTTTTGTTGTTACAACAATTCTAACAAGCTAAGAAATGTAATGAGCTAATTTGAAGCTATGTTATTATTGCCTTAATAAGAAATTGGATACCTTCGATCACATTTGTTCCAATGGCATGTTTCTGTTATCTTTGAACTGAAAGCCTAATAGGTCTTTATCTCTTTAACATTGACAGACCACAGGTAATTCTGTTCAATTCTTCACAGATTTTCAGATTAAAATTTTAGCTAATTGCTCCCAAAGCTTTCAGACTTGAGGAAATAACATGATGAAAAAATAGGGTATACATTTGAGACAGTCAAACTCTATTTTTTTCTCCATTTCCCAGCCAAGCACCAGAACCTCTACCAGTTTTTCTAACCACCTCCACCCTAACCCTAACAGCTGGCCACCTGCCAAGGGTCATGCCTGGATTCTCAATATATAGTCATGCCAGAATTGGCAGGAGGTCCTCTAAGGAAAGATCCCCACCACGCCCCTTGGCTTTTAGCTCTTGCCTCCTCTTTGTTCAAGCGCTTCACTCTTTGGGAGACCTTGGACTTTCATCTCTGTGTGGGTTGCATAAATTGTGTTTTGCTTTTTTGAAAATTTCTGCTTAACTTTTGAAAGTCCTACCTAACCTACACAGCTTCAGAATTTGTCACATATGTTCAAGGATAAACCAGCCATGCGTTTGATTCTTCTCTGACTCCAAATTTGTCGCTCCAGGCGTTTGAGGTCTCCAAGTTTTCTGCCAGTACCCTGAGCCCCAGCTGTGGCCTCAGCCCAGCCATGCCAAGATTCTTACCCTCTAACTTCTTTGCGAGAGAGCAGCTGAAAACCCTTAGCTTTCCTCCGAAATTAGTTCCTTTAGTCCTTGTTGATTCCATAGCTCTGTGGTGCTTTTATTTATTTATTTTTTTATTTTATCCGAGTTTTATTCTTACCATGGAGTTACCAGTTACTGCGCACACAAGTCCGTTTGGCACTGAAGGATTTCAGTGCTGAAACTGGGACAATCTGGGGAAAACAAGATAATTAGTTAACCTAAAAATCTGCAGATAGCCTGGACTGTTGTAAAACTGTTCATTCCCACACAAGATTGGAAGTTTAGTATGAAATAAATACCCTTCCCACCATTACAAAGAGTTGCTCCAGCTACCGTGTGCTCTTAGGCAGTGAGAAGGAATGACAGTTGTTGATCCCTATCAGTTGAAACTAGCTAAGACAGCGCTATTAGGAATTACTAGTGAAACTAAAGAGTGGGATATTTTATGGTTATATCCATATTTTCTATTGAAATCATGGTAGATTGTTTTGAAAATAAAACAAATTAAGGTAGGATGGAAGAGTTGCTGACTTACATATCATTTTAAAATTATAGTTGTGGACTATAAACCGAAGTAAGAACTTGTGACTTCTGTGCTACCATTTAAAGTATGAATATAGAATTAAGAATTACATAATGAGTTTATTAGGATTTATTACTCACTGACGCTGTACTACTTGATACTGAATGTACAAAAATAAGCTCTGTTTCCATTTCTTAAAATAATACTCACTGTTCTTTTGAAAACCAGGACACAATTAAAAAATATTACAGTTTTTGTAAGGCTTTGGTAAAGCCAATGGTTGCTTCTAGCTAGAAATTCCTAGTTCGGGGCTCTAGCCAAGTAGGTATTGTGCAGTACTCCACTTTGTGAGTTTGATCAGTATTTTCCTATCCACTTATGCATTCATCCTGAGATCTGTTACTCATTGGGCCTGGTGACACACATCTGTAATCTCAGTGCTCTGGCAAGACCCTTCCTGTCTCAAAATAAATCGATCACAGAACCCTGCAACCAACCAAACATTAAATAAAAGGGCCAGCAATGTAGCTCAGTGTGAAGGCCCCGGTTTAGAGCCTCAGAGGTAAAAAGAAAAATCAGTTACTAACATCTCCTCTTCTGTTCTCTGCTTTCTTTTGCAAAATACATTGTATCTTTTTATGTCCTCAGAGGGGAGAACTGGTTCCAATCCAGATGCCTTTAGATATCAAGAAGAAAAAGAATATCTGTCTATCTATCTATCTATCTATCTATCTATCTATCTATCATCTATTCATAATCCTTTCTCAATCTGGGTTCCTATTTCTTGGTGTATTAAGACCAGTTACATACTCTTGGTTTCATAGAAGCAAAAAATAGTGTGTTAAGCTCTTTATTGCCTCAGTTCTTTCTGTTCTCTCTTCATATATTACAAATTTTCTTCATACAAAGAAACACATGATCTCTATTACATATGAGTACAATATAGTTTGGCTTTGAAATAATGATATAAAGTTATCATTTGCAATAGGAAAGTGGCTGAAGCAGAATGATATTTAAGGATTTCATAATTTGATATATGATAGTCAAATTCTTGTTTTTAAGCACTTTTTCTAAGTCTGGATACATTTTACAGTTCTTTGTAGTTGATAAATAAAATTCTTTACAGATTTCAGAAAAATCTACTTTGTTATAAAAATATAAACTTAATTCACCTAAAAATGTTGCTAATTGATAGATGTTGAACCAGTAACAACTTATTGAGAGGTGATTACAGGGATGCCTAGAGGAGGGATGATATGGAAAGTGTCAGAATATGTTCATGCAGGAGAATTTAATTGATTCTGTGTGATATCCTTTTATGATAAGAAATATTTGGAGAGAATAATAGGCTTTGATTATAGAATTAATTCTTGCTAGGATTCAAATTGGACAATGTCAATATGTAAATACTCAAATTGGTATAACTGGAATTGCCAGGATAATGAGATTTCCTACACTGGTTTACAGTCATCAGATGCTGCTGGTAATGGGAGCCTTATGTGTGATGTGGAGAGAAAAATAGCCTTGATTATAGAATTAATTCTTGCTAGGATTCAAATTGGACAATGTCAATATGTAAATACTCAAATTGGCATAACTGGAATTGCCAGGATAATGAGATTTCCTACACTGGTTTACGTACATCAGATGCTGCTGCTGATGGGAGCCTTATGCATGAGGGGCTGCTGTGGATATGTCAGTAGCAAGCCTTAGTCAAGCCGAGTGGTGTTTAATGAGGCAAGGCCACAGGAAATAGTATGGACTGTGTCCCCATCGTGAAATTTTATGAGGCTACAATGGCTTCCTAATCCCAAATAGGCAGAAATGAATTAGCAACCCCAAATTATTAAAGACAAAAGAATCCAGTTATGATTCTCTGGTTTCCTATAATGAAGTGATTTGATAACCATGTATTTCAGTTTGTGATTTAAGAACTCCTAAAGATATATTACTACCAAAGTAAGTAAGGAAGTTGTGTATGTTATTGATCGATAGGAAGTAAGGAATTAGGTGTATTATAAAATAAGAAAAAGCACACGTGATGGTTAATGATCTTAAGGCAATTGGGAAGAAAGTGTGAAAACAGTTTACTTGAGTATTTGTATCTGTCAATATAATTCTATAGTTTTGTCCAACTGCTTACATTTGCTGGTAAAATTATTTCTGACTATTTCAGAGACTTTTTTGTACAACTATTAAGAATTGTTAATTTTTAACACATCGTGAATTACATGAAAGGTACAATTTGCATCTTGTTGTTACCACATTGGTACTAATGCATTTTGTCCATTTTCCAGTTGATTCTAAGTAGGTAGTCTAAGGTTACACTTAACAATATTATTAATATCATATTAAGTATCCATCGTGTTTAAAATGTCTTTTCAAATGAGTGGTTCATATCAGGATGAAGAAAATCCACACAGTTCATTTGGTGGACATGTTCTCATGCTGTGTAATAATTCTCCTTTATTTTGAAGACATTTATTGCATCATTTCCCATATAGAATTTCCCACGGGTCCAGTTCGGTTGATTGTGTCCTGATGGATTTATTTAACGTGCTTCTCCATCTCTATTTCCTGTAAGCCAGTAGTTAGGTCCAAAATCTTTATTGAATTCAGGTTTAATTGTTTTTTTGGCAAAAATGCTTTGTACACGGCTCTGTATACTTTCAATTGCATCACGTTGGAAGCAACATAATGTCTGGATGTCACACTTTTATTAATGTCAAGTGGATCAGGGGCTTTGGGTGATGTCAGACTGATTCATTCACTAAAAAAATTAGATCAATGTTTTTACCTAATGCTATTAAGCAGCCATTGGGGATCATTGCCAAGATCCATTATCTCATTAAGAGATCTTAAAATGGTGGTTTTTCTATTTCTGTCATTATTCTACAAATAACTCTCCTTCATTAACTGGTGTGTTGCTTTTTCTTTGCTGTGACTCAATACCTGACATCTACAACTTAGGGAGGAAAGATTTATTGTAGTTTACTGTTTAAGGTCTCAGTCCTTTCACCGGTGGGCAGCTGGAAAATAATGGAAGCACATGGCAGGGCTGGAGCGGGGGCAGGGCAAGAGCCAGAGCTCCAGCGGCACAGAGCCTTCCAACATGGTGGAAAAGAGAGAGAACTGGAAAGGTGGAACCTGCCCACACCCCTCCAAGTCAATCCTAAGCACCTGCCCCTTCCAGCCAGGACTCTCCTCCCAACCCTACACAGTAGGAACATGAACCTTTTGGGGGACACTGCAGATTCAAACCACAACAACTGGTTTGGTGTTCTGACATAGAAACTATAAAGGAAAGGCAAGATAGAAACTTGGCTTAGTTAGCAGAATAATAAAGAGTGTAGAGAAGCCCCTAAAAGAGATGCATAAGTTTTGTTTTTATTTAAGTGAGCTTTCACAGGACATGGAATACACACACATAGTTTTCACCTACTTTATTTTACTGTGGAAATTTAAAATTTGTTTTTGAAAGTATTTGCTTACATCTGAAATATATCTTTGGCTACTTTAGTGTATATAGGGTGAATGTTAACTGGTAAAAGAGATGTCTGAGGCCTTTAGATTCTTGGTTTTTTTTTTTTAAACAAGAGTTTTTGCTGAATTTATAGGCATCTCCTCTTTCGACCTCCAACCAGGATCTCTTTCACCCTCTTTCATCTTTGGATCAGTATTGAGTCAGATGCTTCTTTTTAATGAAGGTTCAAAATGTTTCACTCTGTGCATTTTTTTTTCTTGTTAAAATGGACTTAAAATGGACCAGAGAATCTTGTTTCTATGCTCCTGATTCATGTTTTCTAGAAACCTGTCCAAGAAAAAACATAATATGGTCAAATTTTCATTTATGCAGATCACTCTGATGACCCTGTGGTGAAAGATAATAACAAGTGAGGTGGGAGTAAGACTATTAGAGGCTGAGAGACATAGGAGGAGATCGGTTGTGGTCTAGTAAGTGACAGTGAGGGCAACAGTAGTAGGAATAAAAATGGGGGACAGAGTTATAAAAAACTAAAATGTCAAACCCAGTGACCTGGTGACTTGCTGATCTGTGGGGGATCTGTGGACTGCTAATTAGGCACTCAGGCAGTACCACTAACTAATGTGCAGAGGGAACTGGTGGTGAGAGAAGAGTGAATTAATTTTGGACTTCATTTATCTTTTGACATTGGAAAAAATCATTTTGTTATAGTTTTGTCTGATTTTGGAATCTTATCTAATTATTTTGCCATATTTGTGCTTATTGAAGAGGACGTATAATATTCAATTGGAAAAAAATCCAACATTTTCCAATTTATTATTGCATTGTTGTTGGTGAAAAATTAATTTTATTGATACTATCTACATTATTTACATAATTTAAATATTGATTATATTTTTGTCATATTTATATTTATTTTAGGAGTCACTTAGGAGTATCAATTTACAGTTTAGATGATTACATAAATTAATATCCAATATTGATAGTAAAATTAAGTGAGGCTCTACGCCAATCACACACACACAATTATTCCAAAGAAACACTAAATTAGTGAAGGAGTTGTAGAAATTATTAGTCAAATTTCAAATTTACATTATTAATCATTAATTGATTTTATCGACAAACTAACACATTTCCTATAAACTGTAATAAAAAATCCATATTTATCCTTGGAACTCTAAGACTGATAGTAAAAACATAATTAGTAATTGGAATTTAGTAGTAAACAAGCTTAAGATGTCTTTGGTATATAATGGAAAGGAATTTTTAAAAAAATTTAGGATTAACATTTTAACACTACAACACAAAATAATATGCATCCCTTTAAAAATTTTTCTGTTTGGGTTTCATAAGATCTAAGGATGGGATTTTATTGTTTTGAAATGTGTTTATATATATCATATGTGATGCTGCTTTTCAAGTTTCGGTACACGCAATCCCTATTTTCATGACTTTTATGTCTTCCATGATTTTAAATCTTACAAGATTTTCAACTTCATTTTATCACTAGCAATTTAATTACGACAATAGCAATCTTGTATTTAATACTAAACTCAAGCAGTACCAAAGGATATAATGTAAAAAGTGCTTCTTCAGCTGCTTCTTGTTCTAGGTTCAACTTGCCATATTAACCACTATTTGTGGTTACCCGACCATATTGCTTAAATTTTCCACTTAAATAATAACTTAGTCAAAGGGAATGATACAATATTGTAGTAAAAATTTTAAATATTAATGATCACAAAACTACAGGTTTTGAGTAAAATAGGGAAAAAAATTGAAACTGTTAACTCTCCCAACAATAAGAGTGCATAACTGGTTCTGGAATGGCCACGTAAACCAATCTCTGGTTTATTCTTTTGTCTGTTTTGAGTGAGCGCATAAACTGCACTTTTAAAAAAAGTTTTCTAAATTTCTACTGGTTATATCATTTCACTGTTTATCTTAAATCAATATATAATTTTATTTATTCTAGTTGCATTTAAAAATGAAAAGAAATGGTTTATCTGCACTATTTTTATTTGTTCTTCATCTTAATAAAATCCCTTTAAGGCCATACATTCCAATATCTCAGTTTCAGAATAGTTTGTATACACCCAAGATGCAAGCCCATGACTTTAATCATTTCCTCACCAGAACTTCAATTATGCCAAGCACTTTTTAATTATCTTGCAACCCACAAGCTATTCTTAGTAAAAAGTCTGACTTTTACAGAGGCAGTATACTCCTCTGTGGCAAACATCAACTTACCACTTAGCAACCCCACCCATGAGAAAACCCTGTGAATTAAAACCTACTAAATTAAGCGTGTATTTTTAACAGCTTCAATTTTAAAGTCAATTTTGGCATCCAAGTTGAAGGTTTTTTTTGAAATGCAAAAGTGCTACGTTGGCTTTTCTTGGTATCTTCAGAATGCGGTTTATTTTTTGGGTTGTCTCATTTTACAAAATTCAGGTAATTTCTTACAACATCTTCCCCTCCAAGGGATTATTTTTAATGAACTCGCTGTATCACTTTTGTTTTTAGTTATTTTATAAAGCAACATCTGAACCAAAAAGAGCAATGGTAGGAAGAGTACTTCTGGGTTAGGAGGGAGGATACAGTGAAGGGGACAGGAAAAGCACCAGCTCCCAGGGGACCGTTACTCTGGTGTGGAAGGCAAGTAATCTTATACCACATGGGCAGGAGGAGAAACACAGCATTAAAGTGTAAGCAAGATCAGTGCTTTTGTACACAGAAAATATAAAATTAAAAGAAAAGTAAACCACGTAGCCTTGTGTTTTATTTCCCAGTCATGGGAAAATCTTTTTCACAATATCACTATGTAGACTAAAAAGTCATTTTAGGAAATGTTTGCAGAAGACTAGTGCTTATAGGATATACTAAATACCTAATATTTTTACGGTACATTCCTTTGAGAAATAGTGAAGGCAAGTCTGCTATGTGTACATCCCTGTTCTTCTCTTAAAAGTAGATCCAGTTAATTATTGCATCACGATCCACTTTAGGAAAATGGTGCCCAGAATTTGAGCTTAGAACACATGGCAGCCATTGTAGGTCCCGTCGACAGTTGTTTCCCTTGCTTTTCATTGCTTTTATCTATACTATACAGGCTGGCCTATCTAAAAACTCAATTCTCCAGCTTGCCTTCCAAATAAAATTTACCTATGTCAGGTAGATGTGTAAACAAGGGTGCTGATCCAACATGGTCTTTTCCTAGCATGGTCCAAAAACACAGCTACCCATCAGCCAGGGCGAGGAGCAGAGTCAGAAGGAGCCTGAGACTCTGAAGGTGTCCTACACCCATCATACTAGATGTGCGCTGCCTACTCTGGGACTTACTCTAAGATGCAAAGCATAACTGTCTCTTGTTTAAATCATAATTCACTGCATTTTCTGTTACTCTTAGCTGCATGTGTTGTTGAGTGAGGAAAAGTATTAATTTGGCAAAAAAGGCATAACCGTGGACTTCATATTCCAAATTGTGGAGATCCATCTCTGAGATGGACTAAAACGACCCACACCTCCCTCACACCCGTGTGGTTCCTCTACCATGGTTACTTTGTGTAATTAATAGGGTGTGGCAGAAACAGGGGTGTGTCACTTCCAAGATTCGGTTGTAAACGTCCACAGCTTCTTCTGGGCCTTGTCTCTCTCTCTCTTCAGCATGTCTCTCTCTCTCTCTCTCTCTCTCTCTCTCTCTCTCTCTCTCTCTCTCTGTGTGTGTGTGTGTGTGTGTGTGTGTGTGTGTCTGTCTGTCTGTCTCCCCTTCTCTTTCATGATTTTTCTCTGCGGAAACCAAATACCGTGCTATGTGAGCAAGCAACCCTCTATTAGAAACACTCATGTGGTGAGATCAACCAGAGCCTCCGGCAGATAGCCACATGACTACGCAAGAAGGCTGAGTCTGTGGTCCATTCAGATGACTTCAGCCTCACAAGGGACCCTCAGCCAGTGCTACCCAATAGAGCCTCACTCAGGTTTCTGGCCTATACTGTGAGATTGTAAATGTTTATTGTTTTAAGTGGCTAAATCTTGGAATAATTTATTACTTAGCAATACAGAACTGATACATAAATGCATTAACTACACAGTGTTTTAAAAGATGTACTTCAATAGTATTCAAAATTTATAGATGTTTGATTTTTGGCTCCTAGGAAGCATGTTCTGGGTAGAAAAATGGATACATTGTGGATATATTGAGAAATAGTTTTGTTCACACTAAAATACATGAACAAACTTGATGTGTTTGCTGTTGAAGCTTTTGGCCTTCTTAATGTCTAAGTATTACTGATCCTTGAGTGCTTGCCCTGGATGGAGTTCATTATACCAGTCAGAAAACATCCCAGCTTTTATGGAATTGCTACTCTTATGCACAGGGCAGATAATTGAACAAATAAACAAGTCAGTTTCAGATACAGCTAGTCATTATGGGGGAAATAAAGCAATTAAATGATAGCCTTGGGATGAGGTTGGCTGAACTTTTGGGAGCTGTTTATTCAAGAAGGGCTCATTATTATTGAAAACTGAAGGGGTGGAAGAAGTCAGACATTATAAAGCTTATGCCGAGGAGAGGAAGGAGACAGTACAAGAGCCCCTTGCTTAAGTGGTAGAAAGCTGTGGCGGAAATACAGTGAATGAGTGAATGAGAAGAGGGCCTGGTCTTTGCAGGTGGCTTCTTGTTGTAAGAAACAAAGTGGTGGAATGAGGCCTTGAAGGCTATTGTAAGCACAACAGGAAACTGCTGGAGAGTTTTAAATAGCACCACCACGTGTTACTTGTGTGTTTACAAAACTCTGTAGGACTTTTGGTGGAGGCCAGATCATGGGATGAAAAAGGATGCAGAGAACAATTAGGAGGCAGATGTCCTGATCAATGTGTGATGAGTAAATGAATGAGCAGGTCAGAGCCAATCAATCAAGAGTGATTACCATTTAGGTCAGATAATGTCTGTGGAGATGGTATCTTGTGGACAGACTTGTACTGTTTTCGGGAAGGAGCAACAATGAAACTTGACAATGAATAAGAAATGTGCATCTGAAAAGGCTGAGAGACAAGACTCAGGAGACAAGCCTTTCCACCATTCTGGTTTGGAGCAAGTGAGCATGCATTTTTAAGCTGGATAAGGATTGGAAGTAAATTTAGAAGTCAAAATCTTATTATTTATTTATTTTGAAATAGGGTCACTCTGTAGCCCAACCCAGGCTGGTCTTGAACTCACTATGTTTACAATGTAGCCCAGGCTAGCCTTGGACTCACAGCAATCCTCCTGCGCCAGCCTCCCAAATGCTAGGATTAAAAGGCATGTATCACCACACCTGGTTTTATGTGGTGCTGGGGAATCAAAATCAAGGCCATGTGATTGCTAGGTAAACACTTTAACTGCTACACCATTCCTCCCACCCCCTTCTCTTGGTTTTGAGTTATCTTAATATTTTCATGTGAAGACTGTAAGCAGAGAACGACTAGTGCCTGACTACACTACTCAGAAGAGATTAAGGCAGAATAAATACATTTAGAAGCCATCACCCATTTCTCAAAGATTCACACTGCAGATTCTTAAAACCAAGCTGAGAGGAGCCGTCAGAACTGAGATAAAAATACATAGATGCCCTTGTAATGGCATTCAGTGCGATGGTGCTCCCGAGAAAATCAGGGCTAACGGAGCAGAAAGGCAGGCCAACATTTGTCATGGTGCTTTAACTCAGATGCTGGCAAAATAGAAGTCTACAAAAGCTCTGAACAGTTTCCCAGTGTTTATAGAGTTCTCTCTCTCTCTTTTTCTAAAAGAAACTGACAGAATTCTGTACCTAACATTCATCTTTGCTCAGCACTTTCTCCAGTGTTAGTTATGTGGCTTTCTGTTTCTTCTTACAAATAATGGTTTTCATTTCTGAGATTGTAGCTGGTTTTCTTGCCGTCATATTTTATAAATATGTGGTATTTTCATGAAAGAGTCACATGGCTTCTGCAACTGAGTATGCATATCTGTGCTTAATTCAACAGTGTACGGACTAGTAAACAAAAACAAAAAGGATTCTGCTACTCAAGAGCTTAACAAATTGTGCTCTGAGTGTCGGTTAGCAGCACAAAGCTATTCGCACTTTGGTAGCATTGTGAATTGTCAGATGTATTTGAACTTGCTATGTTAGTGCACAATTCCTGTGCTTATCCAAGTTACAAGAAGTTGTGTGCTCTTACTGAGAGCTAAGAATTCTCACTGGAAAGTAGTTCTATTTTGCAAAATGCAAAAATAAAGACAACTTACTTATTGAAGGCAATGTAGATGTCTGAGTGACTGGTTGAAAAATAATGTAATTGGCTGGCAGTTAAGCACCAACAAAGTGCAGAGTCAGAGGACAGCTCTTTAGCTACCTTGTACAGATACCTAAGACAGAAAGGCTGCGATAATGAGCAATCTAATGGCAAGTATAATAAGTGTGATAATTTCAAAGTAGTGATGATTATAAACAATATTAGAGATATCTGCGTAGTCATGTAGTGAAAATATCATTGGTTATTATTGGTGATAGGGTCACTTGTTCTGTTTATAATACTGTGATTTGCAGTTGAAATACCTTATTGACAAGCTGTCAGAAGTTAATGAAAAATATATGATTTATTTTTCTAATGGGTGTTTATGAATACATTCATGTATCCTAAGAAAGAACCCTTGCCCTAAGTGGAAATTAAAATATTAAGCTTGAGGTATTTGAACACTTATTATGCTGTAGTTTGAGTGGTAACACCATTTTCTTTCCCAGATAAGTTTAGAACAAAGAGAAAATAACAGATTTAGGAATAAAATATAAATCGAACTGAAGGCTTTCGTATTTAACAGAGCAACTGGAGCTAGCCTGCTGGTGTGGCCTTCCTGATGAAGCCTACTTCTGGCTTGTGCAAAGCTCTCACGATGTTAGAATCACCCATATCCTAAAGGGGAATATCGCTGTGAACATTCTAGTCAGTCTACAGACTGTGTAATCTTCTGGTTTGGGCAAGTATGACAGTTCCTGCAGGTATTGCCATTCCTTAAAACCTTCTTCATCTCTATTTCAACACACGTGAGAAGGCAGAACATCATCCTTACTGTGCTGAGGTTGCTAAGTCAGGCAGTCAAAACCGTGAGAAAAATACACAGGAAACCAACTATAAACCTGCTGGATGGGCTGGAGGTATAAGGAAAGGACAGCATGTGTTGATGAAGAGACTAGTCACGTCCAGAACTCACCACCATCCAAGGACAAAGGAAGGAGAAAAATGCTGCTACTCAGATCCAGCCATCCTCCTGGTGCAGAGGCTGCAGGGACCTCAGTGCTGCTGCTTTACAGAGGTGGGAAGTCCAGGAGCCCAGACATGCCGGTTGCCACTGTGCTGCTGGGATTCTCTGACCAGCCACCACAATATCTGCTGCTATGGCGCCTGAGCAGATGTTCAAGGTCTTGCCTGCTGCTACAGTGCACGTCCAAGCTATTTCTTAGAGGAAGGAAATCATCCTCAGTTTCGGTCTCTGCCCACCCTGCATTGGCAGATATTCTCTGAGGCACCGCTGGAAAGGATGTGCGAGAGAGAAGCGTGTGCAGGCTTCCGGCTCCCTGAAATTGTGGGGTGGTGAATGGAGCCGAGAGCTGATGGCCACTGAGCAATGCCATCTTCAAAACAGGGATCTTCCCTTGATATGTTTCCTGCCTTAACATGCCGTTGATGTCATCCTTCACAATTAATGGCCTCATTATTTTCTCTCTCACTTATTAACCCTGGTTGTTAAGCTTATCTGCTTTTTCACTTATTTGCCTTTCAGTGTTTTCATTGCCTTCACTAACTCTCTCCACCATCTCTAGACCAAGATATGGTCTTTGTTGGTGACTTGGGTCCATCACTTGGTGCTGTGGAGTTACTGGGTCACAGACTGGCAGAGAGGCACACTATCTTCACTTCCCCTTTCCACTTTGTTCATTACCCCCCTCCATCCCCCCAGATCCAACTTTCACGTGCTGGGCTGCCTGACTCCTACACAACAGATCGCTGCCTATCATCTGCTGTTCTGCTTTTGAGTGTGACTAACATTTCTTCTAAAGACGAACTAACTCTTGGAGTCAGAGTCATGGTAACTCAACGAGAGTCCTTTATAATTATTCTACCTTTTGCAATATGTTTAGTTTATTTGCTTGAGTTTTCTAGGTAAATAATCATGTTACCCTCGAATAACAACCGCACATAGCAAGCACAAACTGCCTTGTGCTGGTATACGTGCAGCACTTGGGAATAGCAAAGATCCCTGATGTCTTTTTGTGATATGCCAAGATAGGGCTGTCATTAAGATCTAGCTGAGGAAATGGCCCATGCAGAGGTATAAAAAGATTTCTGATTTGTGTTTGATATGGAGAGTGATGCTGCCATAAGATCCATCTCTCGTCGTCAGACCCCAGGCAAATTTTGGAGAAGATATTGTATGGATTTTACATTAATTTTATTTGTGAGTAACTTATTGCTGAATTTGATGGAGATGCTACTTGATTTTGAGACTTTTAGTTACTGAACATTAACTTAAATAACAGTTTCCATTTTAGGAGGGAGAGGAAAGATGGGGAAATGGGAGCATGGATGGATGAATGGCCTGGGTGGTGGATGGGTAGGAGGAAATCTGGGAAGTAGGTGGCAGGAAATATAATAGAGATTTGGGGTGGGACTGCTTTATTGAAATTTGACATGGGCGGTGTACCTGGTTTTTGCAGTGAGGTAGAAATAACATCTATAGGTTCCCATGCACAACAGGCTCAGATTTTATTGCAACAGTTGTTACTGAAAATCTACTGTATTTTAGACATTTTTGTAGGTTATATTTTCGCTAACTACCCTGGAAGGACAATTCTAGAAAACTGAGGCTTAGAGAAATTAAATTACACAAGATAACACAGAAAATAGAGGCTGGATTTAAACCTCCATTTACTTAACTATAAAGCTCATGTTTTCCTACTGCATCATAGACAAAACTTGTACTTTTTTTCTGAGGGTACAACTTAGTTCTGTACTTCCAAACAGTCTACTTCAATATTTCTTTCTGCTTTTATTGTATAAAGTGAAGCTAAGAATGACACAGCCATGTCATTTCTATAGTTCTTCTTTATAACATTATCAAAGATCCTTTTTTCTGTAGCATTGAATAATGTTTTGCGACATAAAATGATTTCTTCTGAGCTTGGACTAGCAGCCAGTACCACAGTTTACTTCTGGCATCTATGCAGTACATGACTCTACAGAGAGAGTTATCAATTGTGGTTTCTGTTGTTTGCAACTGAATACTTTTATTTGGGTTAAGAATAAAGGAAACTATTACCAGCTATTAGATGGTTTACAAAAATATTGGAATGACTGAAAGAGCAGCTTTGGGCTGGGATTCTAGGAACCACTCTCAGTTTTCAAAGTCACTGTATTTTTTCATGGCCAAGAATCTCATGATCTCTTCCTGACAAATTTTCAGGAAACTGATGATAGGAAAGCCTTAATGTCTTATCACGATCCACAGACATAAAATGGAGCTGCCTACTGCTTTTCTCTGCTCAGGCCCAGGTTCATGAGCAGGTGATGTGTGCATGGGTTCAAGATTGAGCTCCAAAGGGCCCATGCTTGCAGTTGAATACTGTAATATTGCCATTTTAGTAATTCATCATAAAATCTGAGATTTGTGACAACGGACAGTGAAATATGCACCGAAGATTAGAGCATCAGCTTTCATCCCCTTGCCACCTCCTTGTGACAGGTTCTCAACCAGCAGCCCCCAACTCCTTGGCATCCAGGTCTCCTCTGACCAGTGACAACTACTTCCTGTACCCTCTGAAGGCTTGAGTATGAACAGGATTGGGGCTGGATAGAGTCATACACCTTTGGATGTCTCCAGAAAGGCCAGGTTATGGGGTGTGTATAGGAGAAGTCAGAGGGATTGCCCTTACATCAGACTAGGAGCATCAAGAGTTAATGGTAGGTGAGTTGACCCACAGGAAGCCTCTTACCTTCCTTCAGGTGCTTAGTATGCCTGGACATTGAATTTAGCAAAAATTCTGAGGGGCCACCCACCCAATATACATAACAGGCTGTAGGAAAGAGATGCCTGATTGAGCTTCTGGAAACTTCACTTCTATGGCTTGTGAATTATTGGCAGGATTTGCACATGTAATGCATATCTCAGTGTGTCTGAGTGTGCAACACTAGCAATAAAATCAAAACAGCCTGACTTTGTAAGAAAGAGCAAGAAGAAAGAAAAAAATATTTTCCTCTCCCCCTCCTTTTTTTTTAACAGGATGCCTGAATTTTTTTTTCCCTCAGCCCCTCAAATTTTGTAGCTAATCAAGAATTTAGTTAACTTGCATGTCTTTTATAAGATCACCTGCCTGGTAGAATCCATAGCAGATTCTAAGTTAGCTGTAAGGGAACCTGAAAAGTGTAGCTTCCAGCTTTCACCTTGGTAGTCTCATAAGGCGGTTGAAATACATATTGAGTAGGGTAACTCAATTATCTACCTCAGTCACTTCCATCATGACTGACACAGAGTGCTGCCTTGAGTTGGCGGGACAACAGGCTGGATCTGACCAACAGCTTCAAGTACAGTGCCTGTTGCAAAGTACAATCATGTATTTGTATAATTGAATTGCAAGTCGCCCATTTTTATATACTGTATTTATTATCTTATGCATTTAGCGATATTCTCTCTTGTCAGTATAGCTGGAGATCTTCTTTACTATTGACAAATTCATATAAAATAGATTGAGAAAAAAGTGTGTTTCTGAATTCTGCTTGGTATGTGTGTATTTTAATTTACTGGGTATAGCTAATAAAAAACATGCCATATGTCCACTGTGCTCAGTGAATTAAGTCACTTACTACTGATTTACTAAATATGAAAATATTTATAATGTTTATCCAGCTACAGAAACCCCAATATGAAATTACATTCCTTTTCTTCTTCACCTTATAATTTTCACAAACTGGAATTAATTTCAAAGGGAACATGTCTGGCTCTGGTTCTGGTATATGAAGAATGGGCAAAGTACAGAATATTCGGTGGAATCATTAGTTTCATTTAAAACTAATGTCCCAAACAGACTTCTCACCATCATCAAAATGGGAAGAAATTATTTCCTCCACAATGTTTTAATTGAAAAGGTGTTTGGAGTATATGTGCAAATGTGAATATTTCTCTTAATTGCAAAGGTAAAATGTTACAGCTTTAAGCTGAAATGTGATTAGTTCTAAGTTATGTAGCTATTGAGAGAATGAGGGTGAAGTGAGTCAAATTTGTTGGGTTATCTGGTCAACCAAAGTAATTCAGGAAACAAAGATGAACTTCTTAGACCTTCCCTGACTATCAAATAGTGTAGTAGGTTGTAAAGATTTCTCCAAAAATTCTTTAATTAAATATAAGAGATCTTGGTTGTCCTCATCCTCAGAGCTGTGCTCATAGAACTCTCCGAAGGGCCCATGGCAGTCTGACAGGTCCTGAGGGAGGTCTAGTCATAACTCAGAGCACATGGGTACTCAGTAGGAGTCATGAGGCAAGTGTGCATTGTAACTGTTGATGATGCCCCAAGGGCATAGTCTGGAACTGGAGCCAAGAGATGGAATAAAAAATCTGGGGTTCATTAAGGGAACATGTGGGACCCTGATTAGGCCTGGGATGATTGTAGGTAGAAGGTGGCTCATACCCGGATAGTTTCTTGAGATCGGCAGGAGTGGAGCTTGTCCCTCTTATCCCAGGCCCAGGAAGGCCCGCAGCTCAGGTTGCATCAAACCCAAATTCCTAATTTTTCCCCTGCTCCCAGACCCTTACCAGAAATCACGTGGTCAGACCTGCCATGCAAATTAGGCTACTTTCAAATCCCTCCAATCAGTAAATGACCCTTGCCCTGTTACTCTGGCTGACCCACTCCCGTTGAACTGCTTATAAGCCTGTCCCTCATCTCCAATAAAGGAGCTTTTACACTGATTCAGCCTCCTGGGGTGATTTCCATCTACTCTCGCTGCTGTAGACTCTGTTCCCCGAGACTTTTCTGGTTCCTGATCTCCAGTGGCCAACAAAGACCCTGACAACTGTGGAGCAAAGAATGTTGACTTTTATTATCCAGATAATCTTGTCTTCCACATCAATGTAACTGCAGACTTTACCCTAATCCATTTTGCTTCTACCTTGAACAGTTACATTTATGGATTGTAGCTATAATGCAAGTATAAGGTCCAGCTATAATAATGGATATCCACCCTGACAATCTAAGGTAATTTCCTCATCTCAAAATCTGTAATTATATCTGCAAAATCTTTTTTTCCATATAAAGATAACATTCACCAATTCAAGGATTGAGGCATGGATACCTTAGAGGGAGAGATGATCCATCCAACACATATGTGATTTGAAAATGCACTAAAACTCAACCTAATAATCACCTATTTTGTTTACATATATCATAAATATACAGTGGTAGATTATTATCATTATTATTATTATTTTAAAAGAGAATTGTTTGGAAAAATATCTGATGACATAATTTTTTTCTTTACATATGTAGTCTAATTTACAAGTCTTCAAAAGTCTTAAGTGTAGATTTGAATTAAATTTTATTGTCATCATTTCATATATTTTATTGAAGTTGCTAAATTATTGTGCGTTTCTGCATTTTTTTTGACCAGCCATGTGGAAGCTCAAAGACATTAAATCTGGAATGATTCAACATTGTTTAATTTTTATCACCCTGCCTGGTGATTGGTAGGTTACACTTTGAACTATATTATGCTCTTTAAAAATAAATTTATACCCAGTAGTACATTTATTATATCCTAGCTGACCTTGGGCACAGTTATTGAATTTTTATTGATGAAGTTTAAATGCATGCTGGATCTCACTAAACCATTTTAAATCTGTCCGTTTTCTGCTTAATGCTTTGGTGAATTAGAAAAACTAGCTTTCAGAACTCATACTCTCTTGAACATGGAATATTTTCTGTGGTTGTTTTAAATGTTAATTATAGACACCTGAGACTGCACTGAGTCTTGGAGCTCCAGTTTTTTCAGTGGCAATGTGTTTAAAACACACCTAACACTCCTACTGAGCATAAACTCTATTCCTGTTACAATGTGAGGGGCAGGAGAAATATAAAGATGTTTGGTTTCTATCTTCTTAGGATTGGAAGCTCCAGATTGGGTCTAAATTTTATTTAACGTTATTGTACAGCATTTGGCCTATTCACTGGCACATAGTTTACAGCAAAAGTGTGCAATTAGCTTTCATTTCTTCATTAAATTCACATGTTAATAAAATCTTTCTTAATTAAGTTGTAGTTTATTAAACAGTACAGAAATTGAGCTCCTTTTGAAATCAAATAAGTAGGATGGATTGCCGTTTTCAAATTTCTATAAATGAAGATGTGAATAGAGTGTTCTTAGATTCTAGAAAATGGAGATTTCTATTCAACCAGTGAAGAGTGGAAAATGCCGCAGAAAAGTAGTCACATGAGCAAAGGCCTGAGTAAGTATGTTCAATGGATAGCCTGCTGGGTTTTTTTCCTTCATGTTTTTCACTGTTCTGGTTAAAAAAAAAAACTTAAAGGGAAGGTTTTGAACTTATATATCATGCTAGCTTACATATTTTATGTGCCTCCCAAGACATTGCTCTTCACTCAAAAATACAAGGGCAAAAAAATGGTAGACCGTAGATGGAATGTGCTGACAGAATCCAATTCAGTGTTGTGGTTTGTATCCGAAATCTTCATGTGCCTATGAATACTGTGGAGGAGGTGGAGCTTAGCCGGCAGGGGCGGATGCTTAGGGCTTGACTGTATGTGCTGGGCCCATCTCTTCTTCCAGACTGGTCATGTCTATCCATGCTTGGGCTTTGGCTGCAGCCCCGCCATATGATTCCACCGTTTTCCAGCCTCTCAACCATGAATAGACTGTGACTTTCTGAAACTGTGAGCCAAAAATAAATCTTTCCTCCCTAAAGTTGGTTATGTCAGGTATTGAGTCACAGAGATGAAGAGTAACTTAGCCAGTTAACCACTTCTCTGGACTTGCTTCTTTCGGGTAGTAGTTTGGACACGGCTGGTTTTGTTTTGCATTGTTTTTCGCATGGTGATGGTATTGAGGATTGAAACCAGGACATTCACACTGAGCTACAACCCCAGACAACCAGACAATTTTATTTTTTATTTTTAGACTGGGTCTCACCAAGTTGTTTGCCCAGATGGGCTTGAGCTTGTGATTTTCCTGCCTCAATTTCCAAGATTTGGAGTTGTTTTCACTAGTCTCTATAATAACACTTGAAAGAATACTGGGTTGGCCTTTGCTCCAGCTACTTGCTGCTTTTGTGCCACAAAAAAACAGAGATGGAGTAATTATGTGAGTAGAGGTAGGGAGCAGTGGACACGGAGCACAACTCTCACGGGAGGTGGAAGGACTGAAGGGAGGGGAGCTAAAGGGCAGAATATCTGGGGAACAGAGGAAAAGAAACTTTGGGGCAGCTTCATATTTCTAAGAAGAATATGTTTACAAAGTCATTATATATGAGAATAGGTTCTTTACAAACATATGTTCCATGAATGTATCCTTCTCTAACCCACATCTTCCCTCTGGAATCAACAACACGTACTCAGCACAGTTTTCATCTGTCCCCGAGGAAGTCCCCTCTGTCTTAGCCCTTTCCAGCTGCAGCAGCAGGAAGCTGAGTAGAGACAAATTAAACATTCCTTTAAATGCTGTTATGAAAACAAAGTGAAAACTAGTCAACTAAAAGTTTACATAAATCTTTGAAAGCTTTTAAAACTATCCCATCCAATGTGAATTACTATAAACTTTATAAATAGTTCAAAAGAACAAGAAAATTTGGCAAATTAGCCTTGTGGAAAATTGGCTTTCTGTAGTTGGTTTTTGGTGAGTTGACCCAGAACTAGTCTTGAAGTATTAATATGTATTCACCTAGCAAAAACGAGAAAGTACATTTCAGGCATAAGGACTGAAACTGGAAAAGTAACTTTGGCTGGAACCGACACATTTATTGCTTCACCAAATATATTAGTGCACAGAGCCTGCCCTTATAAATTGAGCGATTTGGCCCACAAGGAGCTTACACTGGTCTTTTTTGTAGAAATGTCTGCTAAATTTCAGTCTTATAGCACATGCATACACATGCTCTGAGGAGAAATGTTTACATGTTGGATATAAATTATGACAGAAAAACACTATAAATAGAACATAGAATGAATGTAATTTCAATGAAGTGTTTTTCTGAAAACAGCTACAAAAGAGGAAAGAAGTTAAATAAAATTACATTAGAAGATAAGCAAAAATTAAGAAATAACAAAGCAATGCAAATAAATAAATTATATAAGGGCTCAGCCCATAAACAAATCCAAGAAAATAGATAACTCTTTGGAAATTCTAGTTAGAAAAAGAGATGAAAAACTGAAAATATTAAGGATAAAAATATATAAAACCAGGTTGATTAAAAATATAAATAAAATGCCAGATGCAACTTGGTTGCAAGACTAGATAGACTGCTGTCTTTGAACATCAAAATCAATGCAAGAAAAGAACAAAACCCCAAATGGGTCAATACTAACAGAAGAACTTTAAAGGATTTAAAATTTTACTTCCCTAATAATACCGTGTTCAGTAGGTTTCTCAGCAAACCGCATCGATCCCCAACAAAAATGGCATAAAACTATCCAGTGGTGTAGCCCAGCTTCAGATGTGACAATTAAAAATATAGAAATAAATTATTAAAATGGACAGAGAGCAGTAGAGCATTTTCCTACCAAGATTCCAGGTTCTGTTCCCAGCCCTGTAAAACAAAACCAAAAAATTTTAAATATCATTGAAATATATCAATCCCAGAACACATAAACCAAATAATAGACTAGTATAATAAACTGTGGTTTTGTAGAGTTTTCTATCTGCGATGCAAGAATAATTCAAGAAGGAAATCTATTAACATGGTCAAATGTAGTAATAAATTGAAGGGGATAAAAAGCACTCATTTTATAGATATAAACAATTCCAAGATACTACCATTCTCTATAATAAGAACTCATGGTAATACAAAATAACTTCCTTAATGAGTTTTGCAAAAATCTAGGATTGTAAAACCAAATATGCTTGTTACTAAAATCTAGAGAAAGTCTCATTAAAAAGAAGAGTTAGAAAAGGAAACAGCTAGGCATCTGATAAGATTGTATCACCTTGACTGTATATTTTATGTGACTTGTTTGAGCCAATGGTTGCAGCCAGTAGTGATGTGTGGCTCTTTGAAGATCAAAGTAGTGACTTCCGGCTGGGGATCTCTGCTTTCTCTATTGTAGTGATTATAGAAGCACAAACTGAGATGAAATTTCACTTAGTTTGAGTCCTAGGGCACCATGATGCACAGGGCAACCATCCTTTGGTGTGTCTGTGAAGGAGAATGCGGCTGTGTTGTATGAAGGTGCTAAGACGCCAGGCTTCCTTTCCTCAGAGGCATGGGTTCCAAGATACTCTACAGATGCCAGAACTAAACAATTCCAAACCCTGTATATATTATTTTTCCCTTTGCATACACATCTATGTTAAATTTAATTTATTCAGTAGGCGCAGTAAGAGATTAACAATAATAATAAATTGGAACAATTATAGGAATAGAATAAACAATATAATAAAAGTTACTTAAAACTTATTTTTCCCAAATGGGTCATTATATTTTGCTTGTAGTTATAAAGTTGGATATTTTTTGTTCTTCACTCACCTTTCCTCATTGATTGTTAAAGGCCTTTTAAATATGAAAATATTAGCTCCTTGGTTTAGCATGTACGTTGCACATATATTTCCTGGTATGTCATTTAATATTTAGTATTCAGTATTGTGGGCTTTTGAGAATATTATTTTATTTTATAAAAAACTATTCAATGGCAATCTTTACCACCTACATTTTTGATTCTACATAGTCCTTAAAGTTTCTCCTGTTTTCCAAGATTATCGAACCATTTAGGCTTTTTTTCTTTGCCTTTCCAGGGAGACAATCTTGTGTTCACATCTGTTCTACTGTTTTAACCTGATTTTTTCTTTCTTCCTTTTCTTCCTTCTTTCCTGCCTTCTCTTTTTCCTTCCTGCTTTCTTCCTCCCTTTTATTGCAACAGAATGGCTAGAACTTCATTGCAATGATTAAAACTTCTAAAAATATGATATAAAATAGCAGAAGTGGTAAACATCTTATCTCTTGTTCTAGTCTTCGGCGTATTTGAAAACTATGAATTGTTTATTTTTTGACTTTTTTCACTTGACATTTTCATACCTTAGTTAACTGCAGATAATTGAAACTGCGAAAAAATGAAACCATCCTAATACTTAGCACTGTACTGAGGTTGTCTGTTGCACAATACAAGTTAGTCTCCCTGCTTCATAGAAGTATCACTGCAAAAATAATGTAATGAAATGAAGAAAATAAATTAAGCACCGGTATTAGAAAAGGAAACAAAGCTTTTTATTGTTTATTTTTCACCTTAAAAATCCTAAGATAATGGGTTCATTAGTTCAAGCTTCCATAGCAAAAATATCATAAAAGTGCATGGCTTATGAATAATAGAAATGGATGTCTTTGAATTCTGGAGCTGGAAGTCTGTGGCCACAGTACTAGCATAGATAGGTATTGGCTAGGATTCTCTTCTGGGTGACAGACTTCTGATGAATCATTGACTCCTTGTATGGCAGAAAGCAGAGACTGAAGCAAGCTCAGTTGCCCAGTTGTGAGTTGTGTAAAGACATTGGCACCATTGCCTCTGTGACCTCATTTTTAAGTCTAAGCAACTTCCACCTCTTAATATCATCATGAAGGTTTGGGGTGGGTATAGTTCCACTATGAATTTAGAGGAGATACAAACATTTCAGCCAGAAGCAGATTAAGAAAAAAAAATGGGGCCTATATTACAGTCAAATAACTAGACACAAAATGAATAACAGCGAATAGCTTTCACACCAGTAACAAGAAGTTAGTATATGAGATAAATGTCTTATTCACAATAACACAAATAAAAAATACCCTAAACCAAGTAGGTAATAGACTGTGTTAGACATGGAAAAAAAGGAAAGAAAAGAGGAAGAAGGGATTATTAAAATTTTCTGTGTAACCAAATAAATACATGCAAGTTCATGTCAGGTTCCTAGATAGGAAGATATGGTGGGGGTAAAAGTCTCCTTAAGTGTCCTTAAGTTGTGTAGTGTGGAATCCTGCCACCACACAAGGGGCAGAGAGTAGCTTAGGCTGAATGTGGCGAAGGAGAGAATAAAGTGAAATCGAGAAGCACAGAGTGCTCTGAAGGATACAATTATTTAACTCAGTAGTGGGCGAAAAGTGTTCTCTGGAATGATGGTGTTGAATTCAAACTTTAAAAACCAACTTTCTGAACACTGTAGGCATTGTGGCTAGAGTGAGAGACTGTGGACTGGTCACGTAAATGCCATGTTTGTCCTTTCTTGCCTTCTTTCGCCCACGGGTAACTGAATATTAATAATAAAATGTCTCGATTTTTCTGCTGTCAATACAGCACGTTTCCCCCACAGACTCACACTGAGCCTGTGCATTCATTCTGAACACGAAGGCAGATGTGAGAGTGATAGGTAAGAAAAGCAAAGGAAATTTTTTAAAAAGTGTTATATTAGACAACATACTGACAAGGTTTAAAAGCATACTATAAAGCTTGATTATTATTATTTTAAATTACATTTATGAAGGCTGCGTGCAGGATGCTAGGCCACTATACAATAAAAGTGAACAGTACAAAATATTGTCTGTCCAAGGCTAACCCAATTATTTCATTTTAACACTAGCATTGTTTAGAAATCCTGCCTCAGAAAGAATATCACAAGAAAAATGTGTAGATTTGAGTAGTAAATTTTTGGCCAAAAAATTAGTCAAAATTACTAAAAAATAATGTACTGTCTCCCAGTTACAAAACAATGCTCGGCAAAGACTGTAGGGACTCCAACTTCTGTTCAAGACAAACTATTAGGAATTAGAGTTTCCTTCCCATCTGCAACTATGAAAAAAACAAAACAAAAGAAAAGAAAACAAATGAGGAAGCAGAATTAGCCCCATGATCACTCCTACCTTACTAGCTTGAGAGTTTCCAGGAGAAAACTCAGGTGTGTACAGAGGACTCTGAGTTGAGGAAATAGAGCTGAGAGTCCAAGGAAACTAACATACTTGGAATCATGAAACAGAGCACTAGAGGACGATAGCTGCAGAGAGAGGAATTCAGACGCTGCAGAATTCCTCTAAGGTATTCACCTGGGCACTGACAGAATCTGCTTAGGAAGAAACTACCTAAAATTCAGGGATGAGATACCTGGATGTATTAGAGGCAGCAGACGCAATCCTCACTTAGAGCTTCCACCTTCATCTAGGGCTTCTGTTCTCCAGACTGAACAGCACTATAGTTCACAGGATGTTGGGTGCCGTACACAGAAGTGTCTTGCCTCAGTGGTCAGTGCTTAATAATCTAATCTGAGCATTGCTCAGTACCAGTCTAAAAAAGAACTGAAAAATAAACCTGTTTCTAAGTAACCGAAATGAAAAAATATTTATAGAAATGCAAAAATATCCAGCACTCAATAAGATAAAATATGCAATAATTGGTAGTCTGTAAAAAGGTATGAGTCATGCAAAAAGAAAAATATGAACCACGTTTTGAACCATAAATTGAAACTGACTCCGAATTGCCACCGATGATAGCATCAGTGATCAAGGATATTAGGATAATTATTATAATTACATTTTATATGTTTATAAGGTTAAAGAGAAACATGGAAAATATTTTTGGAAGACTGAAATTGAATTCTAGATATCAAAGCTATGAGATGAGAAATACATTGAATGGAACAACAGCAGATTAGACACTGAAGAAGAAAAGAGTAGTAAATTTGACGATATCACAAAACAGTCGACCTAGTGTAAAGCAAGAGAGAGAATTAGAAACAAGAATGCAGCAATTGTAAACTGTTAGACACTTCAAATATCTAAATACACATGTAATTGGAGTCTTTTATAAAGGCAAGGAAAAAAGGGATAAAAAATAGCGAAGTCTTAAAAAAATTCCAAATTTGACAAAAACTCAAAGCTCACAAGCTCAAGAATATCCATAAACCTAAAACTTATGCAATACAAAAAACAAATGAAAACACACACACCCACACACACACCCCAAAGTACATCATAATCAAATTGGTTAAAACTCATGATAGAGAGAATATCATAAAATCAGCCAAAGAACAAAAACAGGATACACACAGAAGAACAATATTAGGATGACTGTACATTTCACACTAACCCTGTAAAGCTAGAATTTTAATCCTAGAATTCTATACCCACTAAGACCCCTTTAAGAAAACAAACAACAAATCCTGCAAACTTAGAATTGTATACCACCCCCCCCCCACAAATATCTTTTAAGAATAGAGATGAAATAGAGTTTCTCAGGCATAAAAAGCTAGAAGAATTCATCATCGACAGCACTACAGGAAGTGCCAAGTCCTTCAAGAAAAGCAAAATGATCTAAATTTTGAGACTGTAAAGAAGATTACGAAAATTTTGGGGGGTGATGGGCATGTTCATTGTTTTGACTGTGGTGATAGTTTTGTAAATACGTGCACATTGAACTTATCAGTTGTTATGTTAAATGTATGTAGATTATTGAATATCAATCATAGCTCAATCAGCAATTCACAAAGGAGAAATATATCTACCAGCATAATAAGACCACTCTCTTTCCATGGTCATATTTCTGTAGACCCCAATCCTTTGATGCATACATATGCACACTGAAAATGAAAAAAAGAGGCATGATGACATAGCTTTGATAAAATTTCAGCTCTCAAATTAAGTCCCTTATTTCCAAGGTCCCTATGTTGAATGTGTTTTGCAAACTGATATACTATTAAAAATAATAATTATATGGGGTCATTACACAGATTTTATGAGAAAGCTGGTACTGTTTTGGTAGGATACCAATCAAATGATTCAAATCAATCTTTTATATTTTCTGTTACACTTTCTCTCTAGATGTTTCCTTTCCTCAGTGTTCTTTGGTGCTGCTTGTCTATCTCTCTCAAAGATTCCTTCAAATATTTTCTGAAATGCTGAGCTAGAGTTCGCATATTACTTTTGGGATTTTTGGTCATGAAAAAGTTTTACTTCTCTTTCAATTTTCAGGGATAATTGAATACAACAACCTGAGTTGACACTTGCTGTCTTTTAAAGCTTGAAAGATTTTTGCTCCAGGATTTCCTGGCCTTTAAAGTTTGCATTGAGAAATCTACGATAATTTGTGTTTGCCTTGGTAGAATAATGTCTATTTTTCTCTTGCTGCTTTTACTGGCAAGGTAATGACCTAGGAGCACCAATGATACAGTTCCAGTTCAAGCTCAAGGAACTGAGACCCAGGAGAGCCAATGGTGTTAGTTCTGATTTGAATATAAAAGCTTTAGAACCAGGAAAGCTGATAGTGTAATGTCCAGTCAGGAGATTAGTCTCTGAGCTTATAGGCAGAGAGGAAGCAAAATCTTCCTTACTGTTCCTTCTGTTCCATTCAGATGTTCAACAAGTTGCATGAGGCTCACTCACGCTGGAGGGACAATCTGCTTTAGTTAATATACTAGTGGACTGTTAAATCTGCTCCAGGAACGCTCTCCTAGACACATCCACAATAATGTTCCTCCAAATATTTGGACATTTCATTGCCCAGTCAAGTTGCCACATAAAATAACCATCACAAACTTACCTCTTTCTGTTGTCACCCTTATACATATTAAATCCTACATTATCTCCAAATAAAGATAATGACAAAAATCTTAATTATTTCCAAAATGACACAACTATACCGTGTAAAACCAAAAAAGCACAGACTGTTGACCCAAAAGAAGAGGTAAAGTCTTTGAATGATATTTCCTCTTCCTTTGATACCCTATAATTTAAATACTATACTGTAAAATTAACAGTATTTAAATACTATGATAAAAGAGTGATATTTTATACACGATAATTGTGTAAGAGAGAGAAGAAAACAAAGATATTTGGTGTGTGTCTTTCTTATTTTGTTATATGTTTACTTCACACAAAATACATTTTGTAACATGTTTTTATTTCATCCCTTAGAAAATAAGAAGAAAATATTTGTGATAACCACAGTCATTGTTTCAAAATATGGTTCATGTGGATATAGGAATTTTTTATGATCACCTTTTCCCACTTTCTATTCTGATTTTCTTCGTTTCAGCAAGCACCTCATCTAGCTACAGTTATTTAGCTGGTGAAGAGACCCAAAGCTTCATTTAAAAAGAATTCGAGATATTAGTATTTCTCCATGAATTGAGTTGTAAACTGTTTACCTTTTATTTTAATTATAGGCATAGTAATGCTCAGCAATTCAATTCTCCAAGGTATTTCCTCTACTCCAGAACCTTTCTCTTATCTCTACTGTGAAGTAGATTAAACTCTCCACTGATAGGCAGGATCAATCATCTAATCAACATGGCAACTTCCATCTTTGTCTGTTGATTCAGAGGCATGAGGAGTCCCAAGTTACCCAGGGGTAGGCTTAACTGTCAATTCTACTTAACCACTGTTGTGTTTCCTGATAGAAACTTTTCTCCCTCATAACAATGACCAGTAGGACATCAGGACATAAATTTTGGCGAATAAGAAGCAAATATTTGCCAATGGTTCAGTATACATAGCCTCTGGAACGACATTCCCCTATCCGCAAGGCATTGCCACATAGCTAGTGCTGAAACTGAGCTTTAAAACTGATGTTTCACAGTTCTACCAAACCAGCTGCTTTAAGACGGTGAGCAGTATGGTAAAATCAACGAATTTCATGAGCATGGGACTATTGCTGTACTTCTTTGGCTGTAAAGTAAATTTCTTGATTAGAAGCAATGCTATTTATACTACCATAATGGTGGATAACATATTCTGAGAGCCTATGGATGGTAGTTTTGCCAAAATGTTCCACGCAGGATAAACAAATCTGTATCCAGAGCAAGTGCCTATTCCAGTAAGAATAAAACACTACCTCTCTCATGATAGACAAAGTGTAATGTAAGTAGCCCACCATGGCAGCTGACTCATCACCTTAGGGTGTAGTGTTATGCTGAGGATTCGGCATTGGTCTCTGTTGCTGTCAGATTAACCACTCAACAATGGCGCTAGGCAGGACAGCCTTCAAAAGTGAAAGTCAGTGTTCTGGGGCCTATACACAAATCGCATACCTGCCACCATCATCAATTTACCCTGGTTCTGTTGGGCAATGACAGGAGTGCCTGTGGAAAGAGACTGATTAGTATTTAGGTTATTTGATTCACTTTATGAAAGTCTTTCTTTAATGTGGACACCAATTTCTGAACAATCACATGGCTAGCAAATGTTTTCATGTTTGTTTTTGTTTGTTGGTTGTTTTGTTTTCCCCATTCAGAGAAGTCTATCCACATACAACTTTCCCAAATTTCCTTCTCACTATTTTCCAATAATGTTCCTTCCATGTTCCTGGCCATCTGCCTAAACCACAGCCAGAGGACAGGAAACAATAGAATCGTGCTTCTATTTTTTTCCAAGGGATATAGCCAGATGCATTGTCTAAATTTTTATGTGTTGGGAGGATTTTTTTTCACAACTGTCCTTCATGATGTCTCTGAAAGGGCCGTAGTGCTTCAGCTGTCCAGCCTTGAGTGGTACCTGCTTAGTGTGCAGTACCATCTGCAAACCAGACCTAAAAACTTCTGTTCCTTTGTCAGCTGGTCATAGAAAACTCCCCATGAGGCCACGATGCAGGCTGGACACAGAAGGCAGTGTCATAAAAGATCTCTTTTCTCATTTTCTTATTTTGCTTTTTGTGAGTGATTCCACTAATATTAAGAAAGATCTGCAATTTTGTTTCCATTGTTATTTAATAATTATAGATTTAATATTATTATTTATATCTTTAGACACTATTTCTTCCCTTATATGAGTAATAATTTAGAATTTTTACTAGGTTCTTTATCTCAGGTTTACCATCTTGCTTTAGAAGTTACTTTTGTTTTATGAAATATTAATACAACATTATTTAATATGCCATCTGAAATGATAAATTTTTGTTCTAGACAATGTGTTTTTCACCTTTTGGCTTTTCCAGCTTTTTAATGACATAATTTCTACCTTATTAGGGTTTACAGGATTTATATTTTTCTATCTCATTCTAACATTTGCTGTTTTTTGGTCTTAGTTACACATAAATATGCATTCATGTCACATATAAACTCATTTATGGATGAATTCATGAGAATAATTTGTAGACATTCAAACTCAGCTATATATTTGCTTTAGGTAAAATTGAGCAAAAGCATCAGGAAATTATAAACTCAATAAAGTAAGATTGAAATCTGAAATCCTAAATCTAATAATTTGAAACAAAAGATGGATATAAGCATATTTTTCTGGCTATAATCCTTTTCATTTGGTCTTTCCTGTTCTCTTTCCAACATGAAAAACAATCAACCAAGAAATCAAAATGCAGCTATACAGTGTCATCAAATCCAAGTTAAGTCCACATATGGTTTGAAAATATTTGAGATGTAGCCATCTATAAGCAAAGGCAGATGCTTAACTTTTTTTTCCCCAGTGGACAGTGTCAGTATTATTAACTCTGTTGGATGATATTAGAAGTACTTCAGTTCTGTGCACCAGTATATATCATTGTAAGTCAACACAATACCCCAGAAATTGATGTCTTCTCTTTCTTTCAAATATTAAGCACTCTGGAGACAGCCCACAGTCCACTAATCTAGAATGGATATTGAGAAGAGCCCATTCACCCAACTTTTATTTCTTGGATCTTCTAGAGTTTGTCCCCTGCAGGGGTATGAGCCAAAGGTTTCTAAGCATTTGGGTGGGGCCAGAGTAGTAGTCTTACATATAGGGTCATTTCCAAAAGAAGTCATGGATCCAGTGTTATTTCTCTGTTTTTGCATGGGTCACCTCATCTTTCTAAGATTTCAAAATGTGAATAATACCCCCTTTTCTAATTTCACAAACTTTATTTCATTTAGATGTGAGAATTAAATGAGTAATGCGAGTAGAGACATTTTGTAAGCTGTGAAATACTAACCAAATAGGATGTGGCATTATTTTTATTTAATTTTGATTGGTGGCAGGGAGAGGAGAGAAGATACCTCAAAACCTCTTATTACTGTCATCAATAGAACACATGGTCAGATTGTATAACTGTACTTAATTATTTTTGTTCATCTCCATGTTGTGAAATGCTAATGGTCCAAATTCCCAGTAATCATGAGTCAGCTTGTGGGTGTAGCTTCACATTTGATTTACATGCCTGACCTGGAAATAATGTCAATGTCATACATATTCTTAGGTATGCTTTCTCGAGTGACTTTTTATCAACACGTTGACACCAGTTATGAATACAAAAATATTTAAAACAGTTGTGTTTAAATGCTTTAAACCCTAGTAAATAGAGATTTTATTTTGTCTAACAAATGTATCGCCAAATGAGACATTTGATAGTCCTGAAAACTTTTGAACAAAATTTTGAATGCAATGTTTAATAGTTTGAGGGTTTTTTATTCTATGATATTTGATAGTTTGATTTTGACCAACATATCTTTTAAACGTGGACTCTGATTTTCAAAACCAACTAGATTGTTGAATTTTTCTTTGCACTGGATTTTGTCTGCAATGGCAAAGCTTTGAATACTCACTGATTTTCTGAGAAAATACCCTCTAGTAAGCAGCTCTTTGTTTTCCGTTAAAGATACTCTCAACCCATGTTCTAAAAACAGAATTAATGTGTACAGATATCGAATCAGAGTTTGCAAATACAAACTAGGAATCCCTCAGAATCTTAACCTTTTACCCTTTCCTTCAGAACATTTATGAGATAGAAAGGAGATTAAAAGAAAACTTCCAAATAGTTTTCAAGGTTCTCAAGCTCTTTGGACTACCAGTTCCCAGAAATACCCTCAAGCCACATGTGAAGGGACAAAGATAACTCTGACTATTCAGTATTAATTTTTCTGTAGTTAAAATTACTTATAAGAACACTTTGATCTCATTTCATTTACTCTGATGATTCAATTTAATTACATAACACTTGGAGTACAATATCTTATGTAATCTAACAACAATTCTGTGAAGAAAGTGTAATTACTCAGTTTCACTCATCAGGTAATCTACATGCACAAATCTTAAGAAAAATTTTGAAGGGTATCTACAAAGCTTATGTCCTCAATCATGACTCTCTCAAATTCCTTGATCTGAGTATGCTATCTATTTTATTAATTTTGGCTTTGTAATGTTGCAGCATGGCAGAACTTCATCGCTTTTCCTTCCAAAAATTAAGAATAATAAGTTAAGCAAATACTTATGAACAATGTGGGCATTTGGAGAGCAAATGTTGATTTTTCAGACCTTCGTTGTTATTTTATTTGAAGAATTCTTCTGGTATAAATATCAACACACACACACACACACACACACACACACACACACACACACACACACACACACACTCTTTTCCACTAGAACTGGTCTTAGGCCAAAGTTGAGCTCTCCAGTAGATGACGATAGTTCACAAACATCTACTTGACACACAAACATGCTGAACTCAGATAATACCCAACATTAAAAAAAGTAGAAAAAGAACTACCCAGAATTTGTGTTGATTCAAGTTAGTTATCCATTGTCAATCTGTCAAGCCAGACTTATGACTCCTAAAAATGCAACTGGTTTTATAGGTGAGTTTCAAAAGCCCGTATTTGAATACCAGCAGTTAGAGAACCTGAGAAAATTTACTTTGTGCTTGTCTCATGCAGTTGTGATTAGTTCAATCATTGGATGAGATCATTTCTAATCATATTTTACTAAAGGTAACATGAGTTTGAAAATTAATGTTGGTATTACTGTTTTTATAAATGGAGAGGAACATAAATTCATAATACATGTTTTATGAATTTTTAAAATTTTAGAGTTTATTCCTACATGATCTCTTAATGGCTTGAAATAAATTCTCTTAAGTATTTAATTTGATTTAATTTACCTGTGTTTCCAATCCAATACAGACATCTATTAAAATTCACTATTTACATGGCATACCTTGTGACATAAAGCTAAGCACGTGTGGCTCATAAACTATGCAAGCATTAGATCAGCTGACGTCTTGAAGTGGACGTGAGAAGCACTCGTGTTCCCTTCCCACATACACACTGAATGTGACACTCACATGCTCTGTACAGACATGAAGATCTTAGCTTCCTTACTGATTACTTAAATATTACTGTATTTCAATCAGTGCTTTTTATGCTATATGTGAGTAGTATTTTTGATTATCCATTTAATAAATACATCATCTTACTTTTATCACTAGCTAGAAGTATAGGAGATTCTGTTATTTTTAAAAAGAAGGGAATAACTGAACTTTTACACATTTTCAAACTCATATTATTGAGTCTTAGACAAACATATGCTGTTTAAGGCAATAGGTAATGACTACATACATACCAACAATATACCACATCAGAATTTTTGTTGCTGTTGTTAAAAAGGAGAATATTAAGAGACTTATTCTGATTAATTGCTAAGTATTAATCTCTTTACCTTCCCTTGCCCACCATCCTCCTATCAGTGGATCAAGAAGTAGGGAGAATCATTGTAGAAAATGTAAGGAGAAAATTGGTTCCTTGTGCTAAATCCCCAGCCTACTTCCCAGGAATTTCCATCATATCCTGGAAATCCTTTTGAGGCACCACTGCATGGAGCTAAGAAGATCAAGGATGTATGTCAAGGTCAATGTCTCCTCCCATGTTTAAGTGAGATTCACATTGCAAGTTCATCTTCTTTTAGAAGGAATCTTATGCATACGATTTTTTTAAATGCCAAGAAAGAGGGCAGGAAAGGAGGGAAAGGGATAAAAAAAAACAAGATATGATATATGCATACCAACACCCAAAAGAATATCATCATTATTATATATCACAACATACTAATAAAATTATCTACCACATCAAATAAAGTTTGCATATTGGGAATTCCTGGGATATTCTTCAAGGAGCCAGGCTATTTACATCCTATTTAGATCCTCCCAGTTATTTAACTAGCCATTTGACCTTGGTCAAGTTAATTAATGTCTCTGAAATGTAGGCCTCTCATCCATAAGAAGAAGGTACTACTTCTCCAGGTTGCCATGGGAATAAGATGACATGGTACATCTAGCAATACCAAGCACACACACATCCACTGTATCTTCTTCACTCACAAAATTTAAGCAAGAGTTGGAACTATTTCTGGACAAAGAGGTTTCTTCAGAAATCTTTGCAGATGGAGGGCATATCACAGAAAAATAGTAGGTTCAGGTGCCATCACACTAATATGATCTAAGGTATCTAATAGCTATAAGGGAAAAAATATGGGAAGACGATGAATTTCAGAACCCTGCATCCATTAAGCAAAGTGAATACTGCTGTTAGTGGTCAGACTATCTTGCTTATGAGGTTTCCTATCTTCCTAAGTCATAAAGATCAAATTTTATTCAAAATTTGAGATTTCATAAATGGACCCCCACACACATCTCTTTTCCTTTGAGCTGATTCTCTTTCACTGGTCCCTACATTCAGCATATTTGACAATCACCTCAGAACTTGGACATGTATGAATTATTTTATAAAAATAATTTTGAGAGGTGGAGAATCAACTGTTCATTCTTACACTTCCTTGTAAATTGGTTTCTGATTTATCCTTTACTTTCGCCTTCCTAGTTGGTATCTAGGCTCTACTAGAAATTCTTTGGAAATAAAGGGGGGGGGGGAAAGGGGCATATCTGAAGCTACTTTGTTTAAATTAGAATCATTTCTTGTCTGCAAAATGTTCCCAGGATAAATTAAAATTCTTCTGTTCTCTCAGGACCTCAGTTCATAAAAATAATTCTCTAAGAATTATCCTACCAAGCAGCATTATTTAATGGTAGAAACCTAACCTGAAGATAACAAAATGTTTGCTTTGGAATGACTCTGGATTTATAAATATTACATAAAACAGTACTTTCCCTTAACCTAGCCTATGCAATCCCTTTAGTAAGGTAGTATTTTTTTGTCAACAGTTATTTGATTTTTTGGCTTAAATGTTAAATGAACTGTTCTTGAAAGGCTTTTGCTGCTGTTGTTATTTGTTCTCTTTTACTGTTCTTCATGGACTTATTAATACCTTACATCAAAGTTAGCATCTTAGATGAAAAATTTACTTTTAACTAATATGCATTGGAAGAACAAACGAAACAGTTGGTAGCATTAAACCAAATTAAAAGTGTACTAGATTACTGATTCACTTGGAAGCTTTTCTAAACTGTATGATTTACTTAAACAAATCATATGTCCCCCCTTTTCAAAATAAACGACTTTACATATAAATTACATTGAGTAATGCATGAGCTTTCAAAGTATAAATAGAATATTTTGAGGATATAGAATAGCAAGTATTCATAAATTTAGGTTAATGAACAGTGCCCTTCAATTTGGTAGGTGGAAATTGAGACCTTGCAGGAGTGATGAATAGTGAAATAAAGGTCTGGATAGCCAAGCATATAGAATAGCAACTTTTCTATTGATTTGAAATGTAATAAAGTGGAGCCATGTTTTCCTCTTCAGATTAAATCTCATTCTTGCTGTTGTTTCATTGAAAGGGAACCAGCAATAGTCACACGTTCAAGAAGAAGCCAACGTACTGTGACAATTTTGTGCTGGCAAGAGGAAACTGAGGGCTGCTGTTATTGGTGCGGCCCCAGGAGGCACAGGCCTGGTGTGCTATTGCAGATGCATGGGCAGCAACAGAAAGGAATTGAATTTCTGCATGAAAATAATTTAGATGAAAGTGCCTTCCAAAACCAGAATTATTCTAATAAATGTCTGAGTGTTGATTTCAGCCTTCCCCACCCCTCCCTTTCACTTCAAAGAAAAACTTTAAAAACTGTGTTTGGAATTTATACTTACCCCAGTACCCAAAGGTAGACAAGCCACAGAGCCCAACCTACAGAAGGCATGAGTTAGTGCCAGGCACAGGGAGATGCTCAAAATGGTAGCAGTTATGGGACGGAGGGGCAGCTGTAGGGAGGATTTTTGGACCCAGTGCCAAACCTAAGATTTTCCAAATCATGCTGGAATTAGTTTTACTAATTGAATTCTCAAGGGTAGCAAAGAAATCTGCATACTTGCCCAAAGGTTACAGTTAAATCTACCACACATGACAGTCATTTGTCTCTTCGATTCAGTCCTTTCAGCGTTATTAAACTTCCCCGTCCATGGTCTTCCATTCCTCTTGTTTCATGTGCCTTCCATGGCTCGCTGTGTCCAATTCCTCACCGCACTCCTGGCCTCTATGCCCACTTTCCCGGTCCTTGCGTGTGTCTGAACGCCAAGTCCTTATCTCCTGTGGTCTCTTTGTAGCAGCTGATACAGGGAATACTCTGTCCAGTATGAAGCTCTGTCTTGGTTTTTATAGTGACTTCTGTTATTCTTCCTCTTCTAGATCCCTATAAATTTCATCTCCAGTTTTCTTCTTGGTTTGCACTCTTTCTCTGAGCAATCTCATCCATTTCTATGACTTCAACTACCTATTGGTAAGTTATAAATTGTTATTCTTTATCAACAAGACAAATTTTTAGTAAACATCTGCACTTGACATATCAGAAGCTTCTCAAGATTATGTAGAGTAGCACAGAATTCAGCATCTCCTTCAAACCTGTACCTCTGCCACCCACCTGCCTAAGCTAACATCTTGACGTGTGTCCTTTACCCCATAGCATTTTGTGAATTTCTTGTTTAAAAAACACTTAACATCTTATATTTTAAATCCTTTTAGTCTTTCTCATGACAACTTATGTTGTTCAAATGCCTAGCACATCGCCAGTCACATAAGAAATCATTAAATAATCTTGGTATATAGGAATGCTATACAATGTCCCAAACTTGGTGGGTTGTGTTCAATTTAAAATAAAACACTAAAATGCTCACTTAAAGTATAAAGTCATCTTTAATAACTGAATTGGCTGATATAGATATTTACATAGGTAATGTATTTCTTTGTACTTAGTTCTGGTTAGGTATCAGACATTAGCAAATATTTTTTAAAATACTCCACTTTAATTATAATTTGTGTCCATTAAATGCACTGATTTGAAGTGTACAAATACACTTACTCATTAGTTTTGTCCAGGTACAAAATATTCTGTCATTCTGAGTGTTTTCCGCCCATCTCCCTCTGCATCTGGCCATAGCAAACTAGTGGGTTGTATTTCTGTCCCTACAAAATCATTTTGTTTGTTATAGAATTTCTTATGTATGTAATCAAATAGTATATATTCACTTGTGTCATAATTTTAGGGAATAACATGATTTTTTGCAATCTATCCACATTGTGGCATGTATTGATTGTTTATCTTCTAGTGCTAATAAGTAGTTCTCCATTGTAGGAATATACTTCAATTTTCTTATAATATCTATTGGCAGAAATTTGGGTTGTTTTTAGTTTGATCTGCTGTGAATATTAATACACAAGTCCTTATGGGAACATCTTATTTTCCTTTCCTTTGTATAGTAACATAATAGTAGGACTTCTGGGTTACATGATAGGTATTTGTTTAACTTTATAACTTTCCCAAATAGCTTTACAAGGTGTTTGCACAATTTCATTTCCACTAGCAATGTATGAGAATACTGGATATACTATACTTGGTATTATCAGCTTTTATTATTTTAGTGTATAATGATATTTCATAGTGATTTAATTTGAATTTTCACTGTAGTTAATTATGTTAGGAATGAACTTTATTTTGATGTTTGATGTTAAATGGTTATGATTAATTTAGTATTGTATTACATATTATTTGATCAACAAGATAAATACTAACTAGAACATTATTCTCTGTAGTGTAGTAACAGCATTACAGCCTTGGAGTCCAAGATGAGTCTAGATATTTACTACCATTAGCTATGATTATTAGCTATGATTCTGGGCAAGTTGTTCTCAGCCTTATAAAATGGGGCTAATAATTCCTATATCACAGGATTGTTTGATTTTAAGATGGTAATCTTAGATCTCCTAGCAAATTGCCTAATATAAAAAATGTAAATAATTGATATCAATTATTTGGAAACTAGTAATTTTACCTATATTTATATGTATAATGAATGTGAAGCAGCAAATTGTAACACCTGATTTCAAAAGATACATTAATCCAAATAAAAATACCAAATACAGTTCATGTCTAAAAGTATTTTATTGAAAATGATTTTTGCAGTTCATCTGAGAATGAAATGAATGCTTTTAGAAAGACCACAGGATATTTTATGCAAATGAGAGTTTTATATACAGATGAAAGAAAATTTCAAAAGAATTAGAGTACTATATATAAAAAAAATGCAACCTAAGAATTGACATGCATGTTGGGCACTTACTTGACTCAACATTGTCCCTTCCATCACAGGGACATTAGACATACCACAGGGCCTCCAGACATGTCACAGCAGGCCTCTCCCTGCCCCATCTCAGAAAAAGATGCTCTGATCCCTAAAAGGGCAGCCTGCCACTGGGATCCATTAACTCAATTTACTATTTTCTAGCATAAAGTTATAATTAATTATTCATATTAATTTACTTGATATTAAATATTAAGTGTAGTATAATATTCAATTATTTACTAAATTTTTTTGTGTAGATCATCATTTCCAGATGCAAACTTCACAAGGTCTAGTAGCTAGCCTATCTTGCTCGTGGCTGGGTTCATGGCCAGGAACTGTGAGTCACAACGTAGGATCTGTGTACTGAGGCCAATGATAACAGCACTCATTTGGTGTTTCTATATCTAGGTGTGCTAAGACTTTCATTCGCCATATCTCATTCCGCCTCCATGTCAACCTCAGGGATTGATACTCTTATTTTCCCTATGAATGGGCGTCAAGGCTGACACTTCCTGGGAGACAAAAGGCAAATGCCGACCAATGACAGAACCCAGGCCCTTGGAAAGGCCCGGGAGGAGTTGGAACTTTATCCTGTTTAACGGCAGGACACTGGAGTTGTCAGGCAAGGGAGACATATGAGCAGATTTGTGTTTCAGAGAATTGGGGGTTGGTGGATAGACTAGGTTAGAGAAAAGAAAAAAAAGCAAAAGAGAAGCCAAGGAGCTCAGCGAGGAGGCTTTTCATACACCAGCAAGAAATCATGACCACAGCATCTAGGATGGCAAGAGTGGCCCAGTGTGAAAGGATTCCCAGGAAGTAATCAGACTTAGTGACCAAGCGAGCAGCTGTGGGTGCAGGGGAAGAGAGGCACTGAGGAAGACTCATGCAAGGGTTGTGTTGGTTACTTCTCTGTTATCCTGCATCCTTCACGAAACCTCCACACCAGGATTTTTCATGGGATTCTCAAAGCCAAGCTCATCATGTCTGCAGTGCTAGATCATATGGTAGTTCTATTTTTAATTTTTAAGGGAATTTCATGCTGTTTTGTATTAATTTATGTTCATTTCCATTCATTCTAACAGTGTGTAAGAGTTACCCTGTCCCCAAGTCTTTGCTACCACTTTCTTTTGTCTTTTTAATAATGGTCATTTTAACTGCGATGAGAATGATAACTCACTGCGGTTTTAATTTGCATTTCTACTGATATTAAACTTCATCCATGCAGTTCTTGACCATTTGTGTGTCTTCGTTTGAGAATTGTCCATGCAGACCTGAAACAAGAATCAAGGCAGGCTCCCATGAGCAAACCAGACTATCCTACAACAGATAGCCCACAATACAAACGCTAGGCAGGAGAGGAGCCTGAAATGGGACCCTTCACGCACATTGTTGGTTGTGTCTCCAGCCAGTTGAGTGGCTGAAAGGAAATGTTAAGCAACAAATAACAGTTCCAAAGGGAACCTTCCAATTCAATGAAAGAGTGCATCTTCCTCACGATGGGAGACGCAATGTCGCAAGTGGGTATTTTGTATACAGTTGAATAAAAAAAGGTTGGTATTAAAACTGTTAATGATAGAACACATGGCATAAATTACACCGTAAACTCTAAACAAGTCTGAAATTATAAACATTGCTTAGTCAAAGCTTTTCTTTTAATGATGCCCTGATGTCGCTGGCACAGCCCAGTGATTTCAGTGTTATTTTACTTGAAAGGAGGAATTTCTTTCCCCAAAAAAAATGTCTCTCTAAGAAAAGCTGTCTTCCTGGCCAACTTCATATAACATCTTTCTCCAATGGCCTGTAGGATATCTTGACTGTGGCAAAAGCAACAGTAGGAGATAGATGTAAGTTAAAGAGAGGAAAGAGTCACGTGAGGAGGAGATGCTGCAGGCGTGGTCCTGACATGGGCAGGAGGCTGACTCAAGTAGGGGGAAATGTGACCAAACGGGGACTGTCAGGACTCTGAGCCAACATGCCTGGAGTCTGGTGTGGAGTTGGCATGTAGTTTCTAAGATCTGCCTGCATTTGCCTATCAGCCTAGTTCTCAGGAAGGGGAAAGCAGGGAAGCGATTTTTTTTCTTTTTTTCTTTTTTTTCTTTTTCTGATACTGAGCCCACGGTCTTCACACTGAGCTACGTTCCCAGCTGATTTTTAAAATTTTTATTTGGGACAAAGTCTTGCTTAATTGCTCAACAAGAACAACTGAACTTGCAATTCTCCCGCCTCAGCCTCCCAGAGTGCTGGGATTGCAAACCTGTGGCACCAGGCCCAGCAAGAGGCATTTTCTTAAATAAGAAAAACATTTATATCATTTACCAGTGGTATTTCTTAAGCATTAATTCTATGCCAGGGACTTGGATGAATATATATATTATCTTATTTCATCTTAAAAACACACGAGGGAGGTGCTAACATTTCCTCATTGTGGACTGTTAGAAATGTCTTTTCCTAGGGACACGCGAGCACTTCCGACAGTCCTACCTGGTGAGCCAGTGAGTTTGTGGGGTTACTGAGAGGAGTATGGGGAGGAGTTACAAACAGAAGCATAGGTGAAGGCTATTTACAGGAGCCTGGAGAAGGGACTGCCCGGCAGTTGGATTTCATGAAAGCCCATCGCAGCATAGAAGGGGACTCTCAGACATGGCATACTGACTTCCAAGACTGTCGTCGGCGCTTTTCTCTGAAAAGTTCTCTGTGTTTTTCCACAGGAAATTAGATTTGCACCGTTGACCGCCCCATTTTTTGCCCTGTTCCTTTCCTTCTTCTTTACTTCCGGTGCACTCTTCTCTTCCCACCACGCTCACCTCCGATTCACACTAGCCTTGCTCCAGCCCTTCGGCCTTGATGCCCTTAAACATTTTCAGCGGTAGTGTCCCTAAACAGGCCTGGCGGCTTTCACCACATACCAAGGGTCACTTGTCTCAAACTGGAGCCCACGTTCCACAAGACAGGTGCAAACCATAAGCCAAATGTGTGTGCCCGAGAGCAGCCACTAGCTACACCTGCGGAAAACCATCCGGTGGCCCCCAGCTCCAAGCCTGGAGCACTCCACCTAGTCCTAGTCTGCGCACTGGTGAGCTCCTCGCCCGCATCCAATAGGGTCAGAGCTCTTGCCGTATGGCGTGGATGAACACTGCGGCTTAAAGAAACTTTGCCTAAGGTGACATAGAAAACACGTGGAAATCAAGATTCTCACGCCAGTCTTATTTGAAGCTGGCACAATTATTAACAGCTCTGTTATGTTTCTTCTATAATGATAAATTAGGAAACTATGTGTAAACACGTTTGGGGACAGGAAATGCTATAGAACTGCTAACGATGGCTCTGGCGTCAAAAGAAAGGACTCATTCCTTCTCTTAAAAACTGTGTGATAGTTCTGTCAGTGAGATACTCGGGTGTTTGGCACATTCTCAGAGATCCACAGTACAGATTTTTGGTCAGGGTGGTGAGATTCTCTCCTGCAAAGATGACCTATGACAAGTCTCCGTATTCTATGAGCCAGATTTGGCTAGAATGTCTTCATTTTAAGCATTTTTTTTTTTTGTATGCTAACCCTCAATTACAATTTGACTAAAAACAATGCTATTGCTCAGATAAGGGAAGGGTAAGAAAGCATAAATGATCTGACACAGCAGATTCCCAGTTCCTTAAGGACTATCTTTCAGCTAATTGAAAGGTAGCATCATATCAATAAACAAGGATTTTGTGACATGGAAGGGGAAATTTAAATGAATAGAAGTAATATTTATCTAACTCCAGAGAGAATTTTTTCTGGCAGAAAATGCATGAGGCGATTGATCAAGTTTGTATGCCTGCCGCTCCCATCCAGACGATCGCCACCACACGGTGGGTAATTTCTGAGTTCATTCATGTGATGAACCACCGCCCCTACATCACGCTCACTATCCTCTGGGCCAGTATTGCGCTGCTTAAGGGGCGAACAGTCCCTGTCTGAGATGAAATTAGAGGATCATGGGGAGTTTTAGCGCAAAAAATAATAATTGAAAACAGAATATGGCATGGGAAAAATTTGAAGAAAACTCTAAGGCACTTCCATAAGAGGGCTCTCAGATGTTTGTAGCTAAGGGAAGTTAGGTGAGCATCAGAATAGCTTATCTATATTTTAGTTCAACATTCAGGCAGAGAGAAAACTATTTTATTCTTAATTTTTTTTTTTATTCTCAGTAGCAAGCAAGAGCATGCCAAAGACCAGAGAAGTATTTTTATCCATTTGAATTCCAGAGGATGGCCATCTTGGAACCCCAGGGCCCAGCCCAGTTGCATTGGCATGATGAGAAGTACCTGTGGTCCTACTTACATGTGTGGTTGTATACAGCACTGGGGAAATCCAAGAGCTTTAGTCACACATGACACTACATAATCACACAGAGACATCTAAGTAATAAGAGGCTTTTTAATTTTCTAAAAAACTCTTAGTGAAAAGTTTTGAGGGGTAATCAATGTACCCTGTGCTTCTGAGGCAATTCCATCCCTAGGAATTGAGTGAAAAGCTAGGTTGCTTTGTTTTGCTGAGTTTCACTTTCTTCACATACATAATAAAATCCACATAAATTTGTGTATAGCAATTTCAAACTTTAACATGTAACATAAACATTAATTAGTATTTAAAATTGTTTTGATCTAATTATCCTGATTTGCTTTCTCAGGATGCTTATGTAAAATCCTCTAGGAAGATGGACAACAGACAGACTCATCATTAGATGTTTGGAAAAAGTTTCTACCACACATATTTTCCTAAAATGTTTGGTCCTTTTCTATCCAGATCATTTTCTTAGCAGTTTCCAGTAGAGCAGTTCCTTCTAATGCTCCAATGGATGTGATTGGTACTTTTTAGAACAATGGTCTTCAAGAAATTATGATTATAAGCAATCATCAATATTAATAACTTATAATTTTGATATATGACTGTTTCCTTCTTTCTACTGAAAACTTAAAAAAATTTAAAGGCTTTGTGGAGAAGAAAAAATATTTTCCCCTTTGAGAATTGTGGCCCAAAATCCAATCCAAACCAAATTTCAGATGTGGAATAATAACCCCTACCTCTGAATGGAAACCATGGAGCCCCTTAGCCAGAGTGGCAATTGGCAGTTCTACCTTGGTCTCAAAGGATACACGCAGTGGGATACCAACCAAGAAAAAGAACAGGGAAGGAATATTACAGAAAATGCAAAAACCATCTGTAGTGATTTGTGTTCTGTATGTTGCTGATACAAAGGGGGTCTTACTTGCTGTCTTAACTAGAGTTCAATCCCTTTCTCATAACTACATTGGAAGTAAATATTACCTTGCTTGTAATGCTGACTTCAGAGAGCTAATGTGGTTGAATGGAGAGGACAGCAGATTGGAGTTGGTGGAACACTTGCATCCTGGGTCCATCATAAGAGCTCTGAACACTTCACAGCTGGTTCCTTTGTCTTTCTGAGTACCAGAAGTTTCACTGAAATAAGGATATTCACAGTTACATCCACTTCACAGTTCGTGTGAGAAAATCACATTGCACTGAAATGTGCATAGGACTCAAATTTCACACAAAGGAGAAACAAGGCCTCATTTCTTCAGATACTCAGGATGGGCCTCATATAGAGGGAACACAGCTTCCCTGAAGCCCACATTGTGGCCTATTCTCGCTTGCTCTTTCTCTGAGTTTTAGCATAGGGGGACTATCGTGTAATACAGACATTATTAAAATTTTCTGGTGGTCTGTGTTTTCCACTCTTGTCTTCAGATGATCCAGATAATACCAAGAGCAGCTTCTATTCAGATAGTGCCAGAAAAACAAAGCCATTATTTCTTCATCCCTCCCCATCTGACTGCAGGAGCTGTGATGCACAAGACTTGGCCGTGGCCTGCAGGTTGAGCACCACTATGCACTGTCAGCCTGTGGTCTTGGTCATGAACCAGGTCCTATACTCCGGGCTCACAGTCTCAGCATTCACTATTATTCTCTAACAAGAGCCGAGATTGTTCTTTATGAATTCTTCTTTCTCTGAAAGAGAAAAATTGCTACAAATCTTGACACAGATAATGTGTCTTAGCTACTTTCTCATCACTGATATACAAAATCTGATGGCCATAACTTCAAGGAGGAAAGGGTAGCCCGCAATGGTGGAAGGGCATGGCAGAGGTTTGGCTGGAGAAAATCTATTCACAGCTAGGCAAAAGAGGAAGCAGAGAGCCAAGGGTAGAGCAAGTGAGGCAGTTAGATCCTTCCAAGTCATGCCCTTTTTGACTCTTCTGACCAAGCCCTGTCTCTTAGCAGCAGAGGAAATCAACGGATTAACTGTCATGATTGAATCTCCTTCCAAACACTTGAGGCTTCTGGGACACATTCCAAATCTAAACCACATCAGTGAGTTCGAGAATTGGTTATAATGGGTTTTATATAAGGTCAGAGAGATAAATGGAAACAAAAGAACTATCAAATATTAAAACAAAAGTTATCAAGCAAGTTTTCTACCTGAATAGAAATGTAGATACCTGGTCACTGCAGTCCTACAACACTACCATTGTGGTTTATTGTCCTATTAAGTGGCTGTCAGTGTGGTCTTTCATGGGGCCTGGTTAACAACACAGTGGGTTTAGCTGAAGATATGTTTGGGTAACAACAATTCAGCAAAATGACCCAGACAACTTATTATGTCACCTCTGATCAGGGCTTCTTTCTTACCTCTTCTTCAGAATGCATTGTGCATAACATGTGTGTGTGGAGTCTTTTAAATAGTCTAACTCATAGGTATGAGGAGAAATGATTTCAGTATTTACTTGTAGACTCTTTTCTACATTTTTTCCCTGTCTAAATCCTCCCCAGAGACCATTTTTCTTCAGTAAGAGTGACTATATTTCTCTTTAAGTTTGTAAAAAGAGCTACATAAAATTCTCCAGACACATGTTTAAAACGTGTGGTCAAACTGGCATCTTTACTTGGACGTGGCCAGTAATGGAGAATTTTTAAGTTTGTCTGATGATACCTCAAAGAGATTTTTTTTTTAAATGGAACGTTACTCCCTCCATTATGAATTGTTCCCATATTTCAGGTCTGCCCAGTGGACCTTTCAACTTTAAGCTGTTTTTGTTCCTAATAAAATAAATCATTATTCATTTATGAAATCTGGTTCTTCTTAGAGTTTGACTTTAGAGGATGATTTCATTTAGAATAATTAACCTGGAGAAGAAAATGTCTTATGTGAAACCATTTAGAGACCACTAGGTTTCTAGAATACATGATCAAATTATGTTTCTCCAAAATTATCATGTTCAGTAGATTCAATAGGCATAGTACTATTAGAGAAGCCATACAATACTAAACCTTTAAATAGGCATACTGTTCGTACAAATTTTAAGCTGTAGAGTACTTGCTTTTCCAAACGCTAAGAGTTTTCTTCAACCTGGAGTCCTCCACTTCGTTAACCCAGTATAGCAAGCACTGCTGTAGTCACCTGGCAGTGGGAAGATCAAAATGCAGCTGAACATTGAAAGAGTGAGACAACAAACCCTGAACCCAGAAATCGATGGGAAAGTAAATCACTCAGGAAGAAAGGTGTGAAATAAACTCAATATGTTTATAAAAATCTTCAGGAAAGAAACTATAGGGAATTAGGGAGCCCAGTTCACATTTGAGGCTAAGTCAGAAGTGATTTGCTTAAAAGTATATGAATAGATGCTAAGGAGCAGTCATTAAGAGCCAGGTCTTGCCACCACACAAAAAGGGACTTAGATTCTTTTTCTGCAGGACCTTGAATTTTTGCTTATTTTCTCCTTCTTCATAGGTAAGATGGGAAAATAACTTCCACACCACAGAGTGATTGTGATAATTAAATAAAAACAAGTTTTATGAAGTTTTTAGGAACACCAGACACTTATTTTGTGCTCAGTAGAGGAAGAAGCCCAAGAAATTTCAGTTTTATTACAACGAAGAACTATAGAATCTCGACACTCCTGTACCTCGTCAATGTTTGACTTCTATGTTTCTCAAGTCATTCAGGTGGGCACGTAGTCATTTCACACCACGGTGTTCAGTGTTGCGATGCAGTAATAAACCAACGTAGAGAGCATGTTTATTAGCACTGCAAATATGTTTGCTGATAAAAATAGCTTTCAAGTCTTTCCCCTATTTCTTAATTGGGTTGTGTGCAGTGTCAGGTTGTAAGTTCTTTATACATGCTAGACAGACATAACTCATCAGATGTCATTTGTCAACATCATCTTCCCACCTGTAAGTTATTTACACTTAATGAGTCAACATTAAGAAAATGAATAGTTTTATGTATAATTTGTATCAAATCTAGTGGAATTACTAGATTGTGCCTTTTCTGCCATATCTAAGACCTTTAGCCCAATCCAAAGCTGCAATTTTTTGTTATTTTCTAATTTTATAGTTCTATTTCTTAAATCAAGTTTTTTTTAATTTCAAAGTTGATATTGTTAATTTCAGTCTTCTCTCTCTTTTTTCTTAGTTAATCAAGTAAAAGCTAATATATTTGTTAATCTTTCAAAAAAATCAACTGGTAACGTCTTTGGTTGTCTCTGATGTTTTTTCTGTTTCTATTTTATTCATTTCTGCACATACCCCCACAAATAATATTCTAGAAGTCTGACATTTGCTTTTCTCTTCTAATCTGATATTCTGATGAATTCGTGAAAAATTTAAATTTATATATAATTGCTGAAAGTGAACCAAAGAGAATCCTGGAAAATAGATAGATATATTTTAAGCTTTCTCCAAAGGGCTTTTAAAAATTATTGTATCCATCATCCTCCAAATTGTTTCCCTGCCAAGTGCAAAGTTTCACATAATAAGAGTTTTTACAACTAATCTAATTACTCGGAAGACCTACCCTAATCTTCTATCCCATGCATAGCCTGTACATGCTTTCTCTGTGTATATATATATTTTCTGTATATGTAATTCTATTTAGAGAAGTTCTTTCCTTAGTAAAAGAGGAGGTAGGAAAGGTAAGCATAATATATAATTCATGAAATGAAATGTCATTAACTCCAGATATCTTTTTACCTCCTCACAGATCTAGCAAAACAGAAAAGCAATAAAGGTTGCCTTATCCTCACCTGTTGTTCTCAGGACCTGTTGGGGATTATTAATGAGATCAGTGAAGAAGATAAAAAGCAAATCATACTTTTAAAAGTATATTAAATGGCACCTGGTGCCAGAAATGTGGCAAGATGCATAGAGTGATAATACAACTGGTGTGCAGTTTGTGATTAAAGTTTCTTTTTCCAGAAAGCTGCATACGTTTCAAAGGTTTTTCAAGCACCAAGAGAGGAATCCAACTAAGGCATCTTAGAAGAGTTGCAAAATCATAGACCTCAACTCCCCCTGGAAATGGTTCCTTATGAATTGAAAATTTATAGTCAAGATAGTTAGATGCTTTATGACCTCCTCTGGTTCTTTTTTTTTTTTTTTTTTTTTTTTTTTTTTTTTGGTGACAGGGTCTCACTCTGCAGTCCAGGTTTGTTCTGAGCTTACTGTGTAGCCCAGACTGGCCTTGATCTCACAGAAATTCTGCCTCAGCCTGCCAAATGCTAGGATTATAGGCATGCGCCACCACGCCCTGCTTATGTGGTGCTGGGATTTGGACTCAGGTATTTATCATTTATAATTTGCTAGGCAAGCGTTTTAACAGCTGAGCTATTCTTCTAGCCCAAAGGAGAAATTTAAAAATAATTTAATATTTTAAATTTTTATGGGCAGCCATATTCACGGTCCTCTCCTAGCTAAAAGAAGCTTTTATTCCTCTGTCCTTGGTGTCTAAATCAAGACCTCTTCCACACCTTAAAAAGAATAAAATTCTACCAATGAATCCAAAATTGTTGTTACAGGTTGTTGGCCCCTATTCTATTTCATAATAGTGATGCAAACTCTACATGCTGCAGAAGTAACTTCTGTACCTGAAGAAGATTCTAGAATTAGGGTGGCATGACTCTGCAGGTACCTGAGAGACTGTACTATTGAGATGTTCCTAAGTTTCTGATCAGCTTCTTGCTTTCCTTTTTCCATGTCATACCTACCTCATTCCTCCCGGATTCTGGAGATTCTGTCCCCTAGTCTTTGGCTCAAGCTCCTTACTTCAAAAAATGGACATGTTGCTAAGACTCTGTCACCCATCTGTCTGAAGGTTTAACCTACATGTGCCCAAATGATTCTTGTTGTGGCTTGGATCTGAAGTGTCCCCCAAAAGTCTCATGTCCCTATGGATACTACGTACTCTTGGGAGGGGTGACCTGCCTGGAAGGGTCAGATGCATGGGGCTTGACCTGGAGGCGTTTGTGCTGGGTCTGCACTTTTCTGCCATGCTGTGAGGATCTGTCTCCTGAGCACCAGCTCCTGCTCTGCCTCTAGCTCCAGCCCCACCATGTGGTTCTTCCATTTCCAACCATTCACCCGTGAAGGGACTGTGACATTCTGAAACCATGAGCTACAATAAATTGTTCCTCCCTAAAGTTGTGGGTGTTGATATTGAGTCACAGCTAGGAAAAAGTAACTAAGACAATTCTGAAATACCGCCCCAAGGCCAGGAGACCTCCTTGGTGCCACGGATTGCAGCATGCACACCCCTACCAACGATTACTCTCATTTCCTTAAAAACCCTCAGCTTAGTGAGGGGCTTCTTACTAAGGCCACATAGAATATGACTACATTCAGAGACAGGTTTAAGGAGCTGTAAAGCAGAGGTCTGCTTTCTCTCCAGAGGGAACGTTCTGGTGTTTGGGAAAGTCGAAAGGTTTAGTAGTCTTTGTTTCATCCTTTGGATTTTTAAGAGAAAATCTTTCAAGTTGTAATAGAAAGCATAAGCTTCTAGTTGAGAGGTACTCATCTTTTATTGAACCTAATCAGATTTTTAAAAGCCATTTTGGAACCTAATATTCTACTGTGCAAAATTAGGTTTCAACAGTAGCTACACATGTGTAACCACCACAGGCACTGGCCCAGCAAATGAATGCCTGAATATAGTCGGGGTGGTAGGATTTGCTGGGAGTAGACGCTGGAATAAATTAGTGACAACCCCGGAGTGAAGGGCCATAGTGCCAGGAAGAAGGGAATATCGTTAAAGGACTGGCCTCAGGCGCCAGAACGCTGGTCTTCAGTCCTGCCCTACCCAGGGCTTAGCTACGCCTGCCTGGAATGCAATGGAGTACTTCAGTAGCTTTCAAAATAAAAGAGGCACGGCTGTAATCTGAAGCAGAATGTCCACGACAGCTACCCTAAAAGGCTAGTACTTGAGAAGATTTTGTGGTGAATTTCCAAAGCGGAATGTGTGTGCCTGTGCGTCTGTTAATGAATCTGTCCGCTTCTTTCTTCAGTGCTAGCTGAGTGTTCTTCTGCGTGACGGAATAAGATGCCTAATGGAAGCCCTCAAGGGAATGCGATAAATTGAAAGTGTTTCTGTCTCTTTAAAATATAAATCTGGATGGGGCTGAGGGCATAGTTTAGTGTTTAGAGAGCTTGTCTAAGAAGTACAAGGCCCCGGGTTGGGTTTGATCCCCCAGCACCACATAATAGCTGGGCATGGTGGCGCATACCTGTAATCCTAGTACTCAGGAGGCTGAATCAATAGGATTGTCACGATGAGTTCAAGGTCAGCCTGGTCTATATATTGTGTTCGGGACTAGCCTGGAGTACAAAGTGAGACTCTGTCTCTCTCTATATATGGATTAACAAAAGTTCATCTTGGTGATGGTAAGTTTCAGGTGTATGGTTACTAGCTCTATTTTATTACAGATAACCTACAGCCTTTCTAAAAAAACATTTCCTTGCAATTCATGTTCCAGTGTTCCAAGTGGTGTCATCTGTGTCTGCCACAGAGCTGGTCTCTCTGCTCCTTCCTTTGTAAACAATTGCGCATGTCATGTTGACATTTACACACAGGTATATGAGACAGGTATACAATCTCTCAGAATTTGAGGAGACAGAGAAGGTCAAATACCATATTATTTCTCTGAGAAAAACTAAACCACACACAAACACATAAAGAGCAAAGTAAAAGAGAGATGGAAAAAAAGTAGAAAGACTGTGGAGAGGGAAAGGGAATGCAGGGGAATTGAAGGAATGGGTAAAGGGAAGTAATGATCATGATCACTGATCATGTTGCTATATGTAAATACACCATTTTCTAAAGCTGATTGTTATTGTTTTGTATCATAAACACACACTTTAAAAACAATTTTTAAAAATTAAATGAGCAAATGGAAAATCGCCCAAAGGCAAACACTGGGCAAATGCATTTCACAAACATGTCATGTAGAAGATAATTGAAGACTTTCATAAAGGGATCTGGTAGACCCAGCCCCAAACAGATAACCTGTTTCTATCTGGACAAAATGTCTTTCTCTTAAGTAAATAGTGAAAACGACATTCTCAGAACTTGGGATGTTTCAAATCAGCTATGCATGTCTCAAGGAAAATGTAAATCTTGCCCATCCTTTACGTTGGAAGGCTACCAAACTGAAAATACCTCATCCCAGCTGCAAGTGGCTCTCTCTCTCTCTCTCTTTGATTGTATGTCTCCTATACTCAGTATATTTATTACCTGTCTGGCATTTATTTTATATGGGCATACCTGATCCTCCTAATTAATTTCAAGATGTAAGTACAACAGCTTTGGCTGTATTATTTCCTCCTTCCATCTGGCCATATGCAAATTTTTTAAATTTTAATTTTTAACTTCTTGGACAAATCATAATTTACACAGATACTTCAGAACAGGTTAGGCTGTAGAATGCTTCATGATATGTTCTCCACTAGCTGGTTCTCATCTTACATAAGTCTTGACAAATATCTAGGCCTGAGCTATTTCATCCACAAAGCAGAGATTCATGAATCATTCAGTGCTTCTCCAACGTTTCCACTTACGAACCTGTAATGAAAAGAAGAAACTGAGGTTCTACTCTGAGAGCTTAGAGAGTCCTGCTACAAACCTAAAATTTTCTTTTAAATCTTGATGTTTTTCTTAAAACTGAAGGTAAATTTGCGATGTTTTCTACTACGTAACCTCAAGTTGTATGATAGAAGAACTTTTGCCACGATCTTCAGGTCAAATTACACCTCAAGAAAGCTGTACCTATTTGTTTCAATGGCTTTATGCAACCCATGATGTAGAGTAATATTACTCAGTTTGAACCACGTGAGTCATCACCCTGTGACCTTTATATTTTCTACAGCAACTCACCCAGCCAATACTGTTAGAACACATACTCCTAGTGAAGATAGAGCTAGACTCTTTTCTTGTTCTCCTAGGGAGAAGATAAAGCTACCAATTCGATACTTTTCTTCTTACCCAGAATAGGTACTTAACACTATAAATTTCTGCTTAGTACCTCTTTAACAGTATCTTACACAGTTTTATACATTACATTTCCATTGTCATTCAGCTCAAAATAACTTTTAGTGATTTTTTAGTTCATCTTCAATTTTAAAAATATTCTGAATATTTGAGGATTTTTCAGATATCTGCTAAAGGCTTCCTTACTAGAAGCCAGGAGTAGTTAGGGTCTGGACCATCTTCTAAAAGCTTCGTGTACTTGAATATAGTGGGATAACTATGGAACTGTGTGCTCTTGTGAGGTAGGCCTGGCTGGGAGGGGTGGATTCTGAGAGCTTGACCTGGAGGAATTGTGTCAACTTGTTGGGACTGGGGGACATCCAGGGAAGAGCTTTCTGGTCTGGTAAAATCCACTAACACTGAATTAATTAATTAATATATATATCAAAATAAAAAATGTTATTCCCAATTGTTAAAAAAATCTTCAAAGACTCCGAGTCACTTTGGTATTTAGTATGTTTACAATTCATCATGGGTTATAAATAGGAAGAATTTAAAAGTTAACTTCATCTATTTGCTCAGAGTGAGAAATATTTAATTTTATTCCAAATATAGGGCTTAATTCAATGAGGCCTTCACACTGCCATTCTTTGCTAATTAACGAAGGACTCAAATAAATAAATATATCATCTTGTCATTTACTTATCAGATAGAGCTAGAGCTACAAGTCCACTTCGCCTGCCAAACCCAGTTTCAGGCCAATTTAGGGCTTCTACTCCACGGGGGAAGGAATATGATTTGACATGATCCAGGCAATGTACATTGGAACTGGCTCAAGGACTGCTTCACATTTTTGTTGTAAGCAATTGAGAAATCTACAGTCACATCTGAGATTACATATAGGGGAAACCCATGCTGTTTCTATTTTATTTATTGTGGTTGAACGAATTGTTCAAATTCAGGAGGGAATTAGCTGGCTCACTCCATCTACATAGGATGCTGACTTTCCAATTTCTAACAAAGAATATCAGGCTTTTCCTTCTTGAATAGCCCAAGACACAAAGTTGGGGTCACTAGATGGAGAAAATAATTGTGAAGTTTTACAAAGGATAAACAAAAAGAGGAATCTTAAAGCGCTTTCAAGTTTTAAAGTCAAGTCCTCAAAACAAATAGCACAACTAATGGCACAAATCAGTGAAGTGTTTTCAACATGTTCCTATAAAAAGTTGTCAAAATTCTAAATTCTAGTCGTCTGAAAGGATTAGAATCACAACCTGGAATGTTATTTGTTTTTCCAGGTTGGAAATGAAAACCTTTTGTTTGTTGTTTGTTCTTTTCCTCCAGCTTCTAATTCTGTCTGGCAGTAAAACCCATCCATTAAACAGAGTCCTGCCATCAGTTATCCCTCCTCCTACAAACTGTCTTGTGTTAAGTAGAATTTGCTCAAGGCAAAATGTTAGGCAAGTGGAAACATATTTTCCAATCAAAAGTGCCAAGACACAGATTTAGAGCTCAGTACTGCCACATTTGGCCAACCAAATAAAAATATTTCTGTTGAAATAACAGAGATATTGTCTCTTCATTCATTAATTCCACTATTTTGAAAATACTTTCTTCTCTTCTGCTAAAAAGATAACAATCCTTTAAATAAGAAGCCCCTTGATGAGCTAATCTAATCACACATTCTTTTCCCAGTGAAAAAGAAGTCTCAGATTGTTGATTGTTTTGAAAGTTTTGTGGGCATATTAAAGCAGTTTAGGAAGTGGAGAGTTGTTAATTTTATCATCTATTAATAAAATGAAAAATTGTCTCACTCATCTTTGAGTGTTTCCTACCCAGTTCAGTACCTGATGTAAAGAAAGTTATCAACAAAAAATTATTTTGCATAAAAGATGAAAGCTTTTTTTGTCTGGCTTCCAGGAAATGGTTTGTACGTTCTTTGAAAGAAACAGATTTTGTTGAGATTCATCATAATTCAGGCTACATTTCTAAGACTCTCCTAGCCATATGAATTTATAATTCTTTACAACCTTGAGTTTTAACACTGAGTTTTCAGCATTTCATTGGGCTTAAGTCTAAGCCTTTCAACTGATCTGTTGTGTGGAATGGGTTTGCCTTTGTGCTGCTCTTTCTTTCATGCTATTATTTTTTTATATTCTGTATCATTTGGACAGTGGATAATAAGTACTTGCTCATTACAAATGATTTTGAGCAATGCTGCTCAAACTTTCAGATTCTGATTCAGTGGCTGAAGTGGGGTGAGAGTCTGAATTTACAATAAGCTCCGAGATGAAGCCTGCGCTGGGTCTGCAGAGTCCTAGGCTTTTGGCTTAAGCAGCTGTCCTTAGTTGCACATTTTCATCACCTGAGGAAGTTTTAAAATTCCAGCCCAGGCAATATCCCGGACCAATTAACTCAGAATCTTTGAGGGTCAGAGCCAGTGGTATGCTCATAAATATTTAGCAACCAGCTTATCCAGGAAAAAGCATCATTATTTGTACCATTTTGCAAATTCCATGGTATAAATATTCCCACCATTTTATCTTCCAGGAGCCCATCCAGGCTGGTTTTAGTACACCACTGCTCCTAGGCCTTTGTATTTTTTTAATAGCATCTCAAATAGGTGAGCTGTAATTGTGATTTCAATGTGAATCCAAAATGGAGAAATACTGCTTTAAACTTGAGATATGGATATTGTGCATAGATATTTCACGTTTCTATTTATTCATTTAGTTTTACCCTTAGTTTTGCTTCTGCTTCTACTTTAATACTTTTACACCCAAAGCTATCCTATAACATGGTCCAATATTGCACTTCCTGCAGTACAGTACTGACCTAAACACTTCTGAGTTCCGACTTGACCATGTTCCTAGAGCTCACTTCCATTAGCTCTATCATCCTGTGATGGGTGACATTCTACTCCATCATATATGCTTTTACATAATGTTGCAGATAAACTGTCAGCAACTGTGACTTTAAAATCTGTGTTAAAACTTTTCCAGATGTCAGAGTCTGGTCCTCACAACAGTGGCAGCAATTTCCTTAGAGATTTAATATTCAACCTCTTTGCTCTTTTCACTAAAGTCACATGTGGATCAGGGAATGAAAACCCTATGGATTCAATTTTTGGTTCTGCTACTGGGCCTAAGTAACCAAAACACCCGAGTGAGTAACTTATCCCTGCTAGCCTCAGTTTCCTCATGGTCAAAATGTGATTGATACTTGTACCGATGACATCCTTAGAAGATTTTGTAAGAATTAGACATACAGGGTATAGCTACAGTGCCGGGCACAGAGGGGACACTCAATATGTACTATCAATGCAACTGTTAGTGCTAGTGAATACTGATGATAATAAACACATGTATTGGTCAGCTTTTCCACTGTTGGGCCAAAAACTTGTCCCCACCTCCCTCCCTCCCCTCCACTTATAGGCAAGATTTAAGCTGTCTTATAGTTTCAGAAGCTTCAGTTCGTGGTTGGTTGGTTCCACGTCAGACACATCATGGCATGCAGGTGAGGCGCAGCAGAGCTGCTCACTTTTCTAGGAAGCAGAGTACTGAAGAGTGCCAGAGAGGACGAGGCCAAGGACCAGTCCTCAAAGTCACCCCTGCATGACCCACCCGGACCACCCTTAGTGTGCTTTACTAATCTCTCAAGACATTCAAAGTCACAATCAAGATTATCCATTCTACCATATGTTCTAATAACACAGGGAGCACAGATGTGCATCAGTGAAGACCCAGAGGGAAAGCAGTAATCCAGCCAAGGGTCAGGGTTGGCTAATAGCCTGCTGGCTCAGAGTTATCCCCAAGACCTGGAAATAACCCCCTCACTAGAGCATCCTGAATTTAGACCTTCATTCTCAAGTTATAATTTTACCTAGCATGTTCAATCCTTTCAACATCATATTTTTTTGTATTTTGCCTAATCCTGGTTTATAACCTCAACTTTTTTTTTAAAATGTCTTCATCTTCTTCATCTTCTTTCATGGTTTGAGACAAAATAGTATTTGAAATGTTTCGTTTAGTCTTTCCATGCGGACACCTTTTTTATGATATGTGTGCATGCGTGCACGTGCACACACACATGAGCACATGTGTATAACAGTGAGGGAGAAAGAACGCATTTAAAATTTATCATAATCAGAAAGCAGTTTTCAATGTCCATCTCTTTTAGAATTTCTCTGGACACCATATGGATTCTGTAGAGTACAGAGAGAATGTTTGTTCTGGGAAGAGTTGAATGACCAAATGAAGAATTGATGTTAAGCAGAAACAAAGTCCAGAAAAATAATATCCCATGTGGGAACTTTTCTCCTATATGATCCACTTATTCTCTTGAACTAGATGACGTTTCCTTTGAACTGCACATTGTCACTCTATTTGATGAATATTCTTGCCTCATGACTTATGAGCATTAATCATGGGAAAGTTCTGCAGAAAAATCCAACATGCTTATTATAACTTGTATAATGCATTGACTGTGACAGTTTAATTTTGTGTAGAATTACATATTTAATTTTATGAAATGCAAAACTCAACCTTTGGCAAATGGTACCTATTGTATGACAGAATATGAAATAAAGCTGCTCCCCAAAGGAATCTTCTCTGTGAAGTGCTGCTTAAATGTCACCACGTCGCTGGACAGTACACTAAAACAAAAATCCTCAAACACGTTTTGGGAGCTGCTATGTGACATGTATTATGTAGACCTCTTTCATCCAAATCACCCAAAATCTGTACTAATTTCTCCTTCACTCTTTTATTATATGTTTTTGAAAAAAATTTAGAGTGGGGATAAGGTCAAGAAAGGGAGATTGAATTTAAAAATTTACTTAATCAATATGGGTCAAATATGAGCATTTCAGCTAACGCCACAGGACTCAAGGACTTCAGTGAGCAGAACTGGAAAAAGTTCACATTTAAGTAGATGAGAAGAAGAAGGGGAGTGTGGGCTGAAGGATGAATTTGGGTGATTTGTAGCTCGGAAGCCAGAGCCTATCATGGAATCCCTGAAACACTGACTTCAGGTAATAACTTAAAAAGTAGATTACAGAGCACTAAAAATTTTTTAAATATTCTATTTTGAAATAGGACTTATGAACATTGATGTTTAATTAATAATGCCCTCCTAAGGCTTTCTGTCTAAACCATCAACTAAGTTCAGAAGAGCACAAAATGTCTTTCATGCCTCAACATGTTTCTTGAGTACTCACTGTATGGTAATCACTGTTCTGGATGCTCTGCAAAAATAAATGGGTCACACTTCTTGTCCTGGTAAAATTCATCTGCAGAAAGAGATACACAATAATGGTAATGTTAAAAAGGGATCGAGTCTAAGACAGAGACACCCACTAGGTTGGAGTGAGGATTCCTGCCATCCACCACATCTAGGCCAGATGCTTCTACTCTGATTGTTGCTCCTTCCATGCCCTTCTATAGTCAGGAAAGGCAAACTGGATGAGAGTATGTGAGTCTTGGAGGTAGGTAAGTCTAGGTTTCAAATCCATTTCCAAACATACTCCCTGTGTGGGCTTCAGCAAGGTAATCTATCTTGTCAAAGTCTCATTATTCTCTTCTGTAAAAGAGGGACTACTGTTTCATTAGATTGTTGTGAAATTTTAACTGGTTAAGATACGTTAAGTGGATGTCATGTGATGGATATGCAAAAAATGTTAATCCTGAAGCTTTATTTCCATTTCTCATTGATGTTTATACAATGTCCAGAAGTAATACAAATCTATGAATAAAACTTTAACCATATTCCAAAAATGCCTTAAATGTAATAGAGAAGTGTAGTGAGCCTAAGTCAAGATATTGGGTCTTAATGGTATCTCTGTCTTCAGTGTGTAATTTAACCATCTGCAGAGCCTTTTTCAGTCTGCAATTCCAATATTTATCTCCAAATTTGGACTTGAATCTTTCTAACTTCTCAATGAAGTATAAATACCTGATATTTACCACTACCAAGGTTTCTCTCACTTTAGTTGAGTACATTATTAACTTAATTTTACTTTTATCTGAGTTGAACATGTAAGTTTAAAATAACTGATAACATAGTAAGCCTTACAAGGGAAAATTTAGACTTTCATTCTTAAGTTATAATTTTAGTCAACCATGTTCAATCCTTTCAACTATTTCTTTGAGAATACATAACTAAAAGATGTCCTCACCCTGAAACTTGATTGTTTTGTCAGTTTTGGTTATTATTTGCTGACTTCTCACTATGGAAAAGAATTATTTAACACTCTTGTCATAACCATACAAGCACTCACACATACACACACTTTTCCTCTTCTATTCATATAGGATATCAAATATTTGTTAGATATTAAAAATTAACATCATTACTCATAGTTAATGTCAAGTGATGAACATGCAAATGCAATGACATTTCTTTCCTTGTACACCTTTATTGTTATTGTTTCTTTGAGGGTTATAATTTCATTGCTTTTCTGCTTTCCTTTTTCTCTTCATAGTGTCATGAAATTAGCCATGTATTTTTATGAAAAGTGTAAGTATGTTTTCACTACATCTGAACATTTCTGGTTATATTTCTCCTGGAGTCCTCCACCCTCTTGTTCCAAACTGCACTGGCTGTTTTTTAGCTCTACCATGTAACCTCATTCCTGAAATCTCACCTCTCCTTCCTGCCCAGGAATAGCTCCCCTCAGCGTGGTAGTGGATCCTGTTTCTTGGGTTTCATGGCTTCCCTTTGCTTGTTTTATTCCCTCATTTTAGAAAAGCATCATCTCTAGTAGTGTTTTCTAAAAAGCAAATAATGGTTTAGATTTTATTTTTTGAGAACTTTCATAGTGAAAAATGTCCATATTCCACCAAACATTTTATTAATAATTGACTTGATATAGAGTTAAAGATAAAAAATGCCTTCCCCAGGTTTTAAATCATTACTCTATTGTCTTTCAGCTTCCAGTGCCACTATTAAAAGTCACGTGATGCTCTGATTTTTTTAGTGAACCTTAGGTGAACTATGTTTTGATTACTTTTAATAAAATTAAGTTTAAAATGTTTAATGTTTGGAATGTTCAAAGTTACATATTTTGAATAGTGTAGGTCCATTTTCCTTTAACTGGAACCATATCTTTCGATTCTTAAATTTTAAGAATTATTTTCTTTAAATAATACTTCTAATAAGCTTTTAAGTGCCAAGCTGAAAACTCACTTTTGATATTTTCGTTTTGTCTTAATATCATTTTTAAGTAAAGGAGTACAGTTTTTGGTACGATATGCCACATTAGAAATGAATAGGTATCATTCACTCTAAGACAGAGGAGTGATTAGGTTCATATTTGAAATTGTAGCAAATAAATACAATTAATATAACTCTTGGGAGCATACTGATATATGCTTTACAGCTATATATTAGAGCCAATTTTTTCATCACTGGTTTTGGTTGGGGTTGTGAAAAAAAACACTTTTCTAATAGAATGGAACAGGGTAAAAATAAGTATATCTAGCATGGACCATCCTGATCATGCTTGTTTTATGAATCCTCAACTGTATTTACCAGACTTTGTTTATAAAAAATATTCTTTCCACAGAGATATTTATTTTTATTTTCCTATTTTTAAATATTTTAATTTGACTTTTCCTCAGAAACATTATTGATTTGGTAAATTTATACCAGATAAATAGTGTTGAAAGATTCTGCTGACAATTTATTTGTTCCTTCTTTACTTGTCAAAATATTACGGATTTTTTTCCTAGTGAGCTAGAATCCATGTTCTACATTAAGAATTTTGTTAAAAAGTGTTGTACCCTAAGAAATCATGAAGTCATGCGGTACAATTGGTTCTAGGTTGAATGCTGTGAGAAAAAAAATCTTTGTTAAATAAGTTCTACCATTTAATACAGAAAAAACCCAAAGCAATAGATAGGGAAAAACTGAGTAAGAATTTTTAAAAAAGGAACAAAAATGGCTTATAAGCATGTGAATAGATTCCTAATTTTTGATGATCAGAAAAACACAAATTAAAGCCAACGTGTTACCTTTTTATACCACTAATATAAGAAGTCTAACTGAACCATGTGTTAGGGAAGATAGGGAAATACAGAGCTCTTCACATTGTTGGTGTGAAAAGGAAAGACGTATAATGAAAGCCACGTTAAAAGAGACTTTTAAAGTTCTGTGAAAGGGCCATTAGAAGACACAGGTTATGCACCAAGCCAGCTGCAGCCTGGACGCTGAACTGTAGTCACCTCACCCTTTAATCATAAGCATCTGGAACTCCTAGACGGAATGGCCAACAATTACATTTTGCCCAGAGGCTCGAGATGCACATGGGGAGGTTTTCAGACTCCTGCTTTCTGCATACATACATGCTCTTTTATACGTTTTCTTCTCTACCTTCTATCACTCATGTGGCTCCTGTTCAATACTTTTCTCTGGAATACTGATTCAGCACTAGGTGAAACTATTGTCGAACTGCAATTCATAAGGCCTCAAACGGAATCCATCTTTACTTATGCACTTTGTGAGTCTGGGTTGATCAATATCGATAAAACTCTAAACTTTTGTTACCTCATGGAAAATAATGTGGCATTATCTTGTGAAGTGAACTGTGCTCATTCTTGCAACCTAGACACTCCTGTTTCAAGCGTAAAACCTAGAGAAAATCTTTTACATATGTTGAAAATATATATAAAAATCCTCCTGGAAGTATAGCTTACAGCAGAACACTATGAAAAAAGAATGTAACTATAGAAGAAATAAATGAATTGTGAAACACTTATAAACTGGATTCCCACCCAGAGGTGAAAATTAGTGTATTAGGACTATAGGCAATAGTATGGATGAATGCAGTAAGCAGTGTTGAGGAAGGAACTCTCAGAAGGATACACACAAGCATTATTCAATTGATATACATTTTAAAACCTGACTTTACTAAGCATGACTTTACTAAAAAAATGTAATCTAACTATGAAGAAAAGCAAAGAAACCTCTGACAAAATTACCAAAGAGTATTTACATAGGAGAAGGGTAAGTGGGGATGTGACCCTGGAGGAACACAAAAAAATCCATGTTCTCTTTCTTTATTCAACCAATATTTACTGAAAATCCTCTCTATGCTGGGAGCTACAAGCACTCGGATACAATGCAAACTAAATAAAGACTCACATCTCTGTGGAGTTTGTATTCTACCAGAAAATGCAAAAAACAGTAATAAAGGAAGATAATAATTAAATTACTATTATATGACAAACTAAGGTATTTTGTAGAAAAATAAGAGATTGAGAAGGTTAAGGCAGGTAAGACTGCATAGATAAGTTGCACGATTAAATGGGACAAAAAGAGCAGGTCTCATTGAGAAGGGGATATTTGAGTCAGTATTTGACAGAGTGGGTCACACGGATATCTGGGAAGCAGCATTCCGAGCAAAAACAAAAACCAGCACAGCATACAACAGCAACCTGCTAGTGCACTAGTCTCAATGCCAACTACCCTGTGACTTTGGAGAACAGTGGGGCGGGGGGTCGGGGGGAGGCACTGCAACTGGGACGAAATATGACATGCTGTTGAATAGGGGGAGGTGTCAGTAGGCATCACACAGCCCTGTATGGTAGCTTGAGGGCCAGTGGACTTTGGTAAGAAGATAGATAGTAAATCTTTATAGGCCATAGGATCACTGCTGTACTCAGCTCTGCTGCTGTGATGGGAGCCATCGACGATATGGACATGCTTATATTTCAATAAAACTGTACAAAAAAGTGGTGCATGATTTCTTGCATGATACTCAGATAGAGATGCAGGACACTAAAGCTTAAATGGGAAACAGCTATATTCGTGCACCCACTTTGACTCAGCAGATCAATATCTAGAGGCTCGGCCTGGAACAACGGAGAACTCCCTGTTACATTCAATTTTGAGTCCCTCTTTTCTGTCCATATATCATGCAATAGATTTAGCCTTCAAGCTGTGGAACTGCCAGTTGAAATGAGGAACCACTTCAGGCTTTTGCATAGAAGAGGAGCAGGTGCAGACTTCTGTTTCAAATGAATCACTTTGAATGTTGTGGTAATAATAGGTTGAGATGGAGACAAGAGTGAAGAAGGGAGATTTTTCTCTTGCAATATTCTGGTGATAGTGGCTTGAATCTTGATGCTGCAGTAGAGCAGAAACAAGGAGTCTTTGTTCGTCAGCTTTCCCACTGCTGGGGCCCAACACCAGACATCATAACTTGGATGAGAGGTTCAATTTGGCTCATGTTTTAAGGTAGTTCAGTACCTGATCAGTTGACTCCAAGGCACATCCTCAAGGTGGAAAGGTGTGGTATAGAAAAGTGGCTTAGTTCATGGCATCTAGGAACTAGAGCAGACAACAGTGCCAGAGGGGAAGGGATGAAGGACCAGACAGGACCCCAAGATTGTGCCTGCATGACCCACAAAAAAGAATGTTACAACAATCTCCCAGGGATAGATCCCAAAGCCAATAAAGGTGACACTTCATCAGGACCACCTCAGGGACCACGTTTCTGCTTTTGAAAGTAGAGATGACTAGGTTCGATGATATGTTGATTGAAAAAGTGAGTGTAAGAAGAAAAGAAGGATTATCATAACATTTTGGGCCTGAACATAATTTGAAGAGAGGGATACCATTTACGGTTATATATTCTTTAAAAATTTTGTATTATGTTTTATATATTTTTATATTCTATATACTTAGCAACAGAGAATAATCTATTGTAGTTGTGATCATTTAAAGCATTATGTCAGGCTGGAGGAATGGCTCAGTGGTTAAAGTGCTTGCCTAACAAGTGCTTAGGCAAGCGCTAAGTACCCAAGTTTGATTCCCTAGCACCACAGAAGCCAAGCATGGTGGTAAATGTCTGCAATCCCAGCACTTGGGAAGCTGAGACAGGAGGATTGCTCTGAGTCCATGGCCAGTCTGGGCTCCATAGTGAGTTCAGGACCAGCCTGGGTTACAGAATGTGACCCTGTCTCAAAAAATAAATAAATAAATAAATAAAGCATGATGTCAACTTGAAGGGATTAGGGAGCACCCACCTAATATTCAAGGCAGAGATTTGGGTGTAAGTGATTGGTTTATAGGCCAGCAAATGAGGAAGAAGACCCATGCTGGATGTGGGTGGTGCAACCAATAGACTGGCACTTCAAACTAAATAAAAAGAAAGGAAGGAAAAAATATTACAACTTCTTTTGGGAGAGTTTGGCCTTTAAACATTGATTCCCAATATAGACTCACTTCTGTCTTTGCACCTCTGATCTGCAGCCTAGATTTGCTGTAGTCTTTGGTTTTGTTTGGTTGTTCGTTCGTTTGTTTTTTGTTTTGTTTTGCTTTGTTTTGAGATAGGGTCTCACTCTGTAGTCCAGGCTGGTCCTAAACTCACTATGGAGCCCAGGCTGGGCTTGGACTCACGGCAATCCTCCCCACCTAGCCTTCCAAGTGTTGGGTTTACAGGTGTGCACCAGCATGCTCAGTTTATGTAGAGCTAGAAAGTTGAATTCAGCGCCTGTGCTTGCTAAGCAAGTGCTGTAACCATTGAGCTATGCCCTGCTCCCTCTAGTCTCCAGGTCTTTACCATCATCTTTGGACATGGAACTGTAGCACACAATTGCACAGGCTGGCCTACAGCGAGTGTACAGCACTTCTACCTCAGACCAGTGTTCTGTGTTCACCACCAAGCAGTTACTGGTCTTCCAGCTCTTGCACGTGCAGGCGGCTATTTTGAACTTTCTTTTTGGACTCTGTGAGCCATCTTAGTAAATCCACATGTACATATATATATATATATATATATATATATATATATGTACATAAACTTTATATATACACATATATATGCACATATATATACATATGGAGATACAGACACACACACATAAATATAATTTCCATTCCATTAATTCTGTTTTTCCAAGAATTTTAATCTACTAGCAGACCTGTGTTTTTTTTAAAGAAGTGTAGCTCAAACACATAAGGTACCAGGAATAATAAAAAATGAATATGCTGATTTGAGAAAAGCAAAAGACCTAGAATCAACAAGCATTTGAGATTTAAAAGGAGCAATCTCTCATGATAATTCCTCTTTCCCCATCATTTTGCTGAAGCTGGTCTCTCCTGCATCGTGGGAGCAGTTATACGACTAGGAAACATGGGAAAGGAAGGAAAGACACAGACAGGACAAACATGGAGGTATGAATGGAGAGAAAAGAAAAAAATATCAAAGAACTACTAGGTGAGTTGAGGTGATATCAAAGCAATATCTATAATTGTGAGAAGAAACTTCCTGCCACATAAATTATATTTCTTTAAAAATTACTAAAAGAACAAGGAGAAATTTAAGAAATGAAAGAGCAGCTCCATCCCCAGGATCCCATGCACAAGGTTCCGTTTTGTGTTTCATAGTGCTTTCTGTGGTGGTCAATCCAGTTGTGGTTCAAGTTTGTAGAAAAAGACAAAAAATTGGAGTTTCAATATCATTAAAAAAACAGAAGAAAGTAATGTGCTAAAAGATTCAAATAAAATAATAAAAGTCAAGTACTTGTACAGATCTTGGAATTTTAAGAAATAAAACTATGATTAGTAAAGAAAATGATCCTTGTTCCCTTAATTGGGAGGAGACAGACACAAATAAAGGGGGTAGGTGGGACACGGAACTGCCCTGGCTATATGTTCAAGTTAAAGTATTGGTGTTCTGGTGTGGGCTGGTTTTAAATTCCAGCATGAGGCTGTGGATAGTTTGCTCTCCTGAGATTCTTGCTGAGGGAAAAGAGAATGAATATTCATGACTTGTTTCTGGTGCAGCACAGGCCTTCCAGCCCCTCCCATATGTCATCTAAGTCAATCTTATCCAACTTAATGTTTACAACGGTTTGAGAGTGAAAGCCCAGCCTGGGTTGAGATTTCAGACCCGATGTAAGGCTGAGGGGAATAAAGATGACTTCCCTTAACACATCTGAGTCAAGGCGAAATATAAAATTAGAAGACTCAAAGTCAGAAAACACGCAAAGAAACCCAGAGGAGAAAGCCTCCAGGCAAACTCAGCAAGACTACAAATCTGGGGGTGCAGGGTGAATATAGAAAAACCGAGCTCAGAACTAGATTGGAGAGAGAGAGAGAGAGAGAGAGAGAGAGAGAGAGAGAGAGAGAGAGAGAGAGAGAGAGAGAGAGAGAGAGAGAGAGAGAGAGAGAGAGAGAGAACAATTTAGAGAGGATCAAATGGGAGTTAAGAGTGGGAGCTGAGAAAATTGAACATCTGCTAGCATTTGTAGCTTGCTTTTATGACTTTGTGTGGGAGTGTTAGCCTGGCTTAAAAGTATCAGGGGTGGGGCAGCCATTTGGCAAAGACAGGAACCACATGGACCTCCAATGATGGAGCTGAGAGAGAAGGCTAAAAAAGGATCTGTTGTACCGTTGCACACTTGTTGAGACTGGGCTTCAGAAGCAGGTGAACACATTTTAAAACAGAGAAAATTAGACAATATCATTTATCATGTGAATTAGGAAAAGAGAGAGGCATTTGGTGTAACTATGTGAACATGAGTCCCGGCATTGTCATCGATTTCCTATTTACAAGCTGTGTGACTGGCAAATCACTTAAATTTTCTAAGCCTAAATTTCCTCTTTAGGATTGAGATAAAACTAAGCTCACCGTTACTGACATTATTATAGGATAACAATAATTACCAAAAATTGACTATTGAAGAATCTTGTACATAACAAATGCTCAATCATATTTCCTTTGTTTATTTTATTGTCTTATTGTTTGCAAAATAATTAAATTCATTGATAATTATTTACCAAGATGTTTATTAGTACAAATTCACAATGCATGATTACATTCATCTCAGGGAACTGGTACACATGGTGACCTCATCTGACCCCTCTCTCCTTCTTTGCCTCCCTACCCTTCTCTCTGCCTACTTTCCCAGATTCACTGATAAGTATTATTTACTTAGCATACAAGTAAACTACAGAATTTAGTTAATACTATTGTACTGGTATTGGGTCATCATTGTAATAAATGCACCACTAATGTAAGATGCTGAAAACAAGAGAGACTATATGGAGAGAGGGAGAAAGTAGATGGGGACTCTACTTCACACTCAATTTTTCTATACAGCTAAGATACCTCAAAAAAACCCAATCTATTAACCTTTAAAATATATTGGGATTACACAGGAAGATCAACAAAACATATGCTGCCCAGCCCCTAGAATTTTAGAGTTTAATTAAAACCACAAATGTGCATGAGAGAAAAGCCAGTTTGTGAAGGTCACACCAAGATTTTTCAATCACATTATCATTGACATTTTGGAATAGATAATTCTTTTTTGATAATGCGCTGTAGGATACTTAACAAAATGTTTCAAAATTTTGCCACATGTCTGCTAGGAGGCAGACAGGCCCCTGGGTAAGAATTCCTTGGTTAAACAAGAAATCCCTGTCTTTCAGCTCCACCTTCACCAGTTCCATCACAGCATGTACCTATATTACCTGGGCTTTGCTTACCTTAGATTTTATTTTGTCTTACATCTTTTATCACGACTGAGTCACTACCATCTCTTGTCTGGACCCCATCAATCACCCTAATACTTTATTTAGTTTATTTGCCCTATAAAAGAAGCCTCAACTTTCTGAAAACATAAATCTACTGCTTATTTATCCTCACTTTAAAAACCATCTTCTGTGGAAGTTCTCCACTTAAATAACATTTTGATGGGATTTAAACTCTAGTCTTAGTCTTAATCTCCAGCATGATATGGCTGCTGAAAGACCCTCTCAGCAGGCTAGGCTACATCCTCTATTTTTGTCTGGGTTTCTTGGTGCCTTGCCATACACATACGCAATTTAGCAGTTAGCCAATAATCTGACGGTGCTTTTTTTCCTGCAGTTCCTATACTTCTCAGGACTCACAGACCCTCAAGCTGCATCAAAGTTAATTGTAGCTCAATACCTTCAAACAGGTGTTTTGTATATATCTCACTTAACTTTTAAAGTTATTTTCAATGGAAGAATTACTCCAATTCAAACTGCTCCATCATGTCTGGGACCAGAAGCTCTACCTTTGGGATTTTTTTTAAGCTCTTCAGGTAAATCTGAGGTGTAGCCAAGATTGAGAACTGCTACTAGTGGTTTACCATTGCAATTAAAGTTAGCAATTTACAAAAATTTTCCTTCACCTATAAACCCTACAAACCCCAGGGATTTCTCTGCCTTGCACAAGCTGTATCTATGGCATCTCAAACATAATTGAATTAGATAATCTATAATATAAATGATATAAAAATTATCATGAAGAAATAAAGAATGCAAATACCGAATAGGGAAATGGAAAGATATCCGTGGTTTGTTAAAAAAAAATCCAAGTAAAAAAACCTTTTCATTTCATCTCCCTGTATGAGCCTAAGCTTTGAGGTATTTACCTAATTTAACTGGCTTTACATAAAAAGTAAAGTCAAGGAAATGCAAAGGAAGAATTTCAATGATGCCATAACTTAAGTGTCAGAGACATCACCCCTTCAATCAATGATCTCCGAAAAGTCTTGATTGCTTGAGCTAAGAAGAGTCAAAAAATTCTAATGAGTCTGACTGATCCTATTAGTGTCACAAAAACTACAAATTAGAGGCGCCATCTGGCTTAGTCTTTGAATTTGCTGAAGTGTGAACTCAAATAAAAGCCAGATGAAATGGTAAAAACAAAACTTGCTATCAGGCTCTCACAGTTAGAAGAGATTAAAGAAAGCCTGGACAGTCCCCTGCCCTTGTAATGCAGGTCTTACAACATAAATTGGACATTGACCTAGGACAAGGAAGGACAGCCTGTTCTTCTCCAGGCATCCATGGCATGTATTATTAGTCCCATATATTTTTACATTTTTTCCTTGGGGACTTGCTACTTGTCAATCAGAGAGTTTTTCAAGTTGTAAAGATCAGAGTTAGTGACACTGGTCAGGTCAGTAAAATGCTTCAGTGGTACCTATCGCTTCAGCTAAGCATGTCTACACTTCTGCAGTGTAAGTACCTCCTCTTTCTGCCTCCTTGAAATTTTTAGTGAAGTCTATTACAATCATTAATATGCACGTGCAAAATGATGTTTAAAAATATGGTGGAGCTGCCTCACCTTTTGTAGAGCTTGCTATTTATAGCTCAGAGGTTGAATATTATGAACAGAGTATGCCTGTTAATATCATAGAATTGATAGATTTAAAATTTCAGCTGCAGTATATAAGAATTTAATAGAATCGATAGTACTAACTCATGAGTGACTGTTTTTCTGGGGTCCTTGGAGGGAACGAGAGATTCAGGAAGGGAGGCAAGGACTTCTAGTTGAAGTCCAGGGTTGACATAAGATTGTGTAGACTGTATAATCCTCTAACTTGTGTTGCTGATACCTCAGGACTTCTATCAAGATGTAAGATGGATGGAGACGGGAAAGAGAGAGAGAGAGAGAGAGAGAGAGAGAGAGAGAGAGAGAGAGAGAGAGAGAGAGAAGTGCTTTTTCAGGCATTTGTCTTTGAAATGAGAACGATAACCACAGGAAAGACGGGCTGACTCCGTTGTCTTTAACTGAACCTAAAGACACACTTATTAGTTTCTTAGGGATACTGTGGCAAAGTGTCATGGATTAGATGGCTTAAAACACTAGACATTTAAAGTGTCACTTCTGGAGGCTGAGTTTCCATGTTGGCAAGGTCACGCACCCTCTCAAATCCTGCCTTGCCACTTTCCACCTTCTGGTATTTTTTCAGCATCTTTTGGGCTCATGGGTTTGCAACTGTGTAATTCTAGTCTCTGCCTTTATCATCACATGTTTCTCCCTGTGCGTTTCTGTCTTCACAGGATCACCTTATAAGGACAGATTAAAGTCTCACTCTTCTTGAGTACAGCCTCATCTTACCCAAGTGCACCTACAACAGCTCTACTCCCAATGCAGTCACACCCTGAGGCTTAGGGCTAGGACTTCGACATTTCTTTTTTGAGAGGGCCGGACTTCTACTCACACCGACTCTCTTTAATGGGGTGACCACTTTAACACGCGAGATGAGAAGAAGGAAACTGTTTCCTCCATGACTGAACCTGCTTCCCGGCCAATGATCTGCTGGAATCGACACACGTGGCTGCATGAAGAGGTATTCCACCTCTATGAGGCTCCCTGGGTCTCTTTTTCCCACCACTGATCCCTATCCACTTTAATCATGTGCAAAAAACTCGTACACCACCCAATGATGATAAGGCACAATTTTCTTGATCGAAAGAAAGCTTTTGTCCATGTTCATGAGGATTTATTGACTCTTCACTCATCTGGGGTTACACTTGCTACCATTTCCAAGCATTCAGCCTTAAGGATAAAAATCCACTATTTTCTAAGTGAGCTCAGCAGTGGAAATGAGAAGGTGTCTGTCTTTTTCTTATTTTTTTTTAATCTGCCTTTCCAATTTGTTTGCCAAGGTCATGTCTCCCAGTGATAGAAGGTATTTACACTTCACATACCAGCCAGCTTACTATGGCTCTGAGGTTTTTAGAGAGATGGGAGAAAAAAAAACCAGCCAGCCGCCCCCCCCCCCCACCTTTTTTTTTAAATTTCCTGACTGTCTGGAAAAAAGACCACTAACCTCTGAGGAAAGTGTCTATCTCCATAGTGAATGTTTGAACTTTGAAGAGATAAGGAACAAACATCTAACAGACAGCACTGTTATTCACCAGGATTTCCTCAAGGGTAGCGGTGCACTGGTCAGTCATGTGCAAAAACTATTCGCAACAACACAGAGGGCATTTGTGCAACAGTGATGCTTGATTTGCATAGGCTTACTCAAATTATTTCAGCCATTCCAAGGCAACCTTTGATCTTAAAATTGTCATTATTTTTATCCAAAGCTTGATACTTCAACAGGACGCAGTGCAAAAAGTAGAGGATCTGCAGTGGAAAAGATTGAACTTGAATCCTTTGAATTCTTGGTTATAAACTTTAGGCAACTCCTGAGTCTCAGTTCCCATGTTTGGAAAAGGTATACCTTAGATTTTTCAAGTTTCAACAACTATACCACAGGATCATTCTTTGGAAAAATGTGCCCTTGGACTCACAGTTCTGAATTTAAATCCTGGAGAGAGTTACATTCCTTAAACTCTGCAAGACTGTGTCTTCTTATTTAAAACAAAGGACGAATAGGGTGTATCTCATAGGATAAAAGAAGCCAGCAGAGAAGATACACAGGGAAGCCTTGACAAGAAAGCATAAATCATTCTGTGGTAATCTGTGTACCGATTAAATGAATTTCTTGAAATGATTTTGTACTGTAGGGATAGTTATGATTGTAAGTATGCAAATATACTGCACTTACACAGATAGCATTCATACATGTTGCATCAAATGCAGAGCTATCATTATATTAAAAATGCTGCAGCATCACTATGTTCCAAGGAGAGACAGGTGTTTGTTTCTTCTAATTCTCTGTTTTCTGTTTCAATTTGCTATTTCTCAAAGACACTGAATGTGGGGCATGAACTTGGCAGAGAGAGCATAGTGACATTTGGAGTCTATTTCACTTCCATCCTGGATGGAATTTTCTGGAGTCTAACCAAATGTCAAACATGAGGTAAATACTTTGTCAGACGTTCATGGTCCTGCTCTATCTCCTCCCTCCCTTCTACCCCCTGCTTGTTCTCAGTCCTCTAAATAACCCAAGCTCAGTTTGGAATGGAAACATGAACCGAGCAGAGACTCATCTGGTCCCAGCAGGACCAAAGAACGGTTTTGGAATTATCTTTCTGAAACACTTCCTGGTCCACTCAGAGCGCACATAGGGGGTTGCGTGATGTTTTCAAATTTCTGAGGGGCTTTGCGGGAGAGAGCAGAATTCTTTCAGAGCCAGCCCCAACCTAGATCATTCTAATTTAAGCTGCATTGTCAAGGCATCCTGCCAAAGGCCACAGATGCTCACCACGGATGCCCATGACTCCATGCTGCCTCAACCTGCATGGCCTCTCCTGGGACGCCAGCCCTTGTGGTCACAGCACCAGTGCCTTTTGTATAGAAAGTTGTTAAAAGGCAGCGTGGGTGTCACTTGTCATTATTTGGGCAAGGAGAATTTTGGCTCCACAGAAGCTGTGGGTTTGGTAGTTTCCCAGGATTTCTCACAATCATTTTTTTTTCTTTTTCTTTCTCGTCTTAACACTATTCACCTCTCTTTTCTGCCTTCCTGTTACATCCATTAACAACTATCTTGCCACATTTACTTTTTCTATTTTTGATATTTGCTTAGGCAAAAACATCAGATTTGTTCTAGGATGGGGCTGGTCCAAAATAGAGTGAAAGGTGACAGAGTAATTAGGCATAAATGCCCAGACCTTCAAAATCTGCAACTCTAGAGTTTAAAATTCTGTAGGAGTGACTGAGCAGGCTCTCCACTTGCAATTGTGGGAAGAAAACATGATTCTCACGATCTGATTTCAATTTTCTAGCGTGTTTGGCTTAACTAACCATTACGAAGTACCTACTACATGCCAACTACCAAGCAAGGAGCTCATAGGCATCAGATAAACAAAGCATTCACCCTGTCCCCAGGGCCCAACCCTGACAATGAGTTGAGAGCGTACCAGGTTCAGCTAGAGCAAATCGCATCTTACACACTATACTGTGATAAGCTGACCCAAGCACACACAGTTTAGAATATCCTCCACAATGCACCATGGGACCTTCCAAGGCAAAAGCAAGACCTCTCGTGATTTCCCAGGACCTAGGACTCTTCACGCCATAGTCATTCCGTATGACCCCTGTGTTATACTTCAGAGTTTGTAAAATATTCCTGTGATAACTAGCCCCACGATGAGCACTGTGGCTCTCCTTTACTGAGAGTGGAACAGAGACTCCAGTAGAGCACGTGGCCCAAGCAGCCAACGTCAAGCAAGCAAAGCAAAGAAGTGACGGAGCTGAAGCCAGGGCTCGGGTTCTGACAATTCCTCTTCTTCTCATTATAAATTATTGAAACTCATAAACTGACAGTGGGCAATATAAAACCATTTACAATAGTTTCATGTGTAACAATGGTAGATACATTGGGGAAAATATTAATCAACTTGGTACACACTAAAAATAACTTCTCTACCTTTAGGACAAGAGATAAAATTAAAAGGAAAGAAGAAAATATGAAATGTGATATAATAGAACTTTCTGGCTAGGAATCCACTTTGGGCAAGCTACTATATCTACTAAAATTTCATTTTATCACCAGTCAATAGGAATATTAGTACATATATTGTACATGATAAATATCCAGCAAATACAAGTTATAAGCATTACTATTATTATAACTGAAATTATAATAACACAAATAAAATAAATCTAAGTGGCTCCCACTACTTTGGTTGGTTTCCTGACTGAGCCTTTTAGAAAATATGAGAAATTATGTCTGAGATTCCTCACTCCTTTTGCCTTTGCAAGGTGTTTCCCCAGGGTGTATTACTTTTGAGGAATGCAGGAAAGAAAGAGGTAGAAGTAGGGAAAACATGGAAATTAACAATACCCTTGCTTAATCAGGCTAATTTTAAAAAGGATATTATCATCTCCCCACAGTGAATATTCGAACATTCTCTTTGCAAAAGCAAGTGGTCACCTCTCCAGATGTGGATGCTCAAGTAGAGGCTGTGTAACCGAGAACTGTGATTCGATGGGAGTGTCAGGAACCGGGCCAGGAGCTCAACCTCAGTAGAATTCATGATTTCACAGAACATGTGCTTCAAGTAACTTACGTCTTGGTACACAGAACTCTAAATAACACTTTCAGGGACTTACATGAACACAGTCCACAGCCTTTCACAGAAGCTATAGCTAATAAGCCCAGTACTTAGATTCTAACAGACAATAAAAGAGATAAAAATAGGTGGAAAACTATCCAAATTAATTTTTCTCTGAAGGTATTTTTAGATTATATAACTCAAATGCCAAAATACTGCAAGAATTTAAAAAGTAACTGCTTATGAATAATGTCTGGATAACTTATTTTGAATTGTTTTCCTTAATTAAGAAATTCAATCAAATTGAAATCTTCAGATAGAAATTTTGACCTACACTGTGCAGAAGGGTTAAGGATTTTGTGGTTCTGAAAGGGTCTGACCAAAAGCATTCGTTTGCATTCCATAATTACGATCTAGTTTGGTTCAGCAGTTTTTCCCCAAAGAGCCACCTACAGTATCACAGGGTCAAAGTTTATTTTGGATTGAATTAAAATGAAGCATGTGAGAAGCTTACATACAATTTTTTTTTTTAAATTCGGGAACCACAGTCTTTTCCATTTCCTCTTTAAAACCGAGAACTGGAAAACTCATCAAGGAAGACAAATTCATTCATTTTAAACATGTTATATAACTCAAGACTGTTAGATCAGAAAATGAAATGGAAAAGCCATTTCTGCCATCAGACTTGTAGGAGTCTGTAATGGTGTTTTATTACGTAGTACGCAAGGACTAGTAGCCTCATGTGACTTTATGTGCAAAAACTCTAATCTGGACACTTGTATTTTTTATTTGGATATTTGCAAAACTGTCTTTTGGTATTTGTAGAAATTCTTAACCCACATCAAATTATAAAAACAGTCTAGTCAGTAGTATATATTACTTAGCTCTTTAAAAATTATACATTTTTAATTTTGCTCAGTTATTTTCCTAAAGGAATCAGATACAGTTGCTTGTCTGGTTCCTTTCACAGCTATTGTTTCAGGAATTTATGAAAGTACTTTTATGCCATACAAGGTTATTTACATGAAGAAGCATCCAGTACAATTAACTATAATCTTGTTAAATTATGCAGCTGCTCATTTTCTGCCTTATTATACATACACTACATATGCATATGTCTGTGCAATGGCAGATGTCTCCGTTGTATACCTGATTTATTCATTATTTTGGTTTCGATTACAATTTCCTGACTACACTCTGCGCATGCTCTTTCCCTTCAGTTTCTGTTTTCCACTGACCATACTTCTCCAGCTCCCTTTGAGAGAGGTGACAATAATAATGTATACACGCAGAGTATAACGCTGTTCCAATTTTTGTTGAATTCCTAAGTAAAAACAGTCAGTTAAAATGAGGTTAAAAAAAAGTCGCCAAATAATCTTGGGCAACATACTAACCGGGAAAGTCCTATGGAAGAAATTCTAATATCTGTGCTCGTGAATAGGACCCAGCCCTTCTCACAGTGGCTGAAGCAATACCTCTGGCATGTAGCAGATGGTCACTATATGTTTGTTGAACAGAACTATTGGTGTCAGCTGTGAGATCTGACTCACTACAACATGGGTAGCAAGTTTGGGAAAACTAAAGCTCCTAAATAAACATGGAATATTATAACATTAAGACATTAGTATCATCCATTGGCTCACTTTTGAGGAAAGAAGACAGATAACTGGAAGAGATAAGGAACTATTTCAGAATTTTCCATTTGATAGTGAATGTTTCGCTTATAGAGCTTCACTGATGTAATATTTCCACTACATCCATGGTCCCCAACCTTTTTGACACCAAGGACCAGTTTGGTGGGAGACTGTTCTCTCAGGTGTAGAGGGAGAGGGTTGGGGGGTATTGGTCCTGAAGTAGGTCGTTGGACCATAGCTTTGAAATGGTGAGCAGCACCTGGAGGGGATCAGGGAGGGAATCTCCGCCTCCTGTCAGATCAGCAGGGTCATTGGAACCTAATAGGAGCGGCTGACTGGAGGCAGCGCTTTGCTGCGGTTCACGTCCTGCTCCCTGCTCATTTGTTTGGTGACCTGGTACTTCCAAGGCCATGGACTGGTGTCCCAGGGGTTGAGGACCCTGGCTGTACATAACATTTCAACATTTCGTGTGTACTGAGCGGTAGTGGTTTGGATCGGAAGCATCCCTCAAAAGCCTCATGTGTTTGGATGTGGAACGCTTATGGAGCCGTGTACTTTTAGGAGACAGGGCTGGCTGGAAGGGGTGGAACACTGAGTCTTATTCGAAGGGTCAGATCACTGGGACAGGACCTGGAAGGGTATATGCTGTTATCCTCTTTCTGCTTGACTTGGCTTCCCATCTGTGATGCTGTGAAGAACTCTGCAGCCCCCCATGACTGGACAATGACCTTCTGAAGCTGTAAGCTAAATAAAACAAATCTTTCCTTTTTTTCATTGTGCATGTTGGGTATTCTGTTCCAGCAACTAAAAAGACAACAACATATCCATCTCTTTAGTCTTTGAGGAAATACTTTCAACATCTCATCATTAAGTGTAATATTTGCAGTAGGTTTTTCTGTGAACAGTCTTTTACAAATTAAGACAGTTCCTTTGTATTTCTAGCTTCTAGGAATACTTATCACAAACAGGTGTTAAATTTTATCAAATTTTTATACACATTATAAAAACTATCATGGGGATTTTTACCTTTTATTCTATTAATGTGCTAAATTACTTTTGAATATTAAATAATTTTATAATTCTATAAATATAAGGTGGCAGCAATGTATTATTTTCACAGACTGTTGGATTTTATCTACAAATAGTTTGTTTAGGATTTGGTTCTCTGGGTCTGGAGTAAAAACAGACTATAATTTTTCTTTGGAGCAATGTCACCCTTAGGTTTTGGTGAGTAGTTTATGCAGCTCTAAGCAAATTATTCTTTTCTTTTCTTTTCTTTTCTTTTCTTTTTTTTTTTTTGAGACAGGGTCTTGCTCTGTGGTCCAGGCTGGTCCTGAATTCACTTCAGAGCCCAGGCTGGCCATGGACTCATGGCAATCCTCTTGTCTCAGCCTCCCGAGTGCTGGGATTACAGGAGTGCGCCACCACGCCCAGTTTATGTGGTGCTGGGGAATCAAACTTGGGTACTTAGCGCTTGGCTTAGCGCTTGCTCAAGTGCTTTAACTGCTGAGCCATTCCTCCAGCTCTAAGCAAATTATTCTTATCTTCTTTTTGGATTTGAAAAAGTAGAATGTCTAGAAGACAGTAGTCACATACAAAGGAATTACAAATATCATCAGGAACTGAGGTGATGAACAGAAAGAAACTGAAGGTTTAGTACAACAGCTGCAAAGAAATTAATTTTTCCTACAAGTCACAGGAAGTTACAAGTGGGTCTTTTCCCAGCCAGTTTTTCAGATGAGCATTTGGTCTTAAGTGATTCAATTAATGCAGCCTTGTCCTTGAATGACCCCGAGCAGAACCTGATAAGTTGTCCTTAGCCTAATCAGTCACAGAAATGAAGAGGTAGCGAGCATGTATTATTTTAAGCATTTATATTTTTGGTAACATGTTAAATAGCAATGGAAAACTAAGTGTGCTTTATATAATTTTAAACATGTCCTGCTATTATTATATTGAGTACTTTGTGGCCCAACAAACTATTTCAGGCTTAGCCTATATTTTTTCTAAATAAATTTGAAATTAATAATTTTTTCAAGGAACCTTGGTGTACTTTAGGGCAGAATGAAATTTGATAAAATAAGACCTGAGTGTTAGATGTGTCAATAGTGTGGGATGCCTTATTCTAAGGCTCCTTATTGAACAGAATTAGGGAGTGCGTGTGTGTGTGTGTGTGTGTGTGTGTGTGTGTGTCTGTCTGTGTCTGTGTGTGTGTGTGTGTGTGTGTGTGTGTGTGTACTAACATTTAAACATTTGCTTTTATTTCTTATAGTCACTCTAATCTCACACCCCAGGATAGGATTATTTCTAGATTTCTGTATTTGTAACTTGGTTCTCTGATAGAAAACTAGCAAATCATCCTTAACATTTTTCTTCATTGGCTACATTTTCTCTGTGTGTAACCAATCTCTTTGTCATCTTACTCTGCTTCATAATGAACCTCTCAACCTGCTAAATTCCTTTCCAATATACCACACCCACAAAATCACCCATCTCACTAGACCCTACCTCGTGAAATATGAACTGAATTACATGACCAGGAAGGAGGACCCAGTTATTTTTGACTGGGCAACAGATATTTTATATGAAGAATAATGCAAAGCCCAGAGGGATGCTCTGTTCCTCCAGAGAATATTTATATTTATATTATTTCAGTCATCTAAGTTCCCTAACAGTAGCAGCTCACCTTTACAGACCCATTATTGAGATAATTTAAAACCGAGTTTCCATCACTGCAAGGACCTACAGTCATGCATTGCATCCTGACTTTTCAGTTAATGATGAAATATAGTCACAGTGGTGAGGTTATAAAGGTTATAATGAAACTCAAAAATTCCTGTCACTTAGTGATGTCATAGCTATTGTGACATCATAGCAAAAAGTATTATAATGTGCTTGTAGAGATGCTAGTATGAACAAACCTACTGCACTGTGAGTCTTATGAAGACCTTCACAAGAGTCTGAGCATATCCTTAGCATGTTCAAGGCCCCAGGTTCAATCCCCAGCCACACATTTTTAAAAAAGACTAACAGTGTAGCACACACAACTATGTACACTGTAATACTTGATATAAGTGATTATGGTATTGGTTCATATTTCTCCCTCTATAATTACAATATCAAAGTATACTCCCTCTACTTCCGAAAGTAAAGTTTTCTATAAAACAGTAAGCCATGCCACTGAGACACCATCCTCGTGCGTCTCATGTTTATCTCATGTCTTGACTACATCGGTTTCTCTTGTACTTAATCTTGTGTTGTCTTGTTAGTCATGTCCCAAAGTCCCACACAATTCATTTCTTAAATTGCCCGGAAGAGACTATGTTAACCCGGAAACAATAGCAAACATACTTAAGGACTACTAAGAAGGAAAATCAATGGCTGCTTCTTGCTTATTGTAGCTATAATCTTGGAGTTCTGTGTAGTAAACTCAGTGATGTTTACCCAGTGTCACACTTGCTGAACGAAGCGTTACTTGGAGCATAAATGTATCTGTCAGCAATACACTCCGGTGTTTCGAGTTGCCCCATTACTGCTGCTTAGTAAACCAAAAGCTTCTTCTTCCAGAAGCCTCTAGCCCCATGAGGCTGCATCTGCCAGACGTCTCAATTTCTTAGTACTTCTTTCAAAATTGGTAGAAACTCCTGGGAGAAAAAGGCCCTTAAAGTCAGACTCAGGTCTTTGAATTTGTTTCTTCTTCTAGGTATCGTACTGATAATTCTTCACTACTTTATTAGCTTTTCAATGTAGTCCTTTTAAAGTATATTTTAAAATATATTTAAGCATATATTTTAAAGTATATTTTGTCTAACTTTCATAGTTATTACCACAGGGAATTGATCTAAGTTATTTAGTCCTATATTACTGTGAAAAAAGTCTCTTCTGGGTAGCGTCTTACATGTTCTTAGTTCATTGAGCAGTTTATATGATTTATATTATTTACTTTTAGCTACCACTTTATGAGATCTAGGTCCTGTTACCAGCCCATTTTGCACTTGACAGTCCAGAGTGTAATGAGATTTCATTAGTTTTCCCTAGGTCACACAGCGTCAAGCAGAGGTCAAGTTGTTCTGACTCTCAAGCCTCCTCTTAAAATACTGAGCTACACTGTTTCCCAACATTCACTTTTACAGCCTTAAAGCAAATTAAATTATAAGACTTAAATGGGGAAAAGCAGCAGCATCCTAAACCTACCTTATCGGCATTGCGGCATAAGGTAACTCAGAATTTAAGAGATTTCCTGTCCTCCTTCTCTGAAGGAATTTGTCAATTGCCATAAAATTGTGCACAGTGAACGGATGTGATACGGGCAGAGACACAAGACACGTCTCCCCGATACATCTGGACAGGAAACCTTAAATATGGTTTTCTTTTCTAAAAAAAAGAAAAGAAAGAAAGAAATCCCAGCCACACATGTTTTTGTTTTTCTTCTCAGCATTTGGTGTGTGAAAATACAGGACATATTATTATAGGTAGCAAGTCTCAGGAGAGTACTAACACTTTTTTAAAAGGTTCTATGGGCCCTAAAATTCTTTGAGGGCTGAAGAGTCAGATGTTTGGATTCCAGATACTTTTATTTGTACTCTTTTATGTAAAAACTAGAACAAATTAGCTAAATTTTATTGAATATTTTAGGAAGTTACTCCTAGCCCAGAAATAGGTCACACTTTCTTCTGTACTAGTGAGTCTGTGGAGTCCAACTTTTGGACTTCAACATTTCTCTAGACCATTATTTTTATCGTATCACTTTGAATTTTAAATAAAACATCTGGTCCTTCTTTACAGAAGTCAAAACTTTTTTTCCATGACGATAAGCATCCTTCCTTTACAGTGTTTGAAAAGTCTGTAAAGGGTAAAGGGCTGGTGAATGCCAATTCTTCTACTTAAAGAGAGTTATTAGATGGTGCTATGGTTTGGATCTTGAGTACCCCAAAAGCCTCATGTACTTGGAACTGTGTGCTTTTGAGAGTAAAAGCCTGGTTGGAAGGGGCAAATTCTTGAGATTTGACCTTGGATGATTGTGTCAACTTGTTGGCATTGAAGGTGCCCAGGGCAGAACTTTCAGGTGTATATTGTTGACTTGATGGAGGGGCACCCACCCTCTGAAGGATGACCCAACTGGCAGCTTGAATTAAGTAAAAGAAGGAAAAACACACATTGTTACAGCTTTTTCGGGGGAAAGCCTTAGTCTAGCTAGTCCACAGACTTCCTTTGCTCCTACTTCATTTGCTTTCTGCCTGTAGTGGGGTGAGCAGCTCTCTAATCTCTGCCACGTACTTTCATCGTTGCTGGCTGCCCATGAACAATAAACTTTGTGAGACCTTCTGAAACTGTGAGCCAAATAAATCTTTTGTCCCTTAAGTACTGGTTGGTGGGTATTTTGTCCCAGCAAGAAGATAAGTAACTAAGACAGATGTAACCCTAATTACAGAGCCAAACATAGAGCTACTAAAGCCGTCACTTAGTTTTCCAGGCTCTTCAGACCAATGTTCTTATATCTATTTGGTATGTCTCAAATTTGGGTCCAAACAGTTGTTAATAATTTTCGGAAGTACATTGTCATTTTGTGGTAATATATAATCATGATTGCTGCACTATACCTGAACCTCAATACTAGTAAATAAGTGGAGACAGGCTCCCGTGGCCCTGCAGTGGGAATCTCTCTCGTCTTCTGGCCTGGACTCTTTGGAGAGAAGCATCACATGCAGCCATCAACACTAGTACTCCTGCGAGCCGCGTTTTTAAAATTGAATCCCGGTATCATCAGACCTAGACTGAGACAGTAGGGAGTACTAGGTAATATGGAGCACCCCACCAAACCAATATTTTCAAAGTATGTTTTCAACAATTACTTCGTGGAGACTCTTGGAAAATGGTTTCTGAAAATGAAAATAAAGTTAAACTAAACTGAGACCTGAAGTAAAGAATTTAGAATGTGTTCATAACATGCAAATACCGGAGTGAGACCATTTCTTGGGGGGCTATATTAAGTTACATTATATATGAATAAAAATAGACCTTTTCTTCCAAATAAGTCCTTTAATTTCATGAATTATTCAGATTCAGAATTTCAGCTTCAGGTTCTTGAGAGATGGTTGATCTCAGAACTAGTGGCAGGGCCATATTGTATCATAAAACGTATTCACAGATTCAAAGATTGAATAGATTTAGAGATAGAAGATGATTTTACTCCATACCTGATAGGAGAGAATTTTTTTTCCCTAACAGGTGTGTTTATTTAGACTTATGTTCTTCTAGAGGACAGCAAACCCAAGCTGTCCTAAACTCTGTACAGGAGTAACAGCTCAGAGGAAGTGATATGTTCTAAATAAAAGTCTAATAATCCTGCATGACCTTTAACACAGAGCAGCTTTGGGAGCTGTTTTAAAGGTATTTGCTAAACAGTAAGGATCCTCTATGGTGGGTATGTGCAGATTTGGTGAGATGGTTACTGGCACGAGCTCAATGGCCTTTTATCTCATGACACATAACAGCAAATTCATTTCCTGAAGGGATTTCTTATTTGTTGTTTTTCTGTTTTTTTAACCCATTCAGTGGGGGAAATATTAGACACATGCAGCGAAGCTTACAACTGACAGCATATTCGTCACACTGTACCTCCAGAATCCCACATTTTATTAATTAATTTTTTGATACAGGATCTCACTCTGTAGTCTAGGCTAAGACTGAAAACTCACTATGTAGCCCAGGCTGGCCTCAAACTCACAGCAATCCTCCTGCCTCTGCTTCTCAAGTGTTGGGATTACAGGTGCTCACCACCATGCCCTGTCTATGTGGTACTGGGGCCTTAAGTACACAGTCTTGCATCTGCTTGCTGAACTACAATCCCAGCCTGCAGCCTATATTCAGAGCTCAACATTACGATGGCATTAGGATTCTCAAGCAAAGAAAAGGGTGAAACTAAAATGAGCCTGAACACAGAACTAGACTAATTTTCTTTGGCAGATTTCCATTTGGTGAGCTCAGTTATGTATGAAGTAATATATAAAAATCTAAGTCAATAGGCCTTGAATTTCTAGCTGTGAATAAGATCAACTTAAGTAGAGAACAAATAAAATTATATTTAATTTGAAGTTAATTAAAATTTCAATCAAACACATCTTCAAACAATCTTGAGATTTTATAAAACAGCAGCTGTATTTATAGCTTTAAACTGAGACAATCAGAGACAAACATACAGATAGAGGACAAATAAACTCTGGGACCCTTAACCTGCTACTCATTAAAAGCATGACTTAGGTTTTCTTGGGAGGCAGTCAGGGAGTAAAAAGGCTGCTTTTGCTAAAAAAAAAAAAAAAAAAAAAAAAAAAAAGGACAGTGACTCTTCATGGGGACCTAGATTCCCAATGGTTAACCAAAAGCAGAACAAAGCTTTATTTTCTTTTGTATCTATTTCATTTATCACCTTAAAACTTTGAGTCAGATCTTTGCCCAGCTCTGCACTAGGGCATATTAGTCATTTAGGGAGTATCTGTTTAAAAACTGACAACACAGGCTGATTAGTCCTAAATTTATACAACCTATCTCACCCTCCTTCAAGAGTGAGGACATCATGATAAGTGGCTTACAGTATGCTCTATTGCCAATGAGTGCCCCCAAAGTCTCCAGTCATGGCCCTAAATCTACCATCAGCCTGGATTACAGCAGACCCTCTAGAAAATTAAGACTACCCAATGCAGAAATATCATCTCTTGGAAACCAGATTCCATGTTAAGGATTTCTCCAGAGCCACCTTGCAAAACCATAACCAAGATAACGATAGACCAGACACTAGCCCAGTTCAGCCAATTCATAAATGCGAATCTTGTTTCTTTGATAATGGGCCAGTTGGATCCTCTCTATCAGAGCTGTGCCTCCTTCAGCTCCCTCAAGCTGAAGTCCCATTTTCTCTTAGTTTCCTACTTTCCCCAATAAATCTGCCTATTCTCTCAGTGACTTGCCCTGAAATGTTTCTCTGAAATGAGATGTTCAGGATCTGCTTGGGGTGAGCTGCGTCCATATCTTCTTTTTAGGGGGAATTCCAGCAACAAAACCACCGTTAGAGGGGTAGAAATGAAATAATGTTAGACAGGAATTATATTTGGATTGGCAAAAGTTAAATGTCTTCTGTGCAAGAAAGGCATTGGGTAAAGTCTAAGTAGTCTGGGGGAAAGGACTCACTGTATGTAAACTACAAGTTAAGAATTTGAGAATGGGGCTGGAGGAATGGCATAGCAATTAAAACCTTTGCCTAGCAAGTCCAACACCCTCAGTTTCATTACTCCAGCTCCACATAAAGCTGGGTGTGGTGGTGCATGCCTGTAATCCCAGCACTCTCAGCACTTAGGAGGCTGACGCAGAAGGAGTGCTATGAGTCCAAGGCTAGTATGGGCTACATAATGAGTTCAGGACCAGTCTGGGCTACAGAGAGAGACCCTGTTCCAAAAAAAGAGAGAGAGAATGTCTGAGAAAACTGTAGTCATGACTCAATCCCAAGGTCAGCTCAGGTAGAGGGGAAGAGCATGTCTGCATCCCATAGGCTTGGCTCAGTCCAAAAGTCAGCTCAGATGGTGGGAGAGGGCATGTGTGCATCCCAGTTCAAAGGTTCAGGTACAGACATTCTGAGACGAGATTTAATGTTGCCTCCTGGCTCCATCTGTAGTTCCTGGAACACTATGCCATTTTGATTTTTTTCCTTGACACATAAATTAGCACCCCTGGAAAATGCCTGGAAAACTGACTCCTTACTTAACATCTTCACCAACTAAAATACTTAAATAAACATTTTTTTTTCAGTGTCAAGAATTGAACCCGGAATCATTACACTGAGCTGTGTCTCTAGCCTTTTACCTACTTATTGTGGTACTGGGAATTTAACGTGGGACCTTTGCACTGAGCTACAATCCTAGATCATTTTTTAAAATATTTTATATTTTGAGACAGGGTTTTGCTTTGACATTAAGTTGCACAGCCTGCCTTGAATTCGCAGTCATCCTGCCTCGTGGTCTTCAGAGGGCTAGGATTAGAGGCATGCGCTGCCATGCCTAGATTTGAGTACATTTATCTTTATGAGGGCTTTTAGAAAAATGTTGAGAGCAACTCCATTTTAGTCTTAATTCTAAGAATTACTTCTCAACAGAAAGTCACTTCTCAGTCCAAAAGTCAGCTCAGAAAGAGGGTGAGGACATGTCTAGATTCCAGTTCTAAGATTTAGCTATGGACATGTCTGGCTTTACCTTTCAAATACTACGAATTAGGCAACAGATTAGACTTCTATTTTAGTGCTTGTTACCAAAATATTGCTAACCTGCTCAACAATAACGTCCTTGTAGAAAACACATAAACCTTTCTGGGCAAGAAAAATAATTTAAATTAACATTGCCCATGGCTTCATTTTATGTCCCTACCATTGTTCTTGTCCTTTACCTTGCTTCACTTTCAGTGTCCTCATAAGCTGTCCTTCATCCTTTCTGGAAGGGGATGAGTGCATAAAAGTAAGTCACCCCCATTTCTAAGTGAAGACGTAACGTATTACAGTTGCCGAGAGAACAGTATGATGGGAGAAGGGAACGTTTTCCCTTGAGAGAGTGGAAGGAGGCTGCCTTTCCCTGGGCATGGGGACACCACCTCAGACTTCAGACACACGCACAGAAAGGAAACAAGGGAATAGTCAAGCAGAGGGAGGATCTAATTTGAAACAGGTGCAGCGGAGATGAAAATGTGGCTTGTCTCATGGTTCTGTAAATGTGGCCCTTGAAGATATAGAACTCGCAGATAAGTCACCACTGGAAATGCTTGTGAAAAAAAATTCTTTCTGCCTTAATTCAGTAGCTTTTGTGCTCCTTCTCCTCCTCTCTGATACATACATCTGGGTTTAATTATACTGAATTGCCTCTAATAAAAGTGGCTCAGGGTCTTCCTTCCCTGATAATTTCTCTGCCTGCTGAGATGTAACCACCTGTTTTGTCTCTCTGCTATGAGCCAAATGAACCCAAGTTGTACACATCTCATTCTCTCCTATGAGGAAGGGGATGGAACTCAAAGGGGCTAGTAGTATTCTCTTCATTGTTTGAACAAAACACGTGAGTGGAGAGCTTCTTTAATGACTTTCTTGATCTCAGAGCAGAGACAATTGTTCTGCAGTGGAAAGGCAGAATAAAATAGGACCACACTGAGGATCAGGCATGGATACCAGTGGAGTCTTAGAGATGGATCTTCCTGATTCCAGTGCCTCGTGGAGTTTCTGACTCCAGTTTGCCGGCAGTTCTTCTTCTATGGCAAAGATAATTCATGCAGTTGTGTATCACTTAGAAGTAAATGATGCCTGTCTGAGACATTAGCCAAAGACACAAAACCAAAACAAACCAGAACAAATCAACCACAAAAACCATATCCTGTGGAATCACCACCAAATATTTACTTAATGATTTTAAATACAATCTTCATCCTTTCGGCAGGTATTTGTTGATGGCCCTGTGCTGGGCCTCCCTTGGAAAGTTATCCCTAAGCCACAGGCAGCAGGTAGCTTACTGTCTGAGAGCAGATGAACCCATAAAACAGGTTAGGTGAAAATGTGGAAAAAAAATTTACTGATACATAAATATATTCCCCCCCAAATTTTAAAAGACATTTATAAAGCTGTATGTATAAACAATTTATAAAACCATATGCATTATATATGTGTGTATGCATATATATTGGAATGTTTTCTTTCACTGTATACATATAAATTTATATATACGCCATGCATGTACCAAGTATAATGAAAGAGAAAATGAAAATAATGTGAGAATTTGAGAGATACAAAAATGATCAAATGATTACAGATTGTTTTTGTTGCGTATTTTTCCTATGTATATATATTATTTGGCACAAAATTATAAAGAGTACACAATGTGCTCTAGGAAACGCTTCAAACATGTCAACTCATATAGTTTGCAAAGTTTGTCTACATAATGCATTTTTGCAAATGCCAATAAGAGCTAAACTTAACAATCAATATTTAAATGTATTTCTAGCAATAGATGGGTTCTGGGAAACTTTAGTAAAGTAAAAGTGCTTTTCAGTGTAAAAATATTTTTGCAAGTAAGTGATACTCTTAACAAATATAGATTTTTTGTTATTTCATTCAACAAAAACTACTGAGCACTTTCTATGTGCACTGAACACAGTTTTAGGTTCTCCCGGGAATATCAATGAATAAAACTAACAAATGTTCCCAAACTCAGAAACTTTGTGTCAAATTTTATTAGAAAAATAGAAACTTGCAGGGACACACAGGCCGTAGCTGAACCCAATACATGTTAACTGTTGATTATGTCATGTGTCTTGTCATGCTAAGCAACTTTCTGTTCCTGTGTTGTCTAGTTTTTATTTGAATATGAAAAGACCACAGATTCATAGCATGTTAGTTACATCCCAACAGTTCTAATTCACAGTGGGGTTGTGATTCCTACTGAACCTCAAAAAGAACGAAACGGGCTCTTATATGACAACAGAGGCTCTGTCAGGCCCTTGTAAGTCACGTGCCCTGTTCTCTGCCTGATGACTAGAAGCGCAGACTGGGGTGAGGCCAGGATGAGAAGTTAAAGAAAGTGATTAACTAGACTTCAATTTGCCCAGTTTTCAGTTCTCTTTTGTGGTCTTCTTTCTTTACTGGTCACCTCTAGACACTGACTACCTTCCTCTCACCTATGTATGTTGTCTCCGAGTTTCGTAGCACATTTTCTTACTGTGTCTGCTATCCTCCAACAATGCTCAAGCTTTTAAGCATATTCCCTAAGCATCATCTGAATTTCACGTTCACCATTTCCCAGGTGCTGCCTACTGAACTAGTCAGCTGGGGAAATCAAACGGGGCTGTAAAGGTAATGGTTGGCAATAGCCCAATCCCTTCTCGTGTGACAGGAACCCTCAGGGACTCAAGCACCAAGAAACAAGTGAGGCAACGTGAGAAGAAGCTCACGGGGTTGTATAAGTTGATTGTATTTAAGACCACATCTGGATAAAGAACTTGAACATACACATGCCAGAAAATTCTCTTCCATTCAAGCCAATGGAGCAAATATTTATTAAGTGTGATGATGTGGCAGAAGTTGAAGATTTTTCACTCTCATACAAGTTCCAGCTGAACTCTGAGGACAATTTAAACAAATGTAGAATTCATTTCTGGAAAGGGTTTCTGTACTCAACTGCTGCCTCTTTTCCAAGTTGGCTGACTTTGGTAGTTTTATCTGCATAGAAATATAGGTCTTAAACCTAGGACTATCCCAAGAGATCTAGGTTTCGTTTCTCATTTCCTAGCCCTCATCTGATTGCACTTATATCTCCAGAGTTACCAGTGCTTACTTCCTGAGCAAAAATGTTCCAAGAGCCAAACTGCAGTAAAAAACGAAGAAAACACAAACAGAGGAGTGTGGCACAGGTTTGCTTATATCAGTGTAAGTACCAAAGATATATACTGATATTTCTTTGACAATAGGAAAGTGCAATACAATAATAAACATTACACTACAGATATACATTAATTCCTATTGTACACAAGGTTTTAAAGTTTCACATACAGGATTATTTAGAACTGCACTTTGAAGGATGAGTATGAGTGTGCCAGTTGAAGAAGTAGGAGCCCAGAAAAATACATGAATAAGATTCAGAAGATGGAAACATACATGGAATGTTCAGAAAATAGCATGGGGCAGAATTAAGCAGAGGATGCATGGACCAGAAGGGAGAGATGAGGTAGAAAGTTAGGGTAACTTGCAAGCAGAGGATGTGCACTGGACTGGGGGAAATTGAACAGGTGAGACTGAATGGGAGTAGGTCTTCAATGTTCTCTATGCCAGTGAGGAAGTGCTAATAATGGCCTTTGCTTCTCCTTTGGTGGCACATGCACAGCTCATCCTTTCGCTGACAGCCACCGTTACATGTCATGTGCTTTGTTCTTACTCATCACACTCCTGCTTCTAGTGTCCTCCTTCTGGGCTGCAGGCCAATCTGGGAGATCACCTGCCCTTCCCCAAATGGCAGTGATGACAAGTCCAGAGAGCACCCCCTCTGAGACCAGTGCTTGGCAGGGCTTCCACAGCTACCAAGAAGTGAATCCTACCATGGAAGTTCTCTCATTTCTGGGGGTAAAGGAGTCAATCAGTAGCATTTTGAATCCAGCAATAGTTAGAGAGACTCTGTATAAATTCCCTGAGAATCCAGAGTTGACATCCACTGTGAAATGGTCTATTAAGGCGTAGCTAACATAAAACCAATGCATGGCCAGACCTCCAATATTGGGTGGTAACATCAACTGGAACTGAACTGAAATACCAGTTTTTGTCCCTAATGTGATCAGCAACTGCTACATAGTGAAGGAATTTCAGAAAGATTTCCTGTTACATAAAAACTCACTTGTTTAATTAGTATTATTTAGCAAACATTCAAGTGACTATTATGTGCCAGATTATATTTTTAGGAATTTAAAGTGTGCTATCCCGCTAAATGAGAGTATCTGTAGTAATTACAATATAACTAAGCCAGTGTCATTGTTTTCTTATTTTGTTGTTTCTCACAGTATTATTTAATTTCTACAAATGTCAAAAGTAGGCAGAAACCATTTCTGCTTTGTCTAGAGTAGGATCAGATCCCATGAATGAAATCTTGGGACTTGGCCTACTATTTGTACATAGCTCCACAGCCTTCACGTAATGCATTTCACTTCAGGGAACGATTAAAGCCTCCAACAAAATGATTTTTGATTCCTCTTACCACCCACATTTCATTAATTCTTATTTGTGAAACTTGACAAGATGTTTGAGTGTTAGGACAGTGCTTGACACCTTGTTTTGCTAACTCCTTAGGCCTTTCCAGAATGTTAACAATATAAAAACGCTGGTGGGATGCTGGTAACATTAAGAACAGACTCAGAACTGGAACTTTCCACAATAGAAACCAGAAAAAAATTCCTGGCTTTTGTTTTGTTTCTGACTTTCATAATCATATACCACTAAAATTTGTCATAAAGATCAGCAGGGGACTTACAAACTTGGTTGTATGGTAAGTTTTGTTCTATAAGAGAAAGAAAATCATATTTTACTTGAAATTTTCAGATACAATTATTAAATTTGGAAGATCTTTTTTGAGACAATCATTAATGCTTTTAAGTCTTATTCCAAATTTTAGTTCTTTATTTTTATACTATTTTTAAAGATTTTCTTGAGATTACTTTGTGATTTCCCAGTGCCATTGAATTGATTGTTAGATTACATTTCAGGCAATTCATTTTTTAGTTATTTTAATGCACATTCCAACTGCAAAGAACAATAAAGATCTACCTAAAGATAATAGACTTTTAACTTGAAGTTTTTAGTCATCATGTTTAATTCAAAACTAGCCAGTTTTGAGAGTGTAAAACTAGCTTGCCTGAAAATAAAAAATCTTTTGAAAGAATTCTCTTGCTCCTCGCCCCCCCCCCACTATTTTTTCCCTAAAAGTAGGGGATAAAAAATAGTCTTTAAAATATTTGTCTGACTAATGAACAAAGGAATGAGCCCTCTTAGCTTATACGGGAACTGTGGGCTGAGCCTGAGTCACATCACCACTTCGGGGGTCACTGGTTTTGCTGAATTTTTCTTTAGTACAGAACACACGGATCGGGGGAGTGCATGCAGATATGATGTAACATCTCAGGGTGGGAGCTGAGGAAATTTTAATAAACTATTCATGATTATGACTTAATGTAAATTTGATTAAAAAATGTTTAATCCCCCTCAAATCACCAGATCAGACAATTTAAAAAGACTCTCTCAACTGCCACAGACGCTAATGTGACAAAAATTTTTCTTCTGCTTCTTCTCAACGTGAGAAATTAAATGAAGTAAACATAGCAGCCAGTGCTTCCTGCTGCCTCCTTGCTCTCACAGCTTTCTGAGTTTTTTTCTTTTTCTTTTTTATAAGAAAAGGTAGCGAAACTATATTTATTAATATAGTTTTCTAAATGGTAGAATTTAGTTCTTGACTTCTTCCCATCTGAACTAATTTAATTTTTCTATTTGTATGCAAAGGAAACATTAGTTATTAATCTTTTCTAAAGCCTTTAGGTCAATTAATTACCTAATTAGCATATTAGTTCTCTCTGATATTTAATTTTCTTTCTCTCATAAACATTTCAACAAAGACTGGTATTAGCTATTTAAAAGTACAATTCTTACCACAAGTCCCACATGATTTTATGTATAGAATATGAAAAATGTAATCTTTGTTTTTCATATCACAAACTATAGCTGAACGTAGGATTTAACTGCAAAGTGTTGGACATCAATTAAGTCCATATATGGATTTATCCCATCATCACAAATATGGTTGTGTGGGCCAAGTGCCCAAATGAGGCAAATATTCCAGTCAAGGCTCTTGAGAAGTGTGTGTGTGTGTGTGTGTGTGTGTGTGTGTAGACAACCCTTCACATCCACAGAGAATTGGTTCCACAAATGCTCATGTTTCTTACATAAAATGGCATAATATTTGCACATAACCTCCACATATCCTTACATGTACACGTTTAAATTACATCTAGATTACATATAATGAATAATTGATGTCTATTTTATGTAAATAGTTGTTGTACTATATTGTTTAGGGAATGATGACAAGAAAAAAGTCTGTACATGTTCAAAACATGTTTTCAAAAATATTATTGGTCAACAGTTGGGAACATGAAACTCATGGGTATATGAGACAAAGAGACTTCATACCTCTGTGCCTTTTTGTACAAACTATGAGAACCATATGAACTGTTTCCCCTCACATTTCCCATGTTACTCCTTATTTCCTAAATCAATGTTTCCAATGTTTCCTCTTAGATTTTAGCCCCTTAGTTAACATGGACTCTGGAGATAAAAAGAAATAGTAAGGTTTAAGAGCAATTTGAGAGAAGAATCCATAGGACTTGGTGACTGATATTTGAAAAGTGGGAAAGGGAATAAAAGATATGGTATAAGTCCACTGTTTTCACCTTGAGTGAGGTGATGGATGATCTCATTACTAATGCTGAAAATGGAAGAGAAAAAGAAATTTGGCAAAGTATATCATCTGGGCACACTGAGTGAATATATATCATTGATATACATTGAGTGAATATATATCATTATAACGAGTCATCATGAAGATCTGTAGAGGAATGACGAGACTCAAGATAAAAATTCTGAACCGTAGAGATCTGAATATACAGATCTGGGATGTGTTCATATGTAAGTGAAAGTTAAGCCCACAGAATTAGAAGACACTGAAGAAATGATATGAAGTGTAAAGAAAATCAGGGACTGAATTCTGGAAAAACACTGACATTGAAGAAACAGGCAGAGTGAAGAAGTTCCTTTGAAGGAGACTGAGAGAGCTGTCAAAGAAATAGAAGAAAAACCGAGAACACTGCAATGTCATAAAATGAAAGCACACAGGGTCCGATGGAGCAGATAAGTCAAAATAAGATAAAGTCCAAAACGTCACCTACTAGAGTTGGTAACGGGCTTAGTGGTGATCTTGGAGAGAGATTTCAGAGAAATGGGGTAGAAGCCAAAACGCAATAGAAAGAGGAAAGGACAGGCCATCAAGACTGGAAGAGGCAGTTCTGGAAACATCTTCCATTGACTAGCATCCTCATTTTGTAAATAAGGAGATGAGTTGTGGACACTTTACAGGGTGAATCTCATTGGGAGGCTGAAACTATACTGTGATTCAAACAGCAAAAAGTTCAATATACAGAATTAGAATTATTAAACTATGACACTTGAATAACTACAGGACGTAGGAATACTCTTTATGGTAACCTAAGGCAGCTAGGAAGGGCCTCAACCCCCAAAGCTGTAACTCGAGTCTCACTACAGAATGTGTAGTTGAACCCAAACAATGGTGGAGAATTTTACTGATCTGCATTCCCCTCTGGCAGCCAGCGCATGCGTGTGCAATAGCAACGCCACCCGACCGCTGCAAAAAGTCTGGTGCTCCCATGGGAAGGGAAGTAGATTAGGAAAGGCATCAGGAGGACTGTGGGAGACACTGGAGAAAAGGAAAGTGAATGCAGGCAATCAGGAAGCCAGGAAGCTGGTACCAGCAGGAGGCTTCGAGCACAGGATGTCTATATACAGAGGTCACCAGGCCATATTGATGATGCGCAGTACCTATAAGCACATGCCGCTGGCCACACCTGTGGCATGTGGCTGAGGATGCACTACCTGCTGTCTTCATACTCACACTGCTACAGTTAGAAACCTCAGGAGAGTTCAAGGAAACAGAGCAACATGTTTAACAGAGAAATGCTTCCAGGAATTCCACTCATTAACACAGAGCTTGTAGTAAAGGGAAAACTCGGAGCTGAGAGATAATCAACGAAGGCCAGTATAGACTCCACGCAATTTGCTGCCTGTACTAGAGACTTTTTTTAAATCTCTGGTGTTGCATAGCAAGTCTTCGATCCACCTGGAGAGAAGACAGAGGCTCATGAGACTCAGGAAGTAACCACCTCACAGGTGCACACAGTGGGAACAGCCAGGAGGAGTGCTCAGAGCTGGGAGCCCCGCTCAAATCAGAGCATGCAGGCTTGTGGTTGTTAGGTGCAGCCACAGGTGCAGCTAGTGGCATGTGCTCTCCAGCCTGTGAGCTATGTGGGGACATTGTGTCATGGGAGTTTCAGGGTGATAGGGCACAGGGCAAGAGAAAAGCAGTAGCTAACCAGGGAGGCAGGTCTCCGAAGACAGTGTGCAGTTCTGTGCGTTGTCATTCTATGCTAGGATGAGACTTTTTGCAACATGACTGACTTCGAGTCACCTACAGTCCTGTACAGAACCCCGCACCCAGGCTCTTACAAGTTGCCCCAATATACCCACCATTTCAAGAAGTTGGACTTGGGTACAATCGGTACTCTGTTGTGTTTGCTGGACCCTATCCGCGGTGAATAGATGTTTTTTACATTTCCCCGGGGAAAAGTTTCATGCGACATCTGGTAAAAATTAATGGATAGGATTGAGGAAGCTACTAAGCTGGGGTCCACAAACTGCAGTAGCTTCACTTTGTAGAGCTGTTTACTTTGTCTGCACTTTTTAGCCACTCTGACAAAACGCTGGAGAATAAAGATGCAACATCAGTCAGATTTGAGTTCTGCTGGTGGGGATGAGGATGGAAATAGCTGTGTGCTGAAGTTTTCACAGAAAGAGAAACAAGCCTTCAGGAGACAGTAAATGGCACTGGCAAGGAGGGACACGAATGGAACAGTGGAGGAACACGAACCTCAGAAAGGGCAATCTTTCACTAAATGAGGATGACCTATCATTCGGAAGCAACTGAGGAGAGCCGAGAGGAGGGCGAGACCTTCTCTTGGGTCAGGGGTCTAAAGAGGTTCGAGGTATAAGGAAGTCAACTACCAATGAAATAAAAGATACATAGACCATAATAAAAGGTAGCTAATAGGGGTGGTACCTCAAATGGGTGTTCCAGATCTGTAACAGTACAGCAAAGAAGAATGCCTGACTATTCATTAGGGAGCTGGGTATAAAACATCTGGACAACCGCTACTCACCTCAGGGGCTCTAACTTTGTCTTCAGTCTCTCTGGTAGTTGGTATTCTGGTTTCAAAAGTGTTATGAATGTTGCTATAAGCTTACAAGAAGGAAAGGACAGTTCCGTTAAGGAAAGAGCTTTCTCAGTATTCAGAAGCGTGACCAGGGTCCTTGCTGGGGGTCAGCATGCTTGGGGACTTCTATTTGTCTTAATTTAGAAACATTTCAGTAAAAGAACAATGTGGACCACAGCATAAAATATTTGGGAAATTTAAATGGAAAAAAATTGTTGCCTGTCAAAACTAATGTTACAATTTTGAAGTTTCTCTTAATAAACTTTATACTTATGTACATGTAAAAATATTTTTATTTACATAACAGTGGAAAAAGTCTGTATATTCTCACCTAACAAATCACAGGCATTCTTCACATGTCTATGTAGTCTTCGTAATTATAATTTAAAGTTTGCATAATAGTCCATTTATTGGATGCATTATAATTTGTTGTTGGACTGGTTTTCTCAGAATGGTTAGCAAGCTTTTTAGTGAAGTATGATTTGTGGCCATGACTTTGTGTAACTATTCATTCATTTTTGCTCCAGACTCAGTATTTTTAAAATTCTTTATCAAAATCATGGCTATTCATGAAGAGTTTCCTAGGTTACGTTTTGAATTCAACGTATCTTTGGTGACATCATAGTGGAATGTCTTTTGTTCAGGAGGGAAGCACACAACTCTGTCTGACGTTTCTTTGACTTAGCTTCAAAAAATGCTTTTATGCATTTTTGGTCTTTTGTAACTCAGAAATGAAAGAAAATAAAGGAGAGCTATGTCTTTAAAAACAGTACATTTCTATAGTAGCGTTAGATTTAGTTTTTCAGACCACACTTGCTCCTTTTCTTCCAGGTCAAGTACAGCTATCACTCTAGTTCTCGCCTGTGCAAGTGGATAAAAATGGAGTAAAATAAATTCAGAAATGTGTTCTGAGATGGCCTTTTGTTATCATCTATGGAAGCCCACATTTGAAGGTGACTAGGGTTCTTTGGCAGTAAACAAGCCCCTAAGAAGACCGGGTATTCTCACAGTGAACTTGAAACAAGAACAACGAGAGTATGAGGGAGGTTAAAGAACTCAAAGCTACGCCAATGCGTCAGTGGTATATGAACCTTATACTCCCCAGTCCTAGGACTGAAATTAGTCTCAAGATCTGGATTGCGCCAGGGCCACAGATTTGAATTTAACGAATTCACCTATACAGGTCAGGAGAGTACAGGACAATGAAACCATGCAGTCTTTGCATTATCACTGTAAAACCAGAACCATGACGAGGACGTGCTGGAAGTAGAAGGCTGGTGCTAGTTCTCAAAACAGAGCATTAAATTTTAACGAATTTTATGGCTGGTTGGTAATTTTAAACCAGGTATCATGGTGTATTTGCACCACAGAAATGAACATTAGAGAATTATGTAAATGCTACAAGTCAAGAACCCCCATCCCCCAGAAGCCTGTGAAATTTAGCTGTAAACACTTACCAGCACATCTCAGGTGATGCCTCCATGCTAATAGAAAGAATAGTTGAGCCAAAAGATGAGGACCAGTCTGGGCAAACATAACAAGACCCCATCCTCAAATAGATATATAAATCTTCACTTTAAAGCAGCCATGCAGGCAACACAATGGAGCTTTTTTTTTATCCCAATCATTTTAAGCAGGAGACTGGCTTCAAGTGAGAACTGATAGCAAGATAAAATATAATCACAGGTACCAGTGGAGACAGCTCTCATGAACTTGAATAGGAGATAAAGTTAATTAGGGATCCAAATCATAACCCAATTAGTGGGACCTGGAGATTTAAATTCCAGGAAGGCTTCCCAGATTACCCATGATTGAAGCAGCATTGCTCTGAAACAGTAAAAGGGAAGGTTTTACAAATTTAGGAAAATGCCAGGCACTGGCACTACATTATTACAGTGCCATTGGTGTAAATTTGTCTTATTTTGTTAGTAATAGGTGATGGGAGAAAGATGATGTGTCCATAATATCGCTATTAACAGCCGACTACTTTTACTCTTCCAAGAAGCTGACGTCCTCAGATGCAGTTCCCTCATCTTTCTCCAGTGATAGTGTCACAATTCTCCAACTCACAAATCTGACCCAAGGAAGAATGCTTAAATTATCTTATGTATAGCTAGTATTAAAGGGAACTTCCTCTCTGCTGTATAAATAATTTTTGATAAACAAATATTTAATCAGGCATTTTAATACCAAACAGTCTTAAGTATAATGTTTCTGCTGTTCTGTTTTTCAGAAAACTGGTAAGAGTTTCTTCTGGAGTTTAATACATGATGAAAATACTGATATCATGGACTTATATGGTTGGTTTTTCCCTGTGAGGATAGGTACTGCCATATACATGTGTGCATGTGGGTGTCTTAGTTACTTATTTGTTGCTGGAACAAAATACTCGACATCTACAACTATGGGGAAAAGATTTATTTTAGCTCACAGTTTCGGAAGTTCATTCACAGGCCATCAGCCACAGTGGAAGCACAGAGCAGAGGCTACAGTGCTCCTCATGGTATGGCCGGCAGGAAGCCAGGTGAAGCAGGAGTGAGTTGATATTTGGAGACACAGGCAAGGCCAGAGCTTTCCCAGGAAGAACCTGTAAAAATGTTTCTTCTTCTTTCCTTTACTTAGTTTAAGAAGCCAATTGGACCCCAAACCCATGATGGGTATCCCTCCCTCATTTCCTGGCTCACAAGTCAATAACACACACCGGAAAGCTTTGCCCTGGGTGGCCCCCAATCTCAACAAGCCGACACAACCCCTCAAGATTAGTCCCCAGGCACCCTAGCCTTTCAACCAAACCTCACCTCACAATAGCACATGGCTCCACAGGAACTGCACTACATCCAAATACACGAGGGTTTCGTGGGATATGCCAGGTCCAAACTATAGCATTGGGAAATGCTTTGAAGTTTCTTTGGCAATAGACAATGGTGGTAAGGGAGAGCTCCAGGGTGGCTAGTGCACAGGGAATAGATTTAGGCCACTAAAAATATTTTATCCTCCCATTCACTAACCAGTACTAAATATGTATAACCAATGTGCTAATTATAAAAGATGCCATCTGTGATGTTCACTCAAGGAGACAGGATTTGGGTGAATAAGTGAAGTTGAGATGAGGACAAGGGTACAGACTAAAATTAGGCCTATGGTATTATTAGTCATGGGTACTAAGAGCAATGGGAAAACACATATGAGTGAAGAAGAGGAAAATACGTGGCTAATGAAAATACTGTTGGCCACGGAGTTGAAACTTTTTTGTCTTAGGAAAACCTATCTTATCTAGGCTTGGGATTGTGTTTCAAAATTAGAGATTGATCACATTTCTCAAATGATGAACTAATGTAAAATGTCTGTTTGTGATTTCCAGTGCCAGCATCAAGGAGGCCAAATAAAATTAAGACATACTGACACAAAACACAGACACCATTACACTCATCAAGATGCCTTCCACACGCTGTCCTAAGATTATGTAATTGCTTGGCCTTCTTAAATTCTTCTCTGCCACAGAGCCAGTTCTTTTCAGAAATTATTCATAATATGACTTCATTTTGAAAGATTATTATTAGAAAATACTGGTGATGCAACATCTCTGTGGTAGAAGTAGTCTTGTTCAGTAATTTGTGCCTTCGTTTATTCTTAAAGCTTGTTTTTAATTTTCATTGATTATTTATGTTTCCAGAGATGTATGCTATTTCTCTCATTTATGGTGGCTTTTTTCCCCAAGTTTTCCCCCCCTCTTCATTCAGTTATCCCCTAGTACCACAATTCAATTCTTGAGAATTTTCAATTCCTGAGAATGTTAAATTATAAACTGTTTGCTACCATCATGGTTTATGTTTTATAATTATTTCTAGGATGCTTTTGCAAACTCTAAACAACAACTAAGTTAGCCTACTTTTAGTCAGTTTCATTGATTATTGTTTATGGCCAATTGAGCATAAAACCTCTTAGAAGAAGAAAGATTCTGAAATAAGTTTTCAATAATAGGGTTTTAAAAAATCTCGGTTAGACTAACTATGGTCAAACCAATCTAGTCAAATTTTCCTTGAAGTTTAAATTTGTGATTATTAGAGCTTGGGGAAAAATTTAAACTCCAAACCAAGAACCACATTCTCTAGTAGACAAAGCAAATTTCAACCTGTTATCCTTAATTCAGTTTTCCAGCTCCTTTAACAGGTTCTGACTGTATTGTTTGAAAATTACAGGAAAACTTGAAAGTCACTATTAATAAAAGCACATGTAGAATCTGTTATAAAATTAATACTGAATTAAAAGTATCTCAGGCCTTAGGTTTTAAATGTTTTTCTATCTGAAAGAAAAATAAGTTATTTCATATTTTGATCAACATTTCATTTTTTTTAAATCACCAAATATTTATGAAGGTTCTAGCAGACATCATGGACATGTTACAGAGACCAAATTGTTAGTAAAACATGATACACATTTTCATCAGTTTAAGGTGTCTGGGGTTACTTTTCAGTCATCTATATGAAGAAAAGAAACATTGAAAATCAGGAAAATACCTTCTATCATATGAGTTTAGAGTAGGATTTTCAGTGCTTGAAGGGGGCAGATGAAACCAAATTATATAACCAGGAGGCAAGAAATCAACAGTCATCAGGAATGGGAAAAAGGGTTTTGCATAACTGAGAGAAGAGAAAATGGGGGAAATGCTTGTTGAGTGCGTAGAAGTTTACTTTAGGGCTTAAAATCCAGGATTTGGTTTTGAGTCAAGAGAGAGATGCAAATCATGGTTTTATTCTGCAACTTTAGATCTGTTCCATTGACGGACAGGCCTGAGGAGGTTTCACCAACAAATTTTGAAGTCATAACCAAGGAATACAGAATTAGGGAAATAATAGTTAGAACATTTGACTTCTAAAGTGAATTATTTGTACAGATGTAGGAATAAACTCTCAGAGAAATAGCTTATGTTCTCAAAAATCTTAAAGCTATCTGTATATCATGTACTACTATCTGTATAATACCATGTCTTAGTTCATTGCTAGGGGTCATTACCCGACATCCACAAAGTAAGAGAGGAAAGGTTTGTTTTAGCTCACAGTTTCAGAAAGTCTCTGTCCATTTATGGCTAGCCAGCAAAGATGAAAAAAACATGGCAGCGGCCTGGCCAGAGGGAAAGCTGATTTCAACACGGTAAACAGGAAACCAAGCAAGCAAGGAAGGGTGGAGTTACCATTCGCTTCCAGGTCAAGGAAGGGTGGAGTTACCATATACTTTCCAGGTCAAGCCCCAGTGATCCACCTCTTAGCTGGGTCCTAACAATGTAAGAAATCCATAGATATTCCATGATATTCTACAATGTCAAAATGCACGAGGCTTTGGGGGACATTCCAAATCCAATCATAATGCCTTTGTTAGATAGCATCTCTTTGAAAAAATATTCTAAGTGCCTTCATTGATTTAGTGGTTCAATTTCTTTAAACATTATTTCCACCTATAACTACTGCAGGGCATTATCATTGCTTCCAACACCAATTATTTCAACTTGAATTTTGTTACTATTTAAGTATAATTGCCTCAATAATGCCACAAAGCTTCTCCCACAGCAATTAATTGCTCCCAAGCTCTAATTAATTTATTCTAGCCTAAGTGATTCCTCTGGCTCCCTGGCATTCTCCAGCTCTTCGCGAACTGCATTTTTGAAGAAAGCCTTGCCTGATCACAGCTGCTTTTAATTCTTTCAATGAGAGCTGTTCTCTCTGATTAAGGGCTACAATTCTGTTGAAAGGACTGAAATTCTTATTTAGGATGCCATTTTAAAGGGCTAGGTAAAGGCAGATTATAAAGTCTTACATATTTTAAAAATTGATGAGTGCAGTGTTTCAGTGCTTTAGAGCCTTGTTTATTTGCATTAGGAATTCTACAAAGCACTTTTCACATACATTTTGGTGTTCATATTTAATATTCCCAATACCTTTGTTATCCCCATAAATCATTTCAAGAGGAAAGAGGAACTCCTTGTAAGAGGGGAAACATCAGACTTGAGTGTAGGGTCTGACTGACACTAAGCACATCGTGCTTTCAGTGAGAATAAGACTGTAATCTGGACAAGATGGCAAAGACAAACGTGCTGACTGACACCGTTCATGTCACTTAAGGAATCTCTATTTCCTCATTTATGTACTCGGTGCCTCATAAACATTGTTAGAAGGCAACGTTCTGCAAGTCAAACAGCGCTATGATGTAATCAAAAAAGAACCTATCATTCCCCAAGACTTTTCTGGAAGCCTCAGACTTGGAACAAACAACTCAGGGTAGAAATTCAAGCTTGACCACAGAGATTCCTCAGTATGATATGCTGGATTTTCTGATTTAAAGAACCTTTGATCTCCTTCCCGCTTCTGAAAAGACTTTAAGACTCCACAAAGGGTTGCTGAAAAAAAAAAGGACTTGAACTTGACTCTATTAATTTTGTCATTAACTCTAATGAATCACTCCCATAAAAAGAAATTCTGTCTCTTTGCTTTTGATATTCATTACAGATAGCAAGATTTGTGATCAAAGATTGTAAACTAGAGTAAGTGGGCAGTGTTGCTATCATAAACACACAATGAATACATTTAATGATCTCATGTACTAATTAAATACCTCAAAAATCTGGAAAGAGAAAACTATAGTTAGGAGAACAAAGTCTTCTTTAAGGTTCTTTTTAAGGTTTAAGGTTCTTTTATCCTAGCAATAATTGTTGTAAATAGCTGACACTTATGGGAGGCTTTCTATATTCTAGTCACTTTTAAAAATTCTACAAATATATTTTTAACACTCACAATAACTCTATATCATAAATAATGCTATTATCCCTATTTAACACATGCAAGAAATGATTTCCAGGGCCACACAGCAAATGTGACTGAGCTATGGTCAGATGCAGAGATTTTAACAATTGTCTTCTGCAAGAACACGCTTGGATCTCGCTAGAATTAGCTAGTCTTCCAGCCTAAAAAGGCTATGATTTCTAATATTTGAGGACATATCTAGGCCTCTTGACCAGAATAAAACTTTAATCAAAACTACTGGAGAATACCAGATAATGGTCTAGAAAAAAACTGCCAACTTTAAGCAAGGTGTGGTGGTGTATGAGTGTAATCCCAGCACTCTGGAGGCTGAGGTAGGAGGATTGCTGCCATGAGTTCAAGACCAGTCTGGGCTCCATAGTGAGTTCAGGACCAGACTGGGCTACAGAGTGAAAACCTATTTCAATAAATAAATAAATAAATAAATAAATAAATAAATAAATAAATAAATGCAAACAAAAAACCCTGTCAACTTTTGTGGAAAGGACCAAATGGTAAATATTTTTGCCTTTGTAAACCATCTTCATAAGTAACAAGTTCTCATTTCTGCCTTTGTAGGGCAAAAACAGCCATAGACAATGAACAGGGTTGTACTCCAGTAAAAATTATTCCAAAAATAAATTTGGCCTGAATGCTTTGCCAACTCCTGATACAAAGTGGTGGTCTCAAGAAGTGATCTCCAGACCAGCAGCATCACCAGGACACTTACTAGAAGCGCAAATATTTAGGCTTCCTGTCCCATCCCAGCTCTACTGTATCAGAAGTGCTGGGAAGGCTCTATTCTGTGTTTTTGTAGGCCCACTAGGTAAATTTGATTCATACCAAAAAAACTACTTATCTAGTGAGAAGGAACTAATATTTACTTATTTTTCCCACAATAATTATTTTTATTAGTATATGGTTTCGTTGTGATGTTTATAATACACAATAATTACATTCATCTTTGAGAATTGGTATATATATATATATATATATATATATATATATATATATATATATACTTAATCATTTTTACTTTTCCTTTATTGAGAGTCTGCTTTATATTTAGGAACTTCCAATTTTTTAAAGATAGGGTCTCACTCTCTCTATAGTCAAGGCTAATCCTGAACTCACTACACAGCCCAAGTCTCAAACTCAAAGCAATCCTCCTACCTTAGCCTTCTGAGTGCTGGGATTATGGGCATGCACCACTATGCCCAGTTAATGTGGTGCTGGGGAATTGAGTCCAGGGCCTTGTGCTTACTTTGATGGCTGTGCTATGTTTCCAGCCTCAATTTTTTTTTCTTTACAGCAATCCTTTCAGTGAGGTATTCTTCCCATTTTAAAACTGATGTCACTAAGACTCAATTTAGTCAAATGACTTCTTAGAGATTAGTTAACTATAAGAAATAGAGATGAGATTTAAACCAATGGTTTTCTGGTTCTGAAATATACTTTAGCTAACATACATGCAGAATTAATCTTGGAAATCAATCTATTCCCTTTGCCAATTTTTCTAGTTGAACTAATTAGGGACCAGAGCTTAGAGAGGTTCACATCAGCCTATTTCTCATTGCTCCAAATGTATTTTAGAATTAGAATGAATAAAAATCTCATTCAAGTGCTTGGGCAGAATGAAACTGTACCAGACCAGGCAACCTCACCACCTGGAAGGCATGATGCAAGACCTCAACACTATCTAAAGGAAACCTGACAGGTTCTGCACTGCAAGGAAGACATGAGCACTTCCTTGTCATTGAAATATAACTTGTGTCACAGAGCTGGTATTTCATCTAGTTTCTCTCTAGTTCTAGAGTGATAAAGGCAGAAAGCCAAACTAAAATGTGCACCAAAGATACAACAACAACAAAAAGCATTTATTGAGTTTGTATTAGTAGTAGAATTATTCTATCCACTTGGTATATGTCAACTCAAACAATTTTTTGAGACAGCAGTCCCAGCTATTCAGGAGGCTGAAACAAGAGTGTGCTTTGAGCCTGGTGAGAGTGAGACCATGTAGCCGACACAATGCACCGGCCCCTTCCACTACTGAATGACCTTAAACTGTTGCATAATTTAGGGAACTAGTTCTGTTTTCTACTTTCTTAACAGAACTGGGATATCTCAAGAAGCACTGTGTGCTTTCTGGTTGAAAGATTGAATTTACATTTTGATTTTACCTTTGAATGAGATTTTTTTATCACAACTCAAATAAAATCAACTCCAGAAATGCGAACAAAAGTGACTGAATAAAAATGAATTCTGAATTAGCATTCCTCACGATGTGAGGAATTTTTGGCATATAACACAAGATTTTGGTATTCAGTCACTCCCTTCCCCCAATTTCAATGTTTTCTGATACATAACACTTAGCAGTCCCAGTCAGAGACCCATAAGGCAATATTTTCCCCTACGTAATAGTTTCCTGCACATAGAGTTCAAAAACCTAGTCTCCTGGAAAACATTATAAAGAACTTCCACTGTATTAGGATGTAACTCACACTCCTTCAGGATCAGTAACATTACTTAAACATAGTCCAATGTTTAAAACATCTCTTCCTGTAGTTGTCGCTGCATAGTTTATAAATACCATTCCCCTCCCCCCAAAAAAAGTTTAAATGGAAAATGAAGTGTGAAGTTCCTGCCTCCGAATCGTACATTTTAAACAAATCCAACTGAAGATATTTTTGAAGCTTCCTTTCACCGTGAACTTTTTAAAATCGAGGAAACTATGCCCTTTTTCTTAATGTATGACCCACTGAGGAATGCCGTGACTTTCTCAAACACTGTGACTTAAAGCAATAGAAATGAATTCTCTCATAGTTCTGGAAACATAGAATCTAAAATCTGGGTGAGTGCAAGGTCATGTCCTCTGTGCAGGTTCTAGGACAGAGTCCCTTCTTGTCTCTTCCGGGCTTCGAGGGGCTGCCAGGGTTCCTAGTCATTACTTGGCTGCAGCTGTGTCATTCCGATATCGGCTTCCCCCTCGCACATCCTTCTCCTTATGTGCCTCTGCCTGGATCTCCATCTGCTTTCTCACATACAGACATCAGTCATTGTTTACTATTTGGAAGAAAAACTTGACCTATAATTCTATTTTTTGGTTAATAATCAAAGTATGACTAGCGTGGATAATACTTATAAATGGGGCCATTCTTATTAATGTGTTCCCCTACAATGGCTCAATAATCACAATGGTTACAGGGATAACAACATATTAAGATCTTACTATGCCTGGTACATATGTAATGTTATTAATTTTTTAATCTGATGAAGTCAGTAGAGTTATTACTTTCATTTTACAAATGAGGACAAAGAAAGATGTTAAATAAGTTCTCTATCATCACGCAGCTAAGTAGTAAGTGATGAGACCAAGACACAGGACTGAAAGTTGGCCAAGATCTATTTCTATGTCTGTTCTTATTCCTAATTCTAATTCTGTTAGTATTTCTATCCTTAAATCACAAAGCCAGCTTTTTGGGCAGTTCAGGCTGAAGTTGTGCCAAACTAGCTGAAGTGGGTATTTTTTTCATAGTGTTCATTTAGCAACAGATTTGTTGAGTTCCCTTTTCATAGATAGAGCTCTGAGGTAGATACCAGGGATTTAAATTTAATTATTAAATAAATAAAATAAGGAACATAGAGTAGTCTAGCTCCCAGTGGTCATCCTACTAACTTAAATGTATTAAAATATTACGAAGCACTTTCACTTTTTCTAAACTTTAGACCAAATAACAGTTCTTTTACTGTGTCTTCATATAACAAAGATCAGTACAAATTAATATGCATTAATATGCAACTACATAACCTATAGTAAGAAAGAGAACACAAATGACTGTAAACTGTCAGTGTGAGATTGCCATCCCTAAGCAGCAGAGTTTCTGTGACGAATGTCATATAAAGTATACAAGGACAAATCTGCCCTGTAGTTATGCAGAAATGAACATGGGTAATTTCCATTGGCCAGTGGCTATTCCTGGGCTACTGATAAAACAGTGTTACAATCTAATCCTCAATTACCTTTTATTTCACTACTGGGAAAACTGAAATTTCTAGTGAAATAGTGTTGGCTGAGAATTACACAATGATAATATTTCCTGTAATTCCTTAGCCCACAGGAACATCCAAATATATCCTTCATTATTGTTCATGTTCTTCCAACTCTGCAAAATTTGTGGTTGGTGTATTGAAGGAGCAATGTTTCGCTTGAACACTGTGTGTGGCACAGTGGTGTCTGTCTACTGAAGCCAAGACATAATATGTACTTATGAAGGGTGGAAGAAAAAGAGGAAAATATTTTCACCAGAAAATTAAATAGATGCTTATTCACTCTTGAAGAAAGTGAAAAAAGGAAAAAGAAAGAAAAAAGGAAGAAAAGAAGAAAGAAAGAAACAAAGAAAGAAAAGAATGAAGAAAGGAAGGAAGGAGGAAAGAAGTTCATGAACACAATAAATGAAGATTAATTTAAGAACATTAACAAATGAATAGAACTACCCCCTCTGGCTACAGGCCCCTAACACTTCTAATGCAACAGGAGTAAAGCCCATCTTAACATTCCTTCCAAGCTTCTTCCTGGTTCTTGATTTCCTTTTGCCAATAACAGCTGTACAAAACGAAATCAGTCACTTCGTACCTATAGAAAACTTCTGCTTTTGGTGAAGACTGGATGACTGGAATAGGGTTAGCACCATGACACATACAATTTAGAAATTGAACAGAATATATGAGACAATTATTTTCAGGTATTGGGTAACAGCTCAATCCCCAAACCTCTAAGAGAAGGATTGCTCTTAAATTGAGTGTCACCTTACCTTCTATATGATATCATTACTCAACCCTAGCAGAGTAACACATTGTTTCCTAACCCATTGTTACTTCCATATGGTATCATTTCTGAACACTGGCAGAATAACCCACCATCCGAACAGAGCAGGAGTGCTTGGCATTGCAGCCCAGTTGACACAGAGAGACTATGTTAATATTTCACTAAGCTTTGAACAGTTCAGCTGAAAATCTGGTAAGGCCATACTTTGTGAATAAGGACCCTATTCCAGAATAAAGACCTACTCAATATCCAGAGCAACAAATCCTCAGACTCTAAGCTGTGTCCCCTACAGAAATAAATATGGCCAGATAACAGGATCTGGAAAACAATGGACTTTCCACAGATTCATATTAACAAAGTACAAAATCAAGTCCACCTGACCCCTAGTTGATTACCCTGCATGGGACTACTTACAGAACAAAACTCAGCACTTATCAGAAAAAGACAGTAGAATCTACTGTCCCTACAATAACTTGTTTGCAGTTTTATTTATAAACGAAACAATTAGATATGCAAAGCAAAGCCAAACTCAAAAAAAAAAAAAACCAGTCAATATGAACCAACACCAAGAATTCTCATTTGTTGGTTTAGCAGCCACTGTAAGTAAATTAAAAGAATTAAAGGAAAATATGTTCATAAAGTAAAGAAAAATAGGATCTTAATGAAGAAAAAAATAGAGTACCTTGGTAGAGAACCTGAAAATATGAAAAAATAAAAGTTCTTGAATGACATTTTATATCTAAAATGAAAATCTCACTGAGATTTTAATGAATGAAATTAATAGAAACTTGTTGATGGCAAGAGAGTATCATGGTTGTGAAGAAAGTCAATGACATGAATCAGCAAAAAGCATCCTCCAACTATGCTCTTGTGAGATTATTACACTTCCCACTTAAAAAATAGTAAATTGAAATATATAGTGGCAGGTACAAAGATTGAAATGGTCAAATACTGAACTCCAAGCAGTCTTCTATAAGTTACATGATACCTGCTGTCAGTGCTGGTGTCACCACCTAAATAATAACAAAGAAGTATAGTTAAGAATCCAGCTGGAAACACAGTGGAGCATTTTTCTAGTGTGTTCAAGGCCCTGGATTCTACATATGGTATTGCGAAACTTTAAAATATATATATTTTTAAAAACTTAATAAAGGAAATAAAAACAATACTAAAAATGTGGTTTGGTGTCATAAACAAAGGAAAGGAGTTAAAAAGGAATAACATATGGAAATGAAAGAACAAAATAATAAATTATCCACAGCAACTTTATTTGTAATAGTCTCAACCTAGACCCATGCAGATGTCCATTAGGGGAGAGTGAGTGAACTGTGGCATGTGTATACAATGGAGTGTTCTCGGCAGCAAAAGGAAAACCTGTTCTGCACACAACATCAGATGAGTCTCAAAGACGTGAGCAAGAAGAAGCCAGGCGAAAGAGAGTGTCCGTTGAATGATTTCATTTATATGAAGTTACAAATCTATACTGCTAGAAACATAGTCAGCAGCTTCCTGAGACAGCAAAAGATGGGAATGCAAGGTATGAGGGAACTTTCTATGAAATACTCATATTTTGTTTGGGGTGATAGTTTCAAAGGAAAATAAACTTGTCAAAATTGTCAAATGTCATTCTTAAAGTGAAACATTTAAAAGAATACCTATGGCATGTATTCCTTTCTCCTTTGTAGACAGTAAGCTCATGCCTTGATCCCCCTTCAGACTCTAGAATGTCATACTGATCCCAACTACTTACTGCCAATTACCAAATTTTTGATTGATTTTCTCTGGCAAGCATTGCTTACTATCTTCCTTTAACAAGAAGAAACCTTCTTGAAATTAACAATGGTAGTTAGCACCAAATGAGTTAATAAAGTTTTCCTGCATTTCTGAATTTTCACCAAGTGAGATTCTCTTTTGTGTTGGAATGATGTTGATTATTTTCTAGCAGTAAATAAAAGAACAAAAAACAAAACAAAACAAAAATTGGAATTTTGCTAAAGTGAAGCTTTCTTCTGTGAAAGTAACATTTTTTTACTTAAATAATGTAAATAGGGACATTTATACATGTTTAGAATTGTGATTTCAATGAATTGTTTTGGTACATTGCTATCTTTTATTTTAATTCTCTTGGCCATTCTTAAGATTACCAGTAAATTCAACATTGCTCTCACCATCTGAAAGTTGATTTTATTACATCATTTTTCTCCTAGTCAGCTTGAGCTGATAATTTGATATTTCACTGGGAAAAACAAGGTTATCACAGTTTAGATAATCATGTCTAGGCATCTAACATTCATCTATTTTTTTATTATTCACTTACACAGTAGACTTTACTGCTTATTTTAAATGCACATTCATATATTCACACATATATGCTTAGATAATATTGAAACAATAACTTGAAAATTTTGCTTGGAAAGCTGTTTTTACTTAAAAGTGACAAATATGTTTAGAAAATGATGAATAAATTTCTATTTTGAGATATTTCTTAAGAGCCTGGGATAGGCAGAAAACCTAGTAAAGGACATCTAGAGTAATGAAACACCGAGAAGGATCTTGAAAATCGCTGTAAACAATTTTAAATTAAAATAATTCTTAAATATAAAAATTTCTTGAGAAAGGATAGATAGAATAAAGAAAAAAAAGGATCTGAGTCTGTCACATTAGTTTAAGTTTGTCCTTACAAATTCTAAAGACTGTCATGAGAACAGCCATCATGTTGGAGGAAGAATCAGATTAATAGGAAACGTTGGGAAGGTTACATATTCTTGTGACATAAATTCCAAGCACAGAATGCCCTGTTTTGATTGGTGTTTCCTTTGAGATCTAACGCCATTTTGGTCTCTTCAAATTGCGGCATTCCTTGGTGAGTTCTAAGTTCTGTTAACACTGTACTGTCTGCAGCTCTCACATAGCGGGGAGTGTGTCCGTGATTTTCTATGTTCGTGATGAGCTTTGCAACTGTTGGAGGATAGGGATTGTACCTTTCCACATTTATTCCTAGGACAATGTTGACATAAAGTGGGTCTCCTCAGTGAAGAGGAGATAACTTCAGAGGTACAAGAGGCCCCTTGGACATCTTCCCACCTGAAAATGCAGCATCTTATATTTGTCATACTGCATAAAAGCCATCATATTATAAGATTATTGAGGACTGAGATTGTATTTTAGTTACCTGTTAACTCTCAGAATTAAAGAAATTTGTTGAATAAAAATGAATGAAAGAGAATTGTACCAAAAGGGATGGATTTTATACTTCTGCCTCTAATTTATTTAGAATAAATTGAATAAATGACTTGATACCTCTGTGTCTCTGTTTTCTAATATGATATAATATAATATAAGTATATATGCAGAGAGGAGAGATAAAGAGATATTTGGTAACAATCCAAAAATCCCTTCTGGCTCTAAACTTCGTTGAAATAATGCTGACAGCTCAAAATACAAAAGCGCTTTAGTTAAACATACTCATTAATGAGTCAGATGATGTCAGCTTTAGGAACTGGCTTTCCTCTGCTTCCAAACTTATCATCACCTGGAACTCAAAAAACCCACATAGATCAACTCAGAGACGTGATGTTGTAACATAAAGAGCTCTTCATCAGGAAAGACTAGAAATCCCAGACTCTGAAGAATGGGTGTGAAAAAGTAGTCATACCCATATTTCAATAATTACATTTTGAACCAATGATTAATTTATTATACTAAGCATCTTTGATTCTCCCCCCGCCCCCATTTCCTAGTTAGGAATAACATGAATTTTAGAAATGCTTTAAATCTCTATAGACAGAAACCCTGCATATTCTGCATATATTTGTTGAGCACTACACTCTTCTAGGTACTTTATGAATTGTAACTCATTTAATTCTTTTAAGAACATCATGGAACATACCAAAAAACTGTCATATTTAAGGTTAACTAGTAGGTGATGGAGTTAATAGGTGACAGAGGCTGGATTCAATCCTCATTATCTAACAAGGCAAGAAGGATATTAGATTGGAACAGCTTTTACAGAAATTTCACGTTTTCATCCGACACAGAGTTGGGGGAGGATGTAAGAACTAATAGTTCAGCTTTTGAGACAAGAGCTTACTGCCTTCATTCCCAAGCAGTTTTCCTCCTGTGTAGGCTATATAGATGACTCCCAGACTGGTCACGTTTGTTTGGAGACCAGCAGTAAGATTACATTAACTGGTGATCTGAACTCCATCCAGGCCTGGTGGGTCCCAGGCGCCGAAGCTGCATGGGGGAGCCCAGCTGTGCTGCCAGTCAGAACACGGACACGCGAGCCATGAGTTACAGAGCCTGACAAAGAAATCAAAGGCAAAGTTGCTTTCTCCTTCTGGCCAGAGAGCCAAATAACAACTTGCCTTAATTTTCCCCAGTGCTAGGAATAGAACCTAAGAGCTTTACAGTAGGCTACATTCCCAGCCTATTTTTTGATTTTTATTTTTGTGGTAGTGTCTCACTAGATCACTAAGTTGCCTGGGCCACAGGTCCAGTTTATCATCACTTTGCGGAGGGATTTTATTTGTGATTTAGGACAAAGAACAAGAACAATTTAGGTTTATGTTCTTACTCATCTTTCTTTATTCATTATGTTCCCATATTTATATTTAATATTTACAAATAAAATTGTAATGCCCACACACCCACACTCACCCACACCCACCCACATGCGTGCACACACACACACACACACACACACACACACACACACAGCCTTCCTTAGACACAGGAGGAATTGCTTTCCAAAATGCTGCCAGCTTTTCTTGCTCATCCTACAGGAACCAGAATCTTCTGGCTACTAAGTCTGAGTCTTTCAGCCAGCATTATTTGGTATTATTTTGGCTTATGCTCCCAAAATATTTTCAACAATTTCCGAGTAAGATAGGCCTGGCCCTTGACTTGGAAAACAAAACAAAACAAAACAAAAAAAAAAAAAAAAAAAAAAACCTGACGTGCTTCTTCTTGATGAATTCATTCAGCCCTAGAAACCTCAAGTATTAAACAAGTACAGAAATCTGGTTTGCTAACTTACCCTGTTTGATGACGAGACAGTACATTTTCCTACTCATTCAGAATCATACCTTTAACATGGAAACAAAATCCTCAGTAGAAATTGTAGCCTTCCTGTGCTCTGCAGACAACTAAGTGGTTCTCTCACTTCTGACAATAGTTCCAGGGCCTGGGAACTCTCAACGAAAAATATTTTCCCTCAGTTTTTGACAAATCTAATTTTCATAAGGATCTTTCTATATTGGGTTCAAATTATATCACTGTAGATTTCACCTTTGTGCATCGTCATGTTTGCTCTTCCAGATGGATTGTGATCCTTCCTCTTCCAGGCCTAAAGATTTTGTGTTCCTCAGAAACCAGTATAATTCTCTAGTTTTGTATATTTGTCCCTGAATAGGCTATGGCTTCAGAATTCCCCTCTGCAGTGAAAATTTTCTCTTCAGCTTAGTCTTTCATGTTGAGCTTTGAGTCAATATACTCAACCACCTACTGGGTATACACATCTGGTTACCTCACAGGTACCTCACATTCAGTTTATCTAAAACTGTGTTTAGCTTTTCCTAACCCTAATTTGGTGACCGATGCCACATGCTCCACGCATTAGGTCACTAGCCAAAAAAATTGTCTTTGATTTCTTCCATCTATCATCTAGCTCTTTCTTACTACTTTGGTAAAAATCTCACTCATATCTCTGCCTCCTAACTCCAGTATCGAAGGGTTTTGCAGTTTCTTGGCTGACATTTACAAAAGTCAAAAAAAAGTCAAAAAGTGGCCTCATCCCTTTTAATATTTCTCATTAACTTTCCTATCATGACTTACCTAAAACTTAAAATCGAACATCATCTGCTTAAAATTCTTAAAAGATTTCATCTCTTTAAAGGAGTACATTAGTGTATCCAATGCCACTTCAGATGCTTAGATCCACTTATTCAAATAGTAATAATATTTATTTTAAAAACTCCTATATTTTAAATAAAAATTCCTATAAATCATCAGAAAGAAGACAAAATGTAAATGAAAATTTTCAAGCAAAGTAATTTAAAAGTGAAAAATTAATTGAATAAGTAGAGTTCTTGAAAGAAGATATAGAAATGTTGAGAAGATGTTTAATGCTATTAGTCATTAGAGTAGCAGCAATGGCATAACAACACCAATTAGAACGGCTATTACCATCATCAAGATCAATAAAAGAAAGAAAAAGATGATCCGCATTCTCAAATTTTCTTAATATCCTCACCTAAGAATTTAAAATAGTAACTGAGAAAGAGCTAACATCAGAACTCCACATGTACTAAGAGATGTGTGGACAGACTAATATTTACTTATTAATTAATATCCCTAGATTAATTAATCTTTTGCTCGCTCTATTATCTACAAATATATTTTTCAATTTTCTCTTTGAGTTTCATAAAAATCTAGTTTAATAATACCTTGCTAAAATCCAGATACATGGTTTTAATATGCATTCCTTGGATTCATTAATTTTGCCAACCTGTGTGAGAAGAAAATTACATTAGCCTCTCAGACTTTGTTTTTTGTGAACTCAAACTGGCTACTAGTGGTCAGAACTTGTGTGTGTGTGCTTGTGTATAGGTGTGTATGTCTGGTGTGTGCACACATGTGTGTGTAACGCTGAGAAGAAGCGAAGAGAGAGATCAATCATTTTAATTAACCCCCTAGAACCTTAGCATAGGTCAATGTTGATTCACTTGTACTCAAACTGTCACAGTTTTCCAAAATATTGAAATCATTAAAGTAATGAAGGACTTTCTTCTCTTGCCCATGTTAGATTTGGTCACTGGTATTTCGAGTATATGTTACCGAAATAGTTTTCCCAGCACATGGAGCCCCTGCTTGCTAATAGCTGGTGAAATGGCCCAGCCCGAGGCAAAACAAACTCTAAGGTTCTGGGGTATGCTTGTTTCAAATGTAAGCTAGCTATGTGAATACACTTTCATTTATAAGGATATAAATACAAGTCTTGATTAGTGGCAAGCCAGCAACATTAAGACCAGTAATGGTTACCATTTGGAGAGGTTTGGAGGATGATACATCTGGATTTAAACTGATAGCTTAAGTAAATGCAGCATTTGTTTTGTTTTGTTTCCAAATGAAAACAGGGCTGTTTCTGGCTGTCTTGGGCTTGGACTGTGAAATTAGGAAAGAGCCTTTTTCATCTCTGAGGATAGTTTGTTTTCTGTCTGCAGTGAAAGCTTTACATTTCAGGACATTTCAAGAAAAAGGAAGGAAAAGGCTTATTATCTAATGTTCAAGATTTAAAATGATTTCTTTATTGTGATACAATGGTTAGATTCAGTTTTCTAATCATGATCCTATTTCTGAAGTATATTATTTAAATATTTATGTGTTTCCAGTCAACTACCATGAACACAGTATTTAAAGATAGTGAAAGTTTTTACCATGTAACTACTGATGATGCTGTTATCACAATCTCTAGAAAGACCTGTGTTCCTAATGTGATTGCTATTTGTTAGCTTTGTGACTATAATTTTGTCTTTGAGTCTATTTTGTTATATCTTAACTGCATATTTCAAAGGATGATTAGGGGGACAGTAATACTTAGCAAGCAAATACTATGTGCCAGGGACTCTTGCTGATCTTACATGAAGTATTTCATTTAATGTTCAGAGCATGAATGTAAACATGGTAGCCTTGTCTTTATTTTTCAAATAGAGAAATCAAAGCAGGCAGAATAAATAGTATGCCTGAAGTCTCACGGTTTATAACTGACAAATCTGGGATTTGGTTATATATTGAACTAACAGTCGTCTATTGTGATGCACAGAAATGTTCCTAGACTTTGCCAGCTGTGAACTACGTAATGATCCACCTGTAGAAGTCTAGGTTCATGAAAGGAATACAGATTCTCTCATTTAGAGTGAGAGGAGAACTTTATGCATTCCTATAAATTTCCTGAAAGCCATGCAAAATTTCACTGATTTCTTAAGACAAAAATAGAGGACAGTAGAATCTTTGCAAAGTATCACATGGCAAAATTGACATTTGCATAACACTAAAGCTATCATTTATTATTTATACAATGTGCTTAATTTCACAACTGATTTAAAAGCAGTTATGCATTTATAGCATCTAAATGCAATCTAACTGCATGATAACAAAATAATTTTTATACAATCTGGTAAGTTAGCTCTAAAATTCTTCCTTTCACATGCCTTTTTCATTTTCATAAAATGCTGGTTGGGGGAAAATTTTCATATTAGCTACTGCTGTCCAATAATGTTTCTCTTGCATTTTATTCAAACCAAAGTCTAAACCAAAGATTATTAGGAAGAGCATCCATCTACTTAGAATTAGTCTGGTCACTCCTGAAAGCATGCTCTAATTTTTTCCATGTCTTGTATTTCTTCAGTATTTTCTATCCACATTTACTTTTCTTTAAGCAAAGTAATGCTCCATACTTTTGGGCTGGCACTAATAAAAATTGAAATACTTTCCCCTTGAGTATGTATTCCAGAATACATTGTTGCACTCCTAGCTACAGTACAACAACATAACCGCTGTAGAGTGGTTATGAGAACAAGAAACTTTTTTTAAAACCAAAAACATCTTCAGAAGAAAATGATCAGTGATCACAGGGGGAAGTTAACTATCCTAAGTTCCTAATTTAGGGGCAGTTTAAACATCAAGGTGTTCCTGATTACTTTTGGTCATAATAAATACTGGAACATGTCATTTCATTAATAACATAATTTTATTCATTTAAGAGTATTATAAAGTCTTTAAAAAAATCAAAATTTCTTCTGAGGGAAGAATTGATTTGTATGTTATCTAATAGTTTTCTGTCAATTTACTTCTTAAATTAAATGTAGAACTTCAAGCTGAGTAGACAGACTTGAAGTAAAGAGCAAAAGAGTCTTGATTTAATAACTTGTATGCAAACACAAGACAAAACAAAAGCCAGGAAAATACCTTTATGTGATTAGTTTATAGGGTTACTACATAAGCTCTGGGTTTTTTTTTTGAATGCCAAGAAAGATGCACTATTATCATACTAAATGTTAGAGATTTAAGAATTACATGCCAGGAAAAAATAATTTTGTATGGTGAAATTCAAAGGACCAATTTAGAAAATTTCCTCTTGGAACTGTTGCAATCTGAAACTTCTGAGATCTTTGAGTAAAGAAAAATATGACTGCTTGGGAAATCTTATTTAGCGCATCTGAGAGTCAAATATAATCATTTTCATTCTGTTTTCCCTACTGGATGAAAGCCAATAGAATCAAACATAGTTATACTCTGTCTTGCTATTAATCATATGGTCTTCTTATTTTCAGATCTGTCAGGAAACAACTGTGGCAGACAGGTTGGCTGGCACACATAACTGAAAATGGGGGAGCTCTTTCCAAACAAAGGCGCAGATGAGCCTCAGAGAGGGAGTCCTAGACAGATTGACCAGAGAAGTTTGAAATATTTGAAGCTAAAAACCAAAGAATTTATGTTCAGCGGAGTAAGAAATATTCTAACCTTTGATATACTCTTTTATGAAAGTCTTTAAGTAAATATTAGTTCTTCATATACAAGAGAAATTGTCTTAAAATTCTTTTTGAATGTTAGAAGCTATGACTTAGGTTAAGCTGGTAGTACTGGAGAGCACAGAGGCTTCAAAGATATTTAACAATGTTATGTTTCTTATGTGCTTTTATAATACTTTAAAATTTCTTTAATCTTTGTAGTAACACATGATATACTCTTCTTCATTGAGGTATTATTTCTCAATACAATTTTTTTTAACTTTAGGAGGTAACATTTAATGTATTACTATGATTCTAAGCCCCTCAAGTATCTACTGGCAAACTATCATTTGAAAATTATTCTACTTATGGACCATATTGTAGATCAGTATTGTACTCTAAAGGCGTAAAACTAAATATTTTAGAGGGTAATTTTTGGAATACATTTTTGTCCTATGAAACATGAGGGAAGTAGTTGAAGAGTTTCAGGAAAAGTAAGTCTGAGTAGAAGCTTTCCTTTCCCTTCTGAAATACCTATTATTCCCATCAAATGGTTCTATTATAATGGTTGTATAAAGGAATTGAAATGAAAATACATTAGAAGGCTTGAGAATGACACCTGTTTAGAGAGTTCACCCCAACCCTGTGTTTCCTGTCTCCAGCAAGCTGCCACATCTGCTATCAGGAGCAATTGTTTGTAGAAGTTATTTTGTGAGGGAGAGGGAAAGTCAGAAAGAAATCCTTAGGATTTCAAAGAGAAAGCTCAAAATACCAGCTTTAATTTAACTTTATACACAAATTTGAACATGAATGGGCTCTCCTGTAATGCTGTAGCTTTTGGAATTCATTCAGAAGGGCTTTAAAATGAAAATGCTGACAGATTATGGACTCCAGTGGTGTGAATGGCGCCATTCTAACACTTAACTAGGTGCGAGGCCCACTGTAACAAGCATCCTGTGGCCGTACTTTAATTTTCTTTTAACTTAACACACACATTTTTTCAAAGGGTGGGCCTAAAGATCACAGTATCTTGTGGTGGGATTAGAGTGACTTATGGGGCAATATTTTTTTAAATTCTATCTTGTATGGCATTTGGATTCAGATTATTCCAATCCTGGGAATCTGACCTTAAAACTGAAAAAGGTTCCCAGTCAGAGAAAAGCTGCCTTCAACTTGATTTGCTCACTACACTTCGTTGACAAATGAACAACATAAAGTCTGTGCTACATATCTCGTAATATGAGATATTGTGCACAAAGAATACAAAACAGAGAAAAAGGAGGCAGAGGAAAGTCATGAATAGACAGGAGGCTCATTTATATTTGCTCCTAGCAGGCAAGCTCAGCTGTAGTAAGTGGGAAATGGTTGAACTGTGTGACTTTGAGTTTCTTCTTAAAAGGGAATGTGATTGGGAGGAATGAAACGGCAGATTCTTAGTCTCATGTAAAATGTATCAAAATTGTTTCCGTTTAAGGGTCAAATTTACTTACAAATTGAATATGTTACAATCACAAAGACCTTGGGCAACCGCATGAAATACAAAAAGCACACATTGCATGGCACTCACAAAGTCTCTGACCAGGCAAACAATAAAAGGAAGATAACTCTGCAATTATTTTAGGTAGACAGTTGAGTAAATTCAAAATATGAACACCTTCAATCAAGAAAAAAATATCCCAGCCAGAGTACCTATGAGGAGAAAACAGTGAGGATAAAGAAGATTCAGGTTGGATTAGAACTGAAAGAATTCCCTTACTGCTCAGACTAAGGGTTTCATTAATTCTCTAGTGAGATGGAACTGAGAGATTTTATTCTTTGCAATCTATTAATATATTAACGTGTGTTACTCATCTACGTGACAAACATGCATACACTTCTCTTCTCACAGTGATAATTTAGTTTTTTTTAACAGAACTTTTTGTTTTGTCGTTAAAGTCACCAGCTAAAGCATCCTTAGTGCTATTGGCTTAAGCCCCATATTGTTCTTTCATCCAGAGGAAAAAAGAATCCTTTGTTACTTTAACAAAGTCTGTGTCTCCAACCAAGGTGCAATATGTTCTAAACATAAAAGGAAATTTTAACTTCTGGGATCCATATTTTACACTGAGTAAAGTTTAAGCATACTTTTCTCAAATGTTTCTGAGGCATCCGGGTCATTTGCACTAATATAAAATAAGCCATCATTGTCTAGTCTAATAGTTAAAATGATGATTAGGCTAAATTCAGACTTCTGGAAGTTTCTCTGGGATTTTTGCAGCCTCATTTCTGTATTTTAGCCATTCCATAGATGAAGCAGGTGCCTTTCATATGCCAGTATTCATCTCTATGTTACAGCCCATACTGCCACAGATGCCTTGACTGGCTTGAGTGCTCTTCCCTACTTGACTTCTTAAAACTCTAAAGTTTGAATGTTTTCTCTCACTCACATAGAGTTTTGTACTGTTCTACTGTGTCTTTAGAGCCCTATGTCACCCTGACTTGTTCCTTTTTTCTATCATCTATGCCAGTTGATTTTCTGATTAGAGTTTATCCTTAGTCTTCCCCTTTAAGATACATATTCCTGAGCATCACCTTGGTTCAAATGTCTAGGCATAACACTCATGATTCTATGATCATAAAAAGAAGCTCATGACTCTTATGCAAATGAGCTTAAGAATCACGAATTCCAAAGCATATGGACTTCAGAAGTTGAGGGTCTGAGCCTGAGTTTAAGTCCTATCATTTACTTTGTGTGCAACCTTGGAGAAATAAATAACCTCTTTAAATGTCAATTTTCTTATTTGTGAAATAATTATAATATTTCCTGAAGTGTCTTAGTTACTCATTTGTTTCTAGGCCAAAATACCTGAAACCCACAATGGAAGGGAGGAATGATTTATTTTAGCTCAGTTTCAATAGGTCTGACACAATCCATTCATGGGCAGCTGCAAGGGAGGAAGCGCATGGTGGAGGACTAGTAGGAGAAAAGCTCTGGAGGTATAGCAGACAGAAAGCCACGCGAGTGAGAAGCAAGTGGATTCCTGGAGACTAATGCAAAGGCAAGAGCTTTCTCAGGAAAAATCTGTATATTCCTGCTTCTTCCTCTACTTAGTTCAAGCTGCCACAGCCAGGGTATTTTCTCATTTCCTGACCCGCAAGTCAGTCACACACACCTGAAAGCTCTGCTCTGAGTGTTTCCTAATCTCAACAAGTTGATATAATCCCTCCAGGCTGAGCTCCAAGCTTCTGCCCCTTCCAGCCAGGACGCACCTCCTGGCAGCATGTGATTCTGTAGGTATCCTACCTCATCCAACTCCATGAGGTTTTCTGAGGGACACTCCAGATCCAAACCACAGCATTCTACCCCTGGCCCCCCTGAAAGCTCATGCCCACCTTCTTATTCAAAATACATTTAGTTCTTCCCTAACACTTGCCAGTTTTAACAGTTTAAGCACTACTCACAAGCCCAAGTCCAAAGACGGCTCTGAGACTCAAGGCAGACTCTTAGATGAGAGTTTTATATATATATATATATATATATATATATATATATATATATATATATATGTTAAACACTTGCAACATACAATGGCACAGAGTAAACATTTGTATTCCAAAAGGGAGAAATAGGAGGCTAGAAAGCAATCAGATGAAAACAATTTATAAACCTAGAAGGACAAGGGTTAAATTCTATACCTGCACATCCAACACCCCATGTAAGCTGCAGTGAGATGTGAAAACCAAAGGGCTTGAATGTCCCTTCGCTGCTGCCTGGACTCCCGCTAGAGCTTCCACAGCTTCTCCTTTGGGATGGCTCCTCTCACAGCCTGTGGCTTTCCTCTGCAAATGACGCACATTCTTGACTTCTCCAAATTTTCAGGACCTCCACTGCACTATTGATTTCTTCACAACGACACGCATTGCCCTTCTAGGGGCATGCTGCCTGGCCCCATGGCCTTCCACTGAAATCTGAATGGAAGCCTCAATGACCTCACAACTCTTGCACTCTGCATGCCTGTAAAACCAGCACCACTTGGATGACGCTAAGGTCTACCACTACCTTGAGCAGTATTCTGGACCCCTTGGACAACAACTGCCAAGTCCTCTGCATTCTTAGATGGCTGAACTCTAGGTAACTGAACTCTGATAAGCATTTGTCAACAAGGGCTTAAAATTTGCCCTGGGGTAGTGTTCCCAGAGCAAAGACTTTTGTCTTTCTGCCCTTTAATTGATAAATGGTGGTGTCTTGTTAATTTTTGAGATGTCTCCATGGCATCTTTTTTACAGTCCTATTTGGAAGTACTTAGCTTCTTTTTAATGCTCTTTAATCTCTGTAACAACTACATGTTCTGCCATCACACATTTGCAGCCCCTTTCAATTTTGCAAAAACTGAAGACTTTTTCATAAATTTTCTGCCATTTTTTCCCATTTCTCCCCATAGAGTTAGCTAAAAACCATAAGCAATACCTATGTGACTGCCTGAACAGTGGGCTCCCTTGAATTTCCTCCACTAGATTAAGTAGTCCACCCTTAATCACAATTTCAAGCAAAATCCCAGAAAAGGGGAAAAACACCAATACAGAATTTGCCAGAGCATAGCATGTGTGGCTTTTAGACCAGTTGTCAATAAAGTCCACCCTTCTATATGGAATTTCTTGAACCTGGTCTTTACTATTGGCACTTATATCAGCATTCAGGTCTTCTGAGTTCTGACCAAAATTTTCCATCAAACTTGGCTCACAGCATTCTAAGAATTCTCTAGCCAGCATCTTCAAAGCTCCCCAAATTCCTCCAGGGAACCAGTTCCAAAGACTTCCAAACTACACAGTCAGGTAAAATAGTAGCAATGACCCCATTTCTTAGGTACCAGTTTCTTTCTTAGTTACTTATTCCTTGTTGGAACATAATGCCCAACAGTCACAACTTAAGGGAGAAGAGATTCATTTCAGCTCCCAGTTTCACAAGGTTTCACACAGTCCATTCATGAGCAGTAGGCAACAGATGAAGTACATGGTGGAGGTCTAGTCATTTCCTAATCTCAACTAGTTGAAACAATCCATCCAAGTCAAGTTTCAAGCTTCTGCCTCTTCAAGCCAGGCTCCACCTCCCAACAGCACATGATTTCATAGATATCCCACTACACCCAAAGATGGGAGGCTTTGGGAGGACATTCCAGATTCAAGCCATAACCAGAGGGGAAAAGGCCAGGGACCAAACATAGATAACAAAGCTATAATTCCATGACCACCCAGACATACCCAGTAGTGTGTTTTATTAATCTTTTAGGTAACTTCCAAGCCAATCAAGTTCTCAATTTAGCTTAACTATCACAGGCAAAAATGAGTATTCCCTTTCTCATTTGTGCTAAGACATGCAATTATGTGACAGAATCTTCAGGCACTTATTATTATCCTGTTAATTTTAGAGACAGGCCTTGTGCAAATTAACATTTGCTCTTCTTCTTTGAAAAACTGGATATTCTTATGATTTTTCATACTATTGCCATTATTGTTGCAAGAACCTATTCCAAAATAAGCAAATATTTCTTCCACTCCCGCACCTCAAAAATACTATACCAGTAGTCTCTCTTCCTTTTTAGAAAAGGTATGTATGATGTATTTACTCTAAAATTGTTAGAAAAGATAAAATAGACATATCCATAATGAATTTCCTGAAACACTAGTGAAGTGAAAAAAACTTTGACTACAGTGTTGATAGATTCATGAATTAGTGTCCTTATGTGCAAGCACAGGTGGAAATTGTCCATCAGTTCTTATGGGGCATTCAATGCTACTGTACCACTAGTTTCTATCAGTTAAGTTCTCTTTTAAGGTTGGCAGTATTTTCACGAGTATTCATACAAAATATAATGAAATAATTGCCATAAGCTGTTAGAAACCTACAGAGCTAATCACAAGGGAAAAAACCTTATTATAAAAGTACCAGTGCTACAACAGGAGAGAAACAAGACATATTATTTGTCTATATTAATTCAAAATAGTAATAATCAGTAAAATGTTTTATTACCCAGGCCCAGTTGCACAGGCCCATAATCTCAGCACTCTAGCAGACTGAGGAAGGAGGAACACAAACTCAAGCCTAGCCTAGAAAACGTAGTTACTTAGCTAGACCCTAATTCAAAATCAAAAATAAAAATAGGCTGAGGATGGAGCTCTGTGTGAATGCCCTGGGCTCTATCCCCACAAAGCACACACACACATGCACACACACACACACACACACACACACACACACACACACGCACACACACAATTTTCTAAAGGAAAAATTGTACTTATCTCTCCTTATGTGTAAAATCTTAAAATATTGATTTTTTTCCCTAATAGTACCTCAGCCAACTCTCTTCTGTTGCCTTTTAAGCAAGATTTCATAGGTGTTCGAACATACACTGGACAGTTGCTGTGCAACTATTTCAGGGGATTATGAATGCTCTTTTGCTTACTTCCACTCAGTCAATTCATCATTGGTCAAAGATTAATGTTTCCCTTTACACTGCATGACACTGTGAAAACTACTATTCAGTTAGTAAATTACTCTTTGGCACATTGAACATGAAAACCTCTATTTCTGAATAAAGTCATGTAATCCTGACATTTTTACTATATGACTTTAATTATAAATTCTACCCTTCCTAGAAGGCTATTCCAGTAGAGGGCTCCAGCTTGCTTTGACACATTATAGAAAAAAGAAAACCATTTTGGAATTTTTGAAAATAAATTTCAACACGACCTTTACAGTATAGAAGTTTTCTTCCCCGACATGATTGTGCAAGTGTGTATATGTGGAACGACCTATTTGGCTCTCCTACATTCTGGCCCTACTTATCGATCTACCTTTTCTTAGCCAGAAAACATACTTCAATCCATTTATTAATGTCACTGTCATTTTGCATCTTCTCTAGAAGATGCAAATATTATTATAATATTATAATATTGATAATATTATATCAATAATATTATCAATATAATAATAATAATATATCAATATTTCAAATCATTCATATATTCTTCAGGAACCCAATCTATTTCCCTCAGTTTTGAACCTATTTTTTCCTTTTCTAATTTATGTAAATAATACATGTTTATTAAGGAAAATAAAAACCTAAATAGAATAGAACAAAATATAAAAATATAAATCACTGCCACTAGTTTTACAACTCAGAAATTATTTTACTATTAATTTTAAATGTTATTTATTTATTTGGTTGCTTTTTTATTTCTTTTTGGAGACAAGGTCTCACTCTCTAGACCAGGCTGGTCCTGAACTCACTACATTGCCCAGGATAGCCTTAAACTTATGACAATCCTTCTGCCTCAGCCTCCTGCAGGGTGTTATACAGGCATGTACCACCATTCTCCATTTTCTGCTATTTTGAGCTACTATTAATATTTTTGTATATATCCATTCAATCTTTATTGTCAGGTACAGAGTATATACTACACATGCCTATATATACATTGTTTTGTATATAACTTTTTAGATAATATTTGTGAATTAAACTACTTTAAGAATTTTTTATACTAGACAAAATTTTTTTCAAAATATTACTTTTTATATTTGCATAATGCTACATTACATTAATTTGTTATAATTTATTTAGAAGTATAATGAAGCTAACAGTCACCTTGGTATGTTTTCATGGGCAAATGTGTGCATTATATGTGTAAAATATAGTTCTAGAACACAAATCATTGAATTAAGAAGTAGCATTATTAAGGTTCTTGACTCACTGGCAAATTTTGGTCTAGTTGTGCCTATTTAAAGAATATCTGCTTCATTACACTGTCATAAACATTGAATATTATTTGGCCATTTGCTTAATTTTTAAAATGGAATTCTGTTAATTTTCATTTCTTGAATTGACTTGGTTAGTTGTTTTTTTTTTTTGTTTGTTTGTTTGTTTTGTTTTGTTTTTGAGACAGGGTCTCACTCTGTGGTCCAGGCTGGTCCTGAACTCACTTCGGAGCCTAGGCTGGCCTTGGACTGATGACAATCCTCCTGTCTCAGCCTCCTGAGTGCTGGGATTACAGGTGTGCGCCACCACGCCCAGCTTATGTAGTGCTGGGGAATCCAACTAGGGCACTTAGTGCTGCAAGCGCTTTAACCGCTGAGCCATTTCTCCGGGCCCCAAATGTTTTTTCTTTTCTTTTCTTTTTTCTTTTTCTTTTCTTTTTTTTTTTTTGCCATCTTGAGGATTGAACCCAGGTTATCATGTATGTTAGGCAAGTATTATTACCACTGTGTAACATACCCACCACTTTCTGCATGTGTAAATTACATTTTCCCTTTGTCCATTTTTATGTATATATTCATCATTTTTCTCACTGTTTTATAAGAAACTTTCACATATTAAAGACCTCAATATTCTGTTTTTTAAAAATAAACTTTTTGAAAGTGATCAAGGTCACAAAACAACAACTGTTCCAGTTTGCCTGGGGCTGAATGGGGTTCCTCAGACATGTGTCATGGTTTAGATCTTGAAAGTACCCTAAAAACCTATGTGTTCAGAAGGTGATTAAATCATTAATCCACTGGTTAATGGATTAATGGATTAGCCATAATCCATTGATTTCCTGACCTACTAAGAAGTTGGGTCTTGTCAGAAGGGGCAGAATACTTGGGCATAACCTGGAAAGGGCAGGTCACTGGGGCATGACTTGGAAAAGCACAGATCCTGTCCAGTCCCTGCCCTTCCCGGTATTGATGCTGTGAATGGATTTTCTTTGTCTTGGTGGCCACGGCACTCTTCCACCATTGAAGGCCACCCATGAATGGACTGAGACCTCCTGACACTGAGCTAGAATCAACCTTTTCTCCATTCAGTTGTGAGTGTTGGGTATTGTGTCCCACAGTAAGATGACATGAGATTTTCAGTTCCAAATAGGAAAATGAGGTAACCTCTGATGGGTTGTTCACCCTAACTAGGGCACTGTTCCAGGATTAAGGGAGACGGAACACAACTCAATGCAAGATACACTCCTGGAGAAGGAAATCAAACTGGAGGGCTTACTATAATTTTTTTTTTCATTAAAGAGTCAAAGCAAGGGATGTGTGCATGCACATGAGGCAAGTATGTTAGCCACTGAGCTACACTCCCAGCCAAGGAATGGGAGACACCAGTGTGTAGACATACCCAGTGACATGTAAGTTGAATGGTTCTTAAGGTTAAAGAATATGTAGCTTTGTGCTTATATTTATTTTGCAATTTTGATAACTGAACTGTGACTGTGGAAGGGAATATCCTTGTGACTGGGATATACAAACTGAAATGACATGATGAACGGCTAAGCTGACACAATGCCTGCAATTTTATTCTCAGATAATTGGGTGAAGAAGCATAGGACTCTGAAGAACATAATTAGTAGGATGAGATGTTAGTATTTGTTGAATACAGGGAGAAGGGCACAAGGAAAATCTTTAAACTATTTTATAGCTTTCTATAATTTAAAATTATTTCAATGCAATTATTATTTTGAGATCTTTGTTGTTTTGAGTTTTTAACATACTGGAGATTGAACCCTGGGATTTCACACATGCTAAGCATGTATTCTACTAATAAGCTACATTATATTGCCAGCCCTTAATATAAAATCTTATTAAAAGATATTAATTGCCATGCATTATAAATATTTTCTCCACCTGTTATTTGTCTGTTCATTTGTTTATGAATAAATGAACAGACAAATAACAGCTCTTTGGATAGTTCCAGAAGAATGTCTTACCGTGTTCTCTATCTGAATATAATGTCTGCTCCTTTGAAAGTGGCCACTCTAGCAATTTCTTTCTCACTGAGGTTTGTGATCTGTCTAGTCTCCTCCCTTCTTAATCTAACGAGCCATCAGATCTTCTTGACTCATTTTACTGAAGTTTCTCTTATTCAGCTTTCCTACTGGCCTCCCTACTGTTGAAAATATTAAGATATCTTTACATCTACACCTGACTTATTTTCTTTTCCATCTTGGTACATGATGTTGACAAATCTTCTTAAAATAAAATTTTGAAATATAATCACTCATCATTTTGATAGCCTTTTATTCATTTCCTATTGCCAATAGGAGTAAATCTTAAACAGCAAAATATGAAATTTATGAAGGCAGGAATTTTCATGTATTTTTGCATTCATGGAACTGTATGCCTTGAAGACTTCTTGGCACATGGTGGGTAACATGATAGATATGTATTGAGTGAATGGATGAACATTATGTCGACATTCAAGGACTTCCTAATTTGCATTCAACCTCTCTTCTATTGTACAAATGTAATTTAACCCAGAGGATCTTTCTTCCCTAGATGCAAGTCAAATGTCTTCTTGATTTGCCTGCTGTTGTTTCATGTGGGTATTATTACATATGTATATTATTATCCTCCACACAGAGAAGCCATCTTTGCTTTACCCGGTTTTGATAAATTTCAAATTCCAAATCTTGATACCTCTTGCTAGTGTGTTTTAATCAATTTGGCCTATGCTGCTCTCTATCATCCCATAACATCTGTGACATTTAGAACACACACACACACACACACACACACACACACACACACACACACACACATATATATATATATATATATATATATATATATATATATATATATATATATAATTTATTGGCAAATGCTTCCTTTCCCCAAATAAATGCCTTTGTCTGAGGGCATATGTGCCCTTTGGCATATTTTACAACCAGGGCTTCAATTCTAACTAGCAAATATTCTCTTAGACTCGAAGAACCTGAGAAATGTTTTAATGACCCCATTGCATACAGAATTTTACTTTTCCGTCTCAGTATTGTGACTAGAATATATGTTTTTAAATTCACAATAAGAGGAAATAGAATCAGAGATATGGTGAATTGCTTTAGATCTGTTAAATTATCAGTGATTTTCCTTTCAATCAGGCCACATTAGCTGTTCTTCTTTAGGGAACAGAAAAGAAAAGCAGAAAAATCAGGACTTAAGGTCACTTTCAAATGACTTTATTCCTTCATTATTTCCCTCAGCCCTGGTGTTTCAGGAGGATTTATTACAAAAGATGCAGGGAGATTTTATACTGGCAGGACCTAAGAGGTCAGTGTCTTAATCATGTTAGCCATGTTAATGTGATTGTGATAAAAATATATCATCAGATACACCCAAGATGATGCCCATGAGGAGCACGTTATCACTTCAGTGGCATGTATGCCCCAAAGCATAACTCAATGTAGCCATGGGACTAGATCACACAAATCCAAATTGGGAGACCTCTGCAAAATGACTGCTCAGTACTCATCAAAAAGTCAAGGTCACAAAAGGTAGGTCAGCAGGTAGGAATGTCACAATGGCAAGAGACAAAGGAGATAGAATGATTTATTTCATCACTGCATTAATCAATTAAACAGAATGTAGGATTCTAGGTAAGATACTGGGCCAGACAAAGACCATGACTGGAAACACTGAGAAAATGGGAAGAAGGTATGTGTGTTAGTTACTAGTGCTGTACTGATGTTCATGTCAGGTTTTGATCATTGTGCCAATAATTTGATTACATAAAATGCTAATATTAGAGAAAATTGGGAAGCGTATACAGTAACTCTACTATTTTTGCAGTGTTTTGTATATATGACCTCTGTAAATATAAAGTTATTTTTATATAAAAGTTCAACAACTGAGGGAGGGGAAGATGAATTAAATTCTATCGTCTTGGAGTGAAACAATTTATCACGCTTGAGAATCTGATCAATCATTTTCATTCATCATTCTGGGCATATTAACTTTTATAAAATGAATGTGACATTGTGACATGGGGTCTCTTAGGGCACTTGGAAGTGGACACGGATAAACGGCACACGGAAAAGACCGGAAGACTTGGGGAAATGACACTCGGTGACTTATATCATTCATTTATTCTTTCAGAAGTCATGCCAAGTTGTATTTCAAGAGTTAAAAAAAAAATACTGCAATGAGTAAGAGAGTAGATACCCGACCTCCTGGAATTTCTGGGTTTACTAACAAGGAAGATAAAATTAGAACTTTAGTTCTTTCGGTCTCTGCAAAAAAACGACAAGGTGGTGGAAGGTGGAAGCTTGTGCCAAAAAAGGCGTTTCAAATATTGGAGCCGTATTCAAGCTAGTTGAGGCTGCGGTGGGTCAGCATGCTCGTGCGTGACCCCGGAGCGTTGATTCAAGCTTGTAAATAGGGCGTGAGAAGGCAGAAAGGTGGATTATAGGACAGAAAGTAAGGGGGTTGGGCTATGAGAGGGAGCGGAGGGAAGGTAGGGAAAGGAACTATTACGGTTATGAAGGCGACTTGCGCCTCAAGAATTGCTGCCAAGGAAGGAAGCCGGCGAGAACTGAGGAATTCCGCTGAGCTGGGTCGGGCTTCGGAAGGTGTGGGTGACAAGACACGGGGACCAGAGAGGAAAACAAGAAGTCCAGGGACTGCAGCGAAGGGGAAGGAAGGCTACTAGTTACCTGGAAAGTGGGGCTGGCCGGGGTCCCGGCGAGGGTGGCCCGCCCAGCGTGTGGCCCGCCCGGCCCGCCCCCGGCGCCCGGTGGGGGAAGGTTGCGGGCCTGGGGGGAGGTGTGCACCGCTCGGTGATGTCACTGCGAGTCAGTGCGCGGTGAAATTTAACACCGGCCGGATTCGCCGGGCTCCCCTGCTCCCGGGCGAGGCAGCCGGCGGCAGTCCGCGCCGAGTCTCTGCCGTGGCCACCGGCCCCTCGCCCCGGCTCGATTTCCGAAGTGGGTGTGTGTGCTTGTTGAGCTCGGGCGCGAGCGAGCGGTTTGCAGGGACTCCCTCCCCGTCCCCCCCTCCGCCTCGCGTCTCCCCTCCCAGGCCCGAAGCGGAGACTCCGCCGGAGTCGCAGAGTCGCCGCCGGGGAACCCGGGGCAGCGCCCGCGGCTGGCGCCCGCGCTCCGGGACGCGCTCTCCCGGCCGGGCGTCCGCCGCTCCCCGGCTCCGGGCTCGGAGCGTGCTTTTCACGCGATTTTTTTCCTCCTTTTCCATGGACAGCCCCTGCGCCCCTCGCCCGTGGGAGCCGGCTCCTGCTTCCCGTTAGCGCTCCGCCGCACGGACAGATGCAGACAGATGCATCTAGGAGCCTGCAGGACCCGGCGTGGACAGGTCTCCCCCACCGCGACGCCGTAAGTAGCCCGCGCGCCGGGCCGCTCCCGCGCTCCGCCCCGCCGTGCGGAGGGCCGCGACGGGTCCCGACCTCGGCGGCGGTGGCCCTCCTCGCACGGCCCGGGCTGAAGTCCGCTTTCCCGCCGCGCTGCCCGGGACGTCCAGACCTGCGGTCGCTGAGCCGCTGGCAGGTCCCTGGGGCCGGCGGGCGCAGCCTGGACCGCCGGGCACCGGCGTGGGCGGGCTGCCGGGTGGCGGGGCGCCTGCACGACCTCACAGGACCACGCCGCTGCCCCCGGCCCCGGCCACCGCCTCCAGCGGGGAGGACCCGAGCGCGACCGTCAGCGGGGAGGTGGCGCGGCGGGGCGCGGGGGCGGGGCCGGCCCTCGCCGGAGCTCTGGGCGGGCTCTGAGAGGCGCCCACCTCCTCTTGGGGCGCCCGACCTACTCACGCCCCCTTCCTGAGGAAAGAACCGGGATGGTGACGCCGCCTGGGCCGGCCCCCCGGGGAGCGGTCGGCGGGCGACACGTCCGCGTGGCGAGCCCGGGTGACTTGCTGAGGGACCGCCGCCTGGGAGCGTGGGCGGGAGGGAGGCAGCGACAGCGCTGGCCCAGTGGGCTCCGGCGCGGGGCGGGGTGTGGGGAAAGCCCGCCTCGTGGCGGTGTTTGTGTGCACATGTGCTTCCCAGCCGCGTGCAGCCGGGCCTGGCTGCCACTTCTGGGGGCTCCTCCGCCCCGTCGGGGCGCTCCTCAGGCGCACATCCTTCAGGAGAAAATAGAGGAAAAATCCTAACTTTGGAAACGCTGTTGACTGCGTGGTGGCGCCCGGCGTCAGAAGCGAGGGTGGGGGTTTGGTGGGGGGGGGGGGGGGGGGGGGGGGGGGGGGGGGGGGGGGGGGGGGGGGGGGGGGGGATGTTGGGATGTGGGGGGTGTTGGACAGATCCTCTCTGGGGTCCCTTCTCCGGGCGTCTCCAGCAGGTGCAGGAAATCCACTTTTTCTTGATAAATGTCGCCTGGGAGGACTGTCCTGGACCGTGGGGAGGGAGTGCAGGAGCGTGGGCGAGGACCGGGCACATCTAGCTTATTCCTGGCCACAGTCTTAGGCTGGGCCTGGCATCCACCTCCTGGCCAGCCCCAGCTCTCCAGGGCTTTCCTTCTGCCCCTGCTGGAAGCCCCAGGCCCAGGTCGCTGACTAACCCTCCCTAAGCAGCCACAGCAGACCTCGTGGAGTACAGCACATCTCCTCCTGGCCTCTGTCTTGTCTGGTTTACAGTTCCCTTCCAGACGTTCCCTGAAGCTCCCAGAAAAGGCCCTGCATAAATTCTTGGGCAGTTTGGGGTTTGTAAATTGGGTCCAGATGATTGGGGGGAGGGAGGCAGAGAAAGCGAATAGAATGGATTACACCGAAGGAACTTCTGAGGGAAAATGACACTGTATGGATGGGAAAGGAAGTCTCACGGAGCGTGAACTCTCCTGGAGAGATTCCTGGGTGAAGGTGCCGGACTCTCCGGTCTTTTAGACCCTGGACTCGTGATCAGGGCCTTGCAGCAGCCCTTAGGTATCTCGTCATCCGGCTTGTTCAGTTGTAATACGTTACACCCAGCGGGTCTGGGCTGCAGAGAGTTAAGGGTAATTCATAACTATATCAGATTGTAGCAGTTCACAGTTCGGACCATAGACACGTGGACCAGAAAAAAAGACAGCTAATGACTGGCCTAAAACATTGTTTCTTTAAATAAAAATCTAATGTTCAGAAAGAATTTATTCTTCTTCATTTCAAAAAAATTACCACCAACCCTTGGAAAAGGGGAAGGGCTTAGAAAAAAGCAGCTGATTAGCTAATGATAATGTCAAGCCACGAAATTAAGCCTCAGAGTTCTAATGAAACCTCTGAGGTTTTTGTTTTCCACCAGCTTTCTGTGGTATGGTTTGCAAGAGCAAGAGTAGCTTTTTTAAAATCATAGTCCTGATTAGTCACCCAAGAACATTCATAGTTTTAAAACTGGATTGTTACATTTTCTTAAACAGAGTTTCTTTTAGGTAGGTTGCCAAATGTGATTTTGTGGAATTAATAAAAGAAAACTAAAAACACAAATGTCATTGTTAGCTATATTGAGTTAACACATTACCAAAAAAAACACACCCAAGCAGAATTTTTTGATAATTAAAGGGCTTCTTTAACAATAATAATAATAATAATAATAATAATAATAATAATAATAATAAAGTTTTGGATATAAAGCTATAGGTAGTTGGAACAAATTCTATTTTTTTTTAAAAAAGTTGCTTAGTTACCCTTGTTTTCAATCTCAATTGTTTAAAATAAATTGGTGCCTAAGAAAAAGGAAATGTAATTTATAGGAAGCAAATTTGAGTTTTGTTTAAACATTCTGCTTCAGAGACTGTAAAGTTGGAGAAGAAAAATATTTTTGTCATGGGAACTAAAATATCTGTGTTTGCTCCCTTGTCATGGCTTGCAAGGATGACATTCTAGAATTTGTAAGTTAGAAGTGACATAAAGACTATTTCATATCCATTATAAAAAAGCCCAAGATTATTCTATTATTGATTTGCTCACCATTCATTCAACAAACATTTATTGAGATGCAACTATTGATGCCCATCGTGGTTGGTGAGCAGGAGCAAAGACAGAGACAACTGCCATCCCCTGCAGTACCCGGGCTACCTGAGGACTATGTATCAGGAGCAGATGAAAAACCAAGAATAACACAATGATGTTAGGGTACACACGGGAGTGGCATCTAACAGTCCTGAGTAGGTGATGATGGCAGGGCGGGGTAATACAGGAAGGCAAGACATACCAAAGGAAACAAAATCTACACTAAGACCAAGCTCCTAAGGACATGGGATTTCCTAAACAGGGGAAAACAGTAAGAGTCTCAGAGGTCAGACAGTGCCAGCACTTGGAAGCCTGAGGGAAATGAACTTGACTAGAACACACATTCTAGGGTGCAGAGACACAGTGCTAGAGAAGCTACAGGTTTGTTGAAACTCAAGACAACCTCGGTAGTAGTACTGACTGAAGCCTGATTCATTCATTCATCTGAAGTTACAGAGCATTGGCATGTGCAGAAACTTTGCTAGGTTAGACAAGAATTTTTTTTTCTTATTAAATGCTAGTATTATTGGAAAGGACTACTTTAGTTACATTTGTCTTCCTTTCTATTGACTGGACTCGAGGCTGTTTCATTAATTGAAATCTTTGGGCATTTATTGCCTTTGTCTTTTATGAGTTGCTTGAACACTAGGAACTTAACCAAAAGCTCTAATATGCTTCACATTAGATTAGTTTTAGTCTGAGAAATTCATTGTACATAAGTGACAGTGCTCTGTTCCCTGAATCACTCAGTTTTATTCCTATTGCTGTGATGAGAACTTTTTTCCCTAGTTATTTTGGGAACAGAGTACAGAACTTTTTATTATTTCTGGATCTTAGCTGTCAGTAAAGAACAGAATCTGTAAAACTGTCAAGACTTACAGAAACTTTTGGCATGTAAACTAGTGTGATAAAAATTGTTGAAATTATTGATGTACAGCATATGTGTGTGTTTTTCTTAGATTAGTTCATACTTTTCTGCTGGTTTAAAAGAGAATCACCAACTCAGTAAACAAAAAAGTTCTCTATTTGCAAGGTTTTACAAGTGCTTCATACTATAAAGTGAATCTATGTAAGACTGAGTGTCAATAGTCTGAGGACACATATTCTAATACCTAAGGACCTCATGGATGTCCCAAAGAAAATGATTCCTGGCATTTCTCTGATGTAAGTTGTATCCTTCATTTAAAAAGAATGAATGGCTCTTTCAGAATCATCTAAGGATGGCATTTGGGGTGGTAAATGTTAGTGTTCTCGGTGTTGTAGGTATAATCTTTAGTTTTAATCTGTTTTCTGTCTGATTTCCTTTAAGCCTTCATCATCGCTTGGTCTGGCTGTGTTTAGATTGGGGTTGACATCAAAGTGAAAAAGTGAAATTGTAGCTAGCAAGTCAGATACATGCAGAGTGTTTTATATCTTGTTAGATATCCTCAAATATTAATATCATAAGTTATATTTTTGAAAATTGTGTTAAATGTTATAGTATTATTGATTTTTTAGATGTGTCCGATTTGGTTAAATGTCTGAGTATGCTTACTTCTGTGATATAGAAAAATCATTTTAATCTCACAAAATGGTCCATAATATTCTTTGCATACTATAATCACATGGTAAGTGTCTTAAAATACCTGTACCATGTACACATGAAAACCAGAATATCTGTGAGGGTGAGAAGCATTAATAGTTTTTAAAACTCCACAATTGATTCTAGTGGGGAAGTCGCCAAGGTTAAAATAAAATCTGAAACAGGTAATCCTGCTATAGTTTGTTGAGCATCACTTATTTTGAAATAGTAGCTAATGGAATACACCTTCTATTAGTAGCAACAATGTCAATTGGGAACTTATTATAAATGCAGATTCTTCAGTCTCACCCTGATTTCCTGAGTCAGAAACTCTGAGAGGAGACCCAGGAATTAAAAAAAAAAATTCTACAGGTGACTGACTCTAGTGTGTACTAAAGTTTGAAAAGTGCTGACTCAGCACAGTAGAAAAGGTCCAAAAGAGGCCAGATAATATTTGAGCCATTTCATAAAATCAGGTGTATGTAACTTACACAAAATATTGTTTATTTAAGGGTATCCTAATTAGAATGTAGAGCAGTTCATGTTCTATTTTCTTCTCTGTCTGGTATACACATAATTTGAATTGAAACCATATAGTTAAAATGTATACATCCTAAATGTATACATCACAGCAAATGTTTGGAGTCACAATCTCTTCACCAGAGCCCAGGATTTTCATTCTGACAGCATCTTAGGTAGCTGATAGTCTTCTAATACTTGAGGACCATTGATCCAAACCGATGAGACTACATATGGAAATGGTTTATGAACCTCATTAAAATATATGGCTCAATTATTTGTCCATATCAGTTTAAATACCCTTAATCACTCATTTTCAAATTGGTTTGTAAAACTGACAATTGTACTCTGCTAATACCTTGTCTTAACTGTTCATTTTCACTTACAGAAAAAGTGCCATCTTAATACAAATTTGTGCTTTGCTATATCAAGAATAGTATAATTTTATATTGCAGGCTTAAACTTTGTAAAAAGATAATCTTTCTGTCAGTAAGATGTCCCTTATACTATTTGATAAAGGTAAAACATCATATAGGTTACCTCAGGAACTAAAAAAAATTATACATGAGGCTTCACAATCACTCCTTCAAGAACTGTATTTTATAGAAATGTCCCTTGAAGAGACCTTGAATTAAATACAATGGAGTCAGGGTTTGTATTTGCAAATTTTGGTTAATAAAATAGCATCCTTCAACAAGATCATCAGCACTTTCCTAAAGTTATCTTTATAATTTTCATCGGGGATGTAGATGTGCCAAACTACTAAGGATATTCAATAAAATATCAAAAGTTTGTTTATACTAAAAATGTCACAACATTTGTATTAGATAATAAGAATCAATATGAATAAACACTTTTATTTGTAATGATTGAGTATATACTCAAAATTACTAATTAAAATGCTCAATACTGACATATACATCTGTATACTATTGCTTAAACATGATATTCACATGGCTTTCACATACAAACATTATTCAATGCAAATAATGAGCTGGTTCCGCCAACATGTAGTCACTATAATAATGTGACTATAATTTATATTATTTAACATGCATTTTTGTTATGTGAAAACGTGTATGATAGTTTCACATAATATATAAAATAATAATATCACTTCTAATAATTCACTTTTATTGAGTATTTCTTAAAGTACCAGGTAATGGTTTATGTGCTTTATATAAATTTTTCCAGTTAACCTTTAAAATAAATTTATGAAGGGGGCTTAACATATGGAGAATCTGGAACTCAGATTAATAATGTGTAAAAGGTGACATAGTAAATGCAAAACTGGAGCTCTAATCCATAATCCTTGATCTTTATCTTTATCAAAATAATAGTTTAATTTTCAATCATGTGTAAGAGGTAATTTTGGATTTTAGATGGCTTAGAAGTTGTAATTTGGATTTTTTTTCTCCCCTTAGGAAACTAATTCTTTCTTTCGTTGTGCTATGTGTGGCCTGGGTTACTGTTCATGCACAAGAACAAGGTAAGAAAATTATCTTGTTGCTTATTAGTTTGTAAAAAAATGTTTCTTTTCTGCTTCTGGACAGCACACACATACGACTTTTAAGTGATCATGACCTTAAATTCAACATTAACTAATAATTTAAAATTTTTACTCAGCATAATGACAATGTCAGGGTAAAGACATCAACTTTGGAGGGAAACATGACCTTTAAGAAATTACTCAAATCTTCCATCTGTGAAATTGCTTACATTTTTAAGCAAACTCTATAAAAGGGAAGTTTTGTACAGTAAAAAGGCTCTGCTTGTGACTTCATTTTAAGTAGGAGGTTTTGGGGGTGGCAAACTGCGGCTGAATTACCTTTGCACTTCTTGAAACACACAAGCATGTGATAAATGTTCCATCTAGATTTGCATCATTAAGGAACAAAACAAAATTTGCAAATTAGTGGGTTTAGGATTTGATTTAATTCAAATGGAAAAGCTTAGAAAAGAGCTCAGTGTTTTGTTTTGTTTTTGCTTGTGGCCTGTTGCTCTGGTAATATGATGATAAGGTCTGGAGAGTCTATGTACATCTTCATTCATTCAACAGCCGCATCCAGTACCTGTATCCCCAGTAATCTCCTAAGTGCCCATGTTTTGAATAGAAACATGATAATATAAAAGTGAAAAAAGCAGCTTTATCAAAGGTTTAAAAACCACCAAAGCCAAAGAGGAAAATTCCACAACTGTGCTGGGCTTACAGACATCAACACCTCAATTTTTTTTCACCTCTGCTTTAAATATAGCAGGGCTGTATGTAGCTGACATATTACTTATAGAAACAACTAGCTTTTCAATTCAATGAGCAAATCAATGTGCCATCTGTTAGTTAGATCAACCAATCAACTAACAATATGAGAAAAACAAGTAAAAAATTGTGAATGAAATACGGAAGGTTAGAGAGGCAATGCAAAGGAAGAGTGGGATTCTGTCTGACCAACCACTGATCATGGAAAGCTGCAGTTGACGACAGTCGAGCCTCTGTAGCTGTGGGTTCAACCAACCAGAAATTGAAAGTATTTGAAAAAACTCCATCCATACTTCTTTCCTTGTCATTATTCTCTAAACAGTAAAGAGTAAGAACTACTTATGTAGAATCTACATTGTGTTAGGTATAAGTAATCTAGAATGGACAGCGAGATGTGTATAGGTAAGATGCAGAGCTACAGCTTTCACTGGTGACTTGAGCATTTGGAATCCATGGGGGTCCTGAACTACTCCCCCAAACATACAGAGACACACTATATTTTGTCAAATGTCATGCAGAAATAAAACATTTTTCCCATTTATTGATATGTATAAGTGCAAAATTTAAGGTTTATAATGAAGTTTAGCATTTTGTGCACATATGTATCTTGTCAAGGTGACAAGGACTTTCCCATTCTCCTTTTGTCCCGCCCCTTACCCACCCACCCTACCTCCCGCCCTACCCCCCTGTTTCACTTTGGTTTTCCTTTTAAGTTCCATAAGAGTTGTGATCTGGGTCTCTCATATCAGAGAGACCATTCGATGTTTCACCTTCTGCTTCTGACTCAGGGTTCATATCACATGTCCCTTTATGAAGTGCCCCCCACCCCATACATGAGATCCAGACCATGCCCTTCACACTGAGCTACATTCCCAGCCCATGTTTTGTTGTTGTTTTGTTTTTGATTTGGAGATAGTGTCCCAATAAGTCACTAAGGAACTTGGAATCCTCCTTCCTCAGTCTCCCAAAGCATTGGAGTTACAATCCAGTGCCACCAGGCCCAGCTGGACAAAGCATTTCTGTTCCTTCATTGGGCTTTACATAGAAACGAAGAGACAAAAAGAAGAAGATCTGGGTCCCCATTATTATTTCAGGTGGTTGATAAAGAGTGATTCTGAGATAGGGGAGTGCTTCCTAATTTAGTGTGTAAATGAAAGCTGAATTCCTTGCTCTCAAAATGGCACTTCTCCACTCTCCTTCCCTTATGTGTCTTCCCTTATGTGACCATTATGAACACAAAGTTTTTACACAAGCTTTCAGCTCCCTCCTTCTACCTGTCTCCATTTCCTAATTTGAAGCTCTATGTCTCACTCCTGAATCCAGTGATTTTTTTTTTCCCTTCATTTCTTCAGCCTTTTGGAATTTTTCCCAATGAGCCGGCTCACCTGTCACTGACATCTGCCCCTGAAAATCCTGTGTGTTCAGTTTTTTCAGCTCTGTTAATTCACAGGACTTTTATTTTCAAAAATTCGTTACCTCTTGTCTTCTTTGTCTCCTCTAACCCTTCACTTTCCATGTTGTTTTAAATCATGTTTCCTAATATTTTAGGAAGATTTTTTTAAGACTGAAGAGAAGTTAATATTTATGTGATTTACTATGTCTCAATTATTCCTTTGAATTTTAACAGAGATAAGAAAAATCATTTTTAAGCGCCTTATTAATAGACACAAATTTTATATTTGTCTTTTGATTGATATTTAAGTATAGCCTAAGGAATAAATCATTCTACTTAGAAGTTGCTTACATAAGGCTGAGTTTTCTTAAGATCTGACCGACACAGATAAGTTTACTAATTTGATGTAGTATTCCTGTTTCATTCCTCTGACAGCATCAGTGAGCAGGCTGCCAATGGGATATTGTCACAGCTTCAACACAGCTCCATAGTGAATTACATTATGTAAGATGTGCAAGTGTTTTTCAATCTCCTGGTTTTTTTTTTTTTTTTCAGGTACGTGATCCCTAGCTATAAAAACTATGTGTTTAGGAATCTATGCACAGAGGCCTGGGGACATAGCTCAGCAGTTAGAGGATTTGCTTAGCAACTCCAAGGCTCTGGGTTCAATTCCTCAATACTACATAAAATGGGTGCAATGGTACATTCCCTGTAATCCCAGCACATGGGAAGCTGAGACAGTAGGATTGCTAATGAGTTTGAGGTCAGCTTGAACTATATAGTGAGTTCAGGACCAGCCTGAACTACAGAGTAAAACCTGATCTCAAAAAATAAAATAAAATAAATATGCTTAGAATACTCATGTCTAGGAAGAGTAATTCCTATAAAAACGAATCCCAAATTTGTCTATCATTAATGCAGAAGCAGCTCCTTTTAGCTGTATTAACTCCAAGTACTTTCTGCCAAAACCCCTCTTGCACCCTTAAAAGGAGATGAAACATAAGGTTTCATCTCATTTTAGAAATTAATTGGAATTTGTCTCCTTAGGCAGAATAAGTGCACTGATTATATTGAGAATATTTTAAAGAAATAATTGCCACTTTTTAACATACCCACTTTGCCGGAGCATTTAAGTATAGTGTTCTTGAGTGAGAAGCCTGATTTCATGACCAGGCTCTAATACTCAGTAGCTACGTGCCCTGGAGATACTCTTAGCTTCATTTACAACAACTCTACAGTGAAGATGCTAATAGTACTTACTACATGTGGCTTTTAGATGGATAAAACGAGGTAATGCAAAGTATTTAGCACAGTGCCTATTACATAACGAGTGTAGAGCAAATTTTAGTGCAAAAAATGAGAATGCTCAGATCCTTTTCTTTTCCCATATGCACATAATACCGAAAAGGTAAAGTTAAAAAAGTTGATTTTGAACAATATTTTTTAGTTCCTTAACTCAGTTAACTGAAACAAAGAAGATTGCATTTGAGTCCTGATTTTGACAGTATCTGCTTGAGACTATATGCAACCATATGAAATGAATATGAGGCAATAACTTGCTCAATGTGGCCAGGTTGGGTAAATTGTTAAAAAAAAAAAGGAAAAGTGTTATGGCCTATTAATTTTCTTATTTACATCCTTGGTGATTTTGTCTTAGTCAACCATTTTATTCTTTCTTTTATAAAAACTAGAAAGAATATAGCTTTGGGTATATGATTGACCAAAATATATAAAATTTTAAAATAGAATTCATTAAAATTCAATGCTTTCTTAGATTTAGTACTTTAGGAGTAACAGTTAACTCTGTAAATTGTTTCATGCTATAAAGTGACTTTACTTTTTTCTTTCCTCCTTTCTCTCCTTTCTTTCTCTTTCTTTTCTCTTCTCCTCCTCCTTCTCTTCTTCCTTCTCCTATTCCTCTTATTGTTTGCAGTGCTGGGGATTGAACCTAGGGCGTCTTGATAATGCTTGGCAAGCGCTCTACTGCTGAGCTGTATCCCCAGCTCAAGTCTTTACTTTTTTACCAAAAAAATTTTAAGCTATCAATTTCTAAAAAATATCAAGTTTCCTACATTTTATATTTACAAACATGCTATCTTTGTTCCTCCAATTTATAACAGAATACTGACAGGTGAAATGCCTTTATTTTCTGTAGTACAAAACAAATTTAATCAGTAGATCTCTCATACACAGGCTATACTTCTCCACAATCAATTGCTAGCCACTGATTTATAGTGAAAGACTTGTAGAAGTCAGAGCTTTCTCATCAACTGAGACGCAACTTCTTCCTCTCCCCACACCGCATTCCTTCCTTCCACTTTACTCCACCCTTTCACTTTTCTCACCCCTATATCTTTGATTCTAACTTTGCTTAAGAATGTTGATTCTGGGGCTGAAGGAATAGCACAGTGATTAGAACTCTTGCCTAGCAAGTGCAAGGCCCTTAGTTCAATTCTCCAGTACCACATAGCCTGAGCTATGTCCGTAATCCCAGTGCTTGGGAAGCTGAGAAAAGAAGATTGCTGTAAGGTCCAGACCAGGAGTTAGGACCACAGAGTGAGACCCCTCCGTCCCCCACCTCATCTCAAAAAAAAAAAAAAGAGTTGACTTTGCTTATAAGAATCAAATAAGAGGCAAGTTAAGACTCTGTCATCTGTGTTATCTTTGAAAGCACAGGAGACTGATTCTATTAACATATCAAGAAAGGATTTGTGTCTCGTTAGAGCCTAAAAAACAGCAAAATAAAATTGCACCATAAACATTATTTTATTACAATAAAAGGATTCAGATGAAAGTTAGTCCAATAGATGAACAAGGAGTTTAGAGCATCCCGAGCACATAGAATGAAAATGCCAATACCTTGAGTTGGATATCAGTTTGGTGGATTTAAGAGATAAGAGAAGATTTATTTATCTGGAACAAAGTAAAGTGAAATGAAATGATAGGAGATGAGATCAGAGAGACTGAAAAAATAAAACCAGATAACATAGGTTTGATATGCCATATGAAACCACCGGAGGATTTTACCAGGAAAATGTTTTGTTTGACTTTATATCGCAAATATATGACTCTGGCTGCTTTTTGATGTTGTGGGGCTGTTCACGGAGAGGAGCACTATCACGAGAAAAACAAGGTTTGGGGGAAGTTCAAGTGTTTTGTGTATCTAATCTTTACTGGGTAAATTCAATAGGCCATTGGATACATAAACCTAGAATAGAGGTTTGTGAGTCAGCATATATGGTTGTTAAAGCTATGGTTTGGATGAAGTCATTAGATCTGGTGTTTGCAGTAAAAGAAAAAAAAAAAGCAAGTCGTTGTCTTGGTGATAGCATTTCCTCTATATTTAAGAAGCAAAAGGAGTCCTAAAAGTCACAGGGCTAAGATACTAGGTCTTAGAGATGGCTGTGTTCAAATTCTGCCTCTACTCTTCCTTACTGGTTCAACGTGAGCAAATATTTTAATTCTTGGACTTATTTGGTGTAACTGTAAAGCAAGAATAGTCATAGTACCTAAATAAAAGGTACTGTTAGGAGAATTAGGTAACTTAATACACTAAAGTTCTTGGAATATGCTGGTACATAGTAAGAATTTATAAGTGCTTCTATTATGTTTATTTTTTAAAAACATAAAACAGCTAAGATAGTGCCTAGCTAATATCAATATTCTTTAAATGGCAACTATTTCCTAAGGGATATGAACTGCATGGGTTTTGCATTCAGGGCCACTCAGGAAGCAAGTAATTTGTTGTAAACTATTTATTGCTGCATATACTGGCATCAAATATTTAAATTTAACTCCAAATTGTAATTTGGTGATATCTAGGGCTAGTTCTAAATTAAATGTTAAAAAGTTTGTCCTCTGGGTCGAATTGTCTCTCTTTTCTTCTCATCTTTCCTGCTTCTTCACTTTTCTCATCACTTCCTCCTTGCCTTCCTTTTTCTTTCCTTCCTTTCTTCTTCCTCCATTCCTTCCTTCTCTTTCTCCTTCCTATTTTCTTCAATCTCTCTCATATGTCCCTCCTACTCCTAAGAGTTCATTATTCTCTCTTCTCTTAACATCTACTCAAAACATTCACTAAATGTATTCATACTCAAGTGTTGAAACATAAAAGTAGGATGAGAATTGGATTTGTCCTGACATACGGATTCTGGCAGCTGGACAAAGGATGTTCCTTCCTGTAAGATTTCTCTTGTGGAAAGTAATTCTGTTACGTAATGACTGAGGTCTGCCAAAGGAGATGTGGCATTGTATGAAGAATCCAGGGGCTGTGAGGCAGTGTGGTAGAAGTGTGAGGGTAGAGACTTGGAAGTCAGACTTACCAGGCTCAGATCCAGCTCTACTATTTATAATCTCTATGTTTATCTTACTTTCTTGTTACTGTAATAGAATATGCAACATCAATAATTTAAGGAACAAAAGATTTATTTTAAGTCACAGTTTCAGAAGATCTCATACAGTCCATTTATAGGCAGCAGGCAATGGTGGAAGCACATCACAGAGGTTGGAGAGTTGTTTAGAGCATTGCCGACAGAAATCAAGAGAAACAGGAGCAATCTGATATATGGAGACTTAGACAAGGCCTAAGCTTTACCAGAAAGAAGCTGTAACAATGCTTCTTCTTCCTTCCTTTACATAGTTCAAGTTGCCATTTAAGGACCCTCATATATAGTGCAGGTGTCCCTACCTTCCTGGCCAACAAGTCAACACCCCCCCCAAGATCTGCCCTCCAATCTCATGAAATTAACACAGTCCCCCCAGATCAAGCCCCAAACATCCACTCCTTCTAGCTAAGACTCACCTCCCAACACTACACCATTTCATATACGTGAGGCTTTCCACACCATAACAACAATCTTCAGCAAGTTAGTTAGTATCTCTGTGTCTTAGACTTTTCACCTGGGAAATCAGTCCAGACTTCAAACATAAACTTGAAATCTCAAAATGTTATCTTCCCTGTCAGTCTATGTATCATATCAAAAAAATCAATGAACAAATAAACTTAAAAACTTCATTTTCAGCAAAACTGGAGGACTAATATAACCTACCAACCCCAACGATGGGCTGAAAAAAGCAAGTGCCACTAAGGTTTACAGTAAGATGTCAGAAAGCACCAGAAAAACCAAGCTGCCTGAGGGCAAGGAGCAGATCTTGGAATACTTAACATGTAGTCTTTGTGTACACAAAGTGCTAGAATAGAGGAAGCCAAAAGCAGCCCAGGGAAAAGCATAAAAACGAAATACAGATGATGGCTAAATTGCTAAGTGGGAACAAATCCCAGAAAATGCAAAAAATGCTTTCTGAAATAAGGCACTCATTCTGAAGCACGTAGTTATGGAAGTGGACACAGAGGAAGCACACAGAGGTTGTGGGTAGAACTGATTGTGGACTTCCTCTAGGACTAGTGTTATCCAGAGAAAGAGTGGGGGGTAGGAGGAAACTCTCGTTACACTGAAGCAGTTCTGAGGTTGGAAGTCCAGGTCTTCTTCTTCTTACGACACCTTTCTATAAATTGCTGGGCTAGCAAATAGTGAGTAATTAATGGCCATTGAAAAATCGTAAGTACTAGCAAGAATAATGTCGGAGAAAACAGCAAAGATAAGAATGTATACAAAAAATATTGTTAGTAAACAGATAACAATTCTTACAAATATTCTTAAAAATCCAAATCACATATGTGAAAGAAGAAACATAAAGCATAAACTTACATAAATATTCAGGAGAAGGAAAAGATGGCAAGATATTAAAAAGAATGTAAATGTGAACTTAATACTCAAGTCATAGGAAAAAAACCTTTACAATTTGAGATAAAATTGGAAGGAATCTAGAGGAATATTGGAAATCGTGAAAAACAATAAAGCAAAAAATCAAACAGAAGTGAAGATAAAGAATATATTAAAATGAATACACCCAAATGATATATATAGAAGCTGGCCTGATTCAACACATTCAGAATTGGAATTTTTGAAGAAGAAAACCAGAACTATGAATTAGAACAAATTTTTAAAGATATAATTCATGAAAACTTTGTTGAGTTAAAAAGTCAACAACTTGGCCTAGTTCATATCTAAAAATAGCCAGAATGTGCAATTTAGAGTTATGTTCTTATAAAAATCAGCATTTCAAAGATTAAGAACAACTTTTTGGGATATGATGGTAAGAAAAAAAAAACTGGAGTCATTTATAAGTAGAAAAAGACTTAGCCACAACTTCAACTTTCTCTACAGTAATATCCAAATCTTAAGGATGATGGAACAATATCTTGTAAGATATTGAAAGAAAGAAGGAAAAAAAGATTTGGGAAGAAATTTATACCCAATAAAACCTAACATAGAGGTCTACAAACAATTCTGAAAAGTGCATCACTCAGGAAGCATTCCCATGACACTTACCTATTTTAAGAAAACTAACAGAGAACAATTTTCAGTTATAGGCAAGTGACTGAGGAATCTACAGCAAAAGCCAGACCTTTGCAGAGCAGAATATAAAATGCCTGTGTCTCAGGGTAGGAATGGCACAACCCCAAAAACAAGAGGAAGATAGGGAAAAAGTGTGGGGAGATTAGTCTTGCTCTTTGCTTCATCTGTAGAAGCTGAGGATTTAATCCTATTAGCCAAAGTTGATTAGTCATGAGAAAATATAAAGATATTTAACAATAAAAAGTTATAAGTAAGAAAGATATACCTATGGCTATGTTAGACGTCATAGGAAGGGATACTTAAGGAGAGGAAGAAAAGACATAGTATAAGGAAAGATGTAATCGATATGTCTAAAGAAAAGGTGAGGGGTATTGTATTTGTAATTTTAAAGGCAATTATTAAAATAAAAATTCAAATCTTTCTTAATCTCAAAAGAGCTACAAATGAAAGGAAACAAACTGTGCAAAGAAAGACTTAAAAATTGAAGTGGCAATACATAATAAAGCCAGGCCTGGTAGCACAGGTCTTTAGTACCAATACTTTGGGAGGCCAAGGCAGAAGAATCACACATTTGAGCCCAATATGGGCAATTTAGTGACTTTCACAATACCCAATGAGTATGTATTTGATTTTCATGATGACCTATGCATAAAAACTTTGACATCAGTAACACGAGGCAAAGGACCACATAAAGCTTCACATGGACACACTAGTGACAAGAGACCTTCTTCTCCTCTGTCTGATACATTAATTGTATAAAAATATGGATATATAGGACATAAAATGTATTTTTATAAATATAACTAGGAATAATTAAATGGTATGTATTCACTAAATGCTATGTATTAAATTTACAACAACTAAGAAAAGATTAGTATGTATTAAATCCTTCATGCTGAAATGCCTTCACTAGTGCTTATAAAACTTTATTGAAAAATTGACTGTTGTTCGAGCCATTAAATTTCCAAAACAGAAGATGCAGACAAGATACTATTCTCTGCTCAAAATGTTATTAAGATAATTTTAATAACAAAACCAGAAAACAAATACTTTTGATTAAAGATTTCAAATTTTTCTCTCAAAGCCAAAGGAAGTATACAAATAATATGATTTTTCTAAAAACTACAGAAATGAAAATACCACACACCGGATTCTATGGGATACCATGAAAACAGTAGTCAGGGTAATTTTTAGCCTAAATATCAAGAAAGAAAGAAAAACCAAAGAACTGAGTTCTGACTTTGGAAATTAGAAAATAAAAGAGGAAAAGATAATTAATGAAGATAAATACTGAATGACACTCTCTTAACAATAGAGCAAACTATGCAAAATTAGAAAATTGAGAAAAGAGTCATAAATATAGAATGACAAAAAATAACTCTCAATAATATATGAAGATTTTTGAGTATAACATTTGCAAGTCTACAAGAAATTTATTTCCTGAAAAATATCAATGTCTAAAAATAGCTCACAAAGGAGTAAAAATTGGCATAAATCAACATAGTCAAGATTAGAAAAATGAATGGTGAGCTATCAGTGAATGAGCCAGTAGGATAAATTTAGTTTGAGATGAGTTCTATGTAACTTTTGAGAATAAATGTAAATCTAAAAATATTTAAATTATCATAGACCATAGAAAATAATGAAATTAAATATTGTAGTCTGATAATGATAGAACAATAACAAAAAACAGACCAGCCTACTCATAAATATTGATGTAAAATTTTACAATAATTTTTCCAGAATATAATATAGTATCTAAAAAGTAACATAGAACTAGATAGTATATTTTTATGTTAAGAATGTAATGATTAACAGGAAATTTACTGAGTAAAATTATTATTTGTGATTTAAACTCTAATACCATAGGATTAGAGGTATCATTCATATCTATATAAAAATATTGAAAACACATATACACATTTGAAAGTTGTCAAATAATATTACTCTTTCCAATTTTATTTCCTTTAATAGGATCAGTAAAAATCAGTAAAATGTGGCAAAATCAGTAAAATACGGAAGTATATTTGTAAGAAGAGGTTTTCTTATGGTAAAAAACAGCCTTTTGTGTCGTCACAGAAGTATGACTGTCCTTTTGCGTAAGACTAACTTCCCTGGCATCACAGAACATAGATACGATTGTGCGTACTTTAAGCATCTTACTGTTCAGAGAAGCAATGTCTCTTCCCTAGCTCATTTCTCAAGGTTAGAGACACATCTCCTCAGTTAGGGAGCCCTGGGCAAAAGTACCCACATCACAGACTACTGTGGTCTCAGCTTCAGGAATGGAAATTTTCAGTGGAAATTCAGGATAGGTACAGTCTGATTCAACTGGTAAGCTATTTACATTTTGCATTTAAAAAAGCATCATGTTATAAATTACAATTAAAATGAATTATAATGACATAGCATGATAAACCAAAGTATAGTCTGTAATTATGAGACCTCTTTGAAATATGTTTTTAAGTCATCAAGAATACCATACCTCTGTTAAGGCGTATTTTATTGAAAAAGTTGAAGCGCCATTGTCATACCACATCTCAGATACAAAAATACCCTTTAAATATATATTTTAACAAAACTATGACTATTTTATGAATAAATTGATAATTGTTTTAGCTCTAAAGCAGAATGTTTGTTTTGTGAAGATTTTTATATGTTAATTATATTACCATATTACCCATGAATGATATTCAGTAATTATTCCATTGTTGTACACAGTTGTTGTGTTTAGCATTGAGATCCTCTATTGTTTTTAATGTAATGAGCACAAATTATCAAAAATCTAATTTCCTGAAAAAAAAATTAAAGTGATGCCAGATATTGCTGCCTACCTAACCTTCAAAAAATTGTATTATTTTCTTCATTTATCATGCTTCTTTAATATGTTTTCCTGGTGATGACACATAAAGCTACAGATGGGTGATTTATAACTTGGTTACAAAACTTGATATTTTCTGTATTTGTAAGAAAAGATTCATTGCTCTTCACAAATGACATTTACTTTTATATGACTGTAAAGGTGAATGTGAAATCCAATCAATTCTGATTGGGCAAGTTCATTCAAAACGTCCAGTAAGTGAACCAGAGAGAACGCACCCTCCAGGAGCTTATAACTTAGTAGTGGACACAAACAGTATAATCTTGGTAATGTTCCAGTGAAAATAATTTTTAAAAATCCATAAGTTATCAAACTTGAATTAAATAAAATGTATATTCTAATACAAACATTGAAAAAGCCTATACATTGGGTTAAAAATTATTGTGGAGGAGTGGGAAAAATAGAGAGAAACTTGGGTGGTAGAGATAAAAACGATGGTGACTACCAAGAAAAGAAATTTAAAATTCTCTTGTGCAGAACACATTCATGGATTTAATGACTAGAGGGTAAGAAACACATTTCCCACTTACAGCACTGGGCACACATACAGCTTCTACATTATTTGTGAAATAGCCAAAATTTGTCTTTGTGTGGACTCAGCTTATAAAATGATTTCCAAATCACAATTGTTATAGTTATAATGCCATGTTCTCCTTAAAATATTAAATTTTAAGTCAAAAAATTAAAGAAGGAAGTCACACCTGAGAACTTTTGACCATGGAGACCATCGGAGAGTAAGTCTATCTGTTGGATTTGGACTAATGATGAGAATATTAATCCAATGAAAAAAATGAGTCTAAGTTTCCCCCCCACCTCCCTTTGGTCCTGTGGCTAAAGTCCAAGGCTGTCACACTAACCTATATACACATCCCAGTTTTAGTTCTCATTTGGCAACAAGGTTTCACAAATTTTCCCATGCTAGGCTTAAATAAACTAAAGAAATTATTAAATTAAAATCTGTATCAAGAGATATTTGGTGAGTAGACATGTGTACATATGTGTGGACATGCTTTACTCAAATGATTGTGTGTAACATCTTACTCTTTCTCTCCCTACCTCTTGTTACATGAAAGCCAGTTATTGATAAAGTTTGCTTATTTTAGAAATTACCGTTCATATAAGAAAGAATTTTTTATACTCAAAAATTTGTATAAATGCATGAATGCATAACAATAAGATTCATTCTCTCTCTTTCTCTTTTTCATTTTCAGGCATAGATATTCTTCATCAACTAGGCCTTGGAGGCAAAGATGTAAGACATTCATCATCAGTGACCGCTGTGCCACCATCATCTGTCCCATTACCTCAGGGAATCCATTTAACAGAATCAGGGGTCATTTTAAAAAATCATGCTTACATTGAGTCACCGCTCATGAAAATTTTACCAGTCAACTTAGTACAGCCATTTACAATATTAATTGGGCTACGGTCGCATAGAGTGAATAATGCATTTCTTTTCAGCATTAGAAATAAAAATAGACTGCAATTAGGAGTACAGTTACTACCCAAGAAGTTAATAGTACACATTGGAGGAAAGCAGTCTGTGTTTTTCAACTACAGTGTCCATGATGAGCAGTGGCACTCATTTGCCATTACTATTAAAAACCGAGTTATTTCAATGTTTGTTGAGTGTGGAAAGAAATATTTTAGCAGACAGACTACTTCGGAAGTTCAGACTTTTGACTCTAAAAGTGTGTTCACCTTCGGAAGTATGAGCAATGATTCTGTCCATTTTGAAGGAATAGTATGCCAGTTGAGTATCATTCCTTCTGCAGAAGTATCTACGGACTACTGCACATATGTCAAGCAGCGCTGTCACCAACCAGGAACAAGTCTTCCTTCCACAACTGTCAAACCAAGTAAGGGACTGGAACACTCTTCCTTGCCCAAACGATTTGGTGAAAAAATATGGTCAGAGAACACCATTAGCGAAGTCAAAAACACTTCAAGTGTCATAAATAATGATTCTACACGACTGCCTGAAAGACAAGAACACCAAGTTCCATCCTATCAGTTAATTTCCCTTCCTCCCAGAAATGTCTCTGCTGTGGATCTCACAAAAGATAGGATTCAAACCAAAGAAACAATCACTGAAGAACAGACTCAGATAAATTCAAGCCTGTCAATGACCCATCAGTACCTCAGTCAGGCAAGAATGAATATTGAAGAGAAAATTAGTTCTCTGTTAAATATATTTGACAACATCACGCAACATGAAACAGCAAGTAGTCTGTCACTGTTCAAAACGTCATCTATTCTTCCATATACAAAGCAAGATAAAGTTACTGGTTTCAAGAAGGCTGTCACAGCAAATCTACACACTAATGAACTCATGGAAATGGAACAGATTTTGAACACCACCTTGTACAGGGTGAAAGATGGGCCACCTATGGATAACCATCTTGATCTAAGGAAGGAAGATGAATTTTATCCTGATGCTACTTATCCCACCAAAAGTATCTATGAAACTCAGCTTTATGATTATTATTATTATGAGGATCTTAATACAATGCTCGAAATGGAATATCTGAGAGGGCCAAAAGGGGACCCTGGACCTCCCGTAAGTTTTTTTTAAAGTATATTTTATTGTACTAACCTATACAGTTCAAAGAGAGTTCTCCAGGATGTACAATATAGAACCAATCAGATCTGCCACAGAAATGAATCCTGGTATGGTGTGTACATTTATGGTTGATTGCTAGAATGCACCTGCCAGAGCGCAGCCCTGGCTCAAACATTGTACTTCTTATGTTTTTAAGCTGGTAGGCTGAAAAGGTTAATTCTGGATAAAGAAGTGGGCAACCTATTTTTTTGTTTGGTTTTGTGTGATTGAAAACCAAACAGGAATTTAACTGCTGAATATAAATGACTATCCTTTGAAAAAAAGAGGGTATAATCTTAATACATAGTTGTGTTAAAAGGATATATAAAAGTTAGGGCAGATTAAGGGAAAATACATCGGTTAAATCTTCTTTCAGCAAAATCTCATTGAATACAGAATACAAAAATTAAGTTACATAGGTTATTATATAGTCAGTCAATTGACTGAAGAGAATAATCACTGATATCATTATTTTCAATACAATATTTTCATTTCCATAGAGAATGGCATATTTCATCATACCTTTAACTATTTACATTTCAGGATTAATAAAAGCTCAAAATACCTATTAAAATAGCCAGTCTGTCTAGTTTGGGAAGAGAAAAATTGGGTTATGTAATGGGAAAAACACCTCAGCCAAGGTAGTTCTTTAATAGTATTTAAGCAAAACTATAAAATAATAGACTGAAATTTTGGCTTTAAATTTCTTTTGTGGTGAAGGTATGTTTGAAGATATCTAAAATCATTTATACTTCATTTAAAGCCACTTAAAATCACAATATTGCAAATACTATTTTTACCTTTCATATCTGTATGTCTTGTGTAATGTACCTAGATGTCTTTAAAAGCTCCTTTATCACAACTGCAAGCATTCTCAATTCTATCTTACAGTATCTCTTTCCTTAGTGAAAATGAGATATGGGTCACTGAATTAGTTCCAGGAATTACAGAATAAGATGATGACAGGAGCACTTTTCTTGGCTCCTGTTTCCTTTGTGGTAATTATTCGAAGCAACTTGACAAGTAACAAGCAACTCTTAGTAGAATGAATGGTTAGAGGTCAAAATAAAATCTGAAAAATATACCATTATAAAGAAATAGACTTTTCAACAGCTACAATTAATCACCAACATATTGGTAATAAATTTGAATCACTGGGTAGTTCATATCAAATCTATCGTTTTGACAGCCATTGAATTCATTTGGAAAAAAATCAATAATTTATTAGAGATGAACATTGATCTCTTCTAGAGTCCCAAAATAAAATAGTCATTCAGTTTTGGTAGGTAAAGCAACAAAATTCAAAAAATATTACTTAGTCTCCACTATGGGTAAGGCATGAATGAGCACAAAGTGTGTGTAACGCAATCATTGCTCAGAGCTTACAATGAGGAGGATACAGGAAGTACATGCGGAACTCTATTTGTGGTAAATAAGATCCAAGCCACCAAGAGATATGAATCAACTATTATAAGTGGGGTAGAAAAGTTCCCAGGTGCAAAAAATAATATTTTGGGGAGCAATACCTATAAACAAGTATTTAGAGATGACCTGCTTGGGACAGTCCCAAGTCACTGTTTAGGCCTGAAGAATAGATAATAGTTAATAGATAGGCGGGTAGGCCCTGAGGTGTAGGCCTGTAATCCTAGTATTCTGGGATGCTGAGTCTGGAAGACTGCGAATTTGAGCCCAACCTGAGCAATTTAGCAACTTCATGAAACTCTGTTTTCAATTAAAAGATAAAGCAAAGTGATCTGGGGATGTAGCTTCCTGTAAAGCTACTGACCTCCAACCCCAATATCACCAAAAAAAAAAAAAAAAAAAAAAAAAAGGCAGGTGTCTGGAGTGGGTGTATTTTTTATCCACCGCTTGCTACTAGTTATTAGCTATTAATTGTGCCCTTCCTTATGAAAGTCATTTTGCCATCCCTTCAAGTGTATTATCTTAGGAAGAGTTTTGTAATGTTAGTATCATTATCTTGTATTCCCCCAAGGACTTTAGTAGCGAGAAATAAATTTTCTTGCCCACAATAACACTGGTTAAGGGGTTAATGATAGTGCCAGAAATTGATTTTCAATTTATACCTCCAAAGGCCAAACTCATCATCTCAGCTGAACAATGTTAGACAAATATAGAACATAATAAGGTAACATCAGTTGTGGATAGTTCTAACTTGTCTTGTTCTTAGTAATTTTATAGTGTTTAAGCAGGAATATTAGTGAAAACAAGTCAGTCTTCACAATTATGTTGAGAACAAACATGGAGCTATCACTATCCCGGTTTTATATATCTGGAATATTTTTTAAGTTGGCAGATACGCTAAAAGAAGATTTGAAAGAGCTAGGAAGCTTATTGGAACTAAAGATTACACAAAAAGAAGAGAATCAAAGAGGATTATCATATTTTAAGGCTATGGATAGGGAAAATGGTCACACCATCCTCAAAAACAGTAATTAAGAGAACAAGTACATTTTAGCAGACGAAAGCAAGTTAAAACAATTCAGGGGGGCTGTAGGAGTAACACAATGGTTAGCACACTTGCCTAGCTGGCACAAGGCCCTGAACTTGATTCCTTAGCACCATATAAGCCATAAACTGAGTCACAAGCCTACAATCTGAACGCTCAAGAGGCACAAGCAGGAATATTACTGAGAGTTAGAGGCCAGCCTGAGCAACACAGTGAGTTCAGGGACCAACCTGGACTGCATAGAAAGACCCTGTCTCAAACAAAGAAAAGCAAGCAAAAACCAAAAACAAAAACAAAAAAACAAAACAAAAAAACAAAACAAACAAAACAACAACAAAAAAACCCCAACCAAGCTAACAAAAACTAAGGAAGTGTTGGGAGTTCAGTCTGCTAGAAAAGCTGAAGAAGCTACCGTGGAAGAAGTGAGGTGAGGGCTGGGATGATGAATTTGGAAGTCAAAAGTTAGATGTAAGGAGACTGAGAACTGTTACCAAAAAACAAAACAAAGGAAACTCTTAGGCTCTTCCAATGGGAACGTTATGGCTAGATTTTGAGAGTCCAACTTTAGCAAAGCATAGAAGTCTAAAGTCAGATTTCAGAGACCCAACAAAACAATGAATGGTGACATTCTGAAGGAGTAGAGGTTGTTCTACTCTTTCTTGACGCGGATACTACCATCAAAAACCTGAGTCAAGCGGACTCTTTTCCACTTTCAGGTGACATATTGTTTTTCCTGCCCGTATTCTCATGCAGTTCTTTATTTCTTTTTATTTTATGAATTTCTTTTCTTTGCATTTGATGCATAAAAATTGTACATATAGGGTATATGGTCGTGGTTTCATACGTGTGTACAATGAGTAATAATGAAATTAGGGTAATCAGCAGTTCCATCGTCTTATTGTGTTTTTGTGTTTGAAGACTCCTAGTTCCTCACAAATATGTCAGAGGTTGTCATAAGCTAGTCACTCTGTTGTGCCATACAACACAAGAACTTGCTCTTCTGATTATATTTTAATACATATTGACCTGTCTTCCTTCCTCCCCATCCTTCCTACCTCTAGAAATCATGACTCTAATCTTCCTGAGATTAACTTGCTTAGCTTTCACATATGAATGAACATGTGTGGTATTCTTCTGTGTCTGGTTTAATTATGATAATAATTTCCAGTTACTTTTAATGTTGTTCCAAATGACAAGGTTTCATTATTTATATGTCTGCATTGATTTTCTCATGTGCACCTTAGTTGATTTAATATTTTGGCTACTCTAAGTAATGTTGCCATAAGCACAGGACTGCAAGTGTCTCTTTGGCATACAAGTATCCTGTCATTTTCTGTGTGTGTGTGTGTGTGTGTGTGTGTGTGTGTGTGTGTGTGTGTGTGTGTTTTAGGGTAAATCCATGTTTATTTCTCACAGGACCCTCCATCTTGTTCTCCATAATTGATGAATCTAACTTATACTATCTGCAGGGGAGTCCCCTTTCTCCAAATCATCATCAGTCTATGTGCCTACGTGTGTGTGTGTGTGTGTGTGTGTGTGTGTGTGTGTGTGTGTGTGTTTGTATGTTCGCTTTTTTGATAATAGCTGTGGTGAAATGATATCTCCTTCTGGTCTTGATTTTTACTTCCCTGGTGTGTAGTAAGGTTGAAAGTTTATATCATATACTGGTTGGTTGTACATTTTTGAAAAGTGTATATTTAGAGGATTTTTATCAGATTATTTGTTCTGTTGTTGAGTTTTTTGAATCCCTTGTATATTCTGGATATTAATACCTTGTCAAATGGATATTTTGCAAATATTTTCTCCAATTCTGCAGGTTGACTCTACTCTGTTGATTGTTTCCCATTCTATCTGAAAGCATCCTGATTTGATATATTCCCAGTTATCAATTTTTGCCTTTCTTGCTTGTATTTTTGAGGTTTCATCTAAAAAATCACTGCCTACTTCAGACTTGAGGTATTTTTCCTCTGTAGTCTTTGTTTAGTTTCATACATCCTGGTCTTGCTCTTAAGTGTGAGATCGATTTGAATCAACATTTGCATATGGCAAGTGTAGGGTATTAAATTCATTCTTTTGCATGTGTAAATACAGTATCCCAGTACCATTTTTTACTTTTAGATTCTTCATTATGTTCCACTGGTTTCTGTATTACTTTATATGCTAGTACCATGTTGCCTTGGTTAGCCTTGTAGTAAATCTTGACATCAGCCATTGCGATCCTTCTAGCTTTGTTCTTTTCGTTTGAATCTGTTTTAACTCCTCAGTGTCTTTTGCAGTTCCCTATAAATTTGGTAAAAATCAGGTATTGTGATGCCTTGTTCTTTTTGCGTTGTACACTTTGCTTAGGACTGTTGTGACTCTTCAGGGTCTTTTGTGGTTTTAGATGAATTTTAAAATTTTTTCTATTTATATGAAAAATGCCATTGATATATTTATGGGGATTACATTGGATAAGCAATATGCCTTAGTCATACGACATTTTAATCATAGTTATTCTTACAACTCTGAGCATGAAAGATTTTTCTTTTTTTAGAGACTTCAACTTCTTTCAATGGCGTTTTATAATTTCCATTAAGAGGTAACTCACTTCCTTGATTAAGTTTATTCTAGGGTTATGTTTTGTAATTGTGAATGGGATTGCTTTCTTTTCATTCTCTGCAAGCTCATTAATAATTTGATCCGATTTGCATGATTTATATTCTCACTAGCCTGATTTCTCTGGTTAACTATGTGCTGAATAAGAGTGATACAAGCAAATAACTTTGTTTTTTTTAAAATTGATCCTAGAAGTCTTTCAGCTTTCCTCTCCAATATGATGTCACAGGGTCTGTCTTATACAACCTGCATTGTGTTGAGGCATGTTCCTTCTATGTTGAGAGAGCTTTCACATCTGTATTTGTTGGAATATTGATTTACCTGTGGCTTTCCTTTTTCATTGTGTCTTTGGTTTTGGTATCAGACTAATGCTGATCTCACATAATGAATTTAGAGTTCCCCTCCTATTTTTTAATAGTTTGAGGTGAGTTAGTATTAGCTCTTCTTTAAAATCCTGGAGAATTGAGTTGTGAAGCCATTGCATAACTTTTTGGGAAAGACATGTAGCTATTTCTTTCATTTCATTACTTGTTATTGTTAGGATCGGGTGCTTATTTTAACACCTTTCATGTTCAACTTTGATAAATTATATGTGTCCAGAAATTAATAATTTATCCATTTCTTTTAGTTTTTCCTAATGATCCTCTGTGGGTTTGCTTTTTTTTTGGTATCAGCTGATATCTTTTGCATTAGCTTTGAAGTTCATTAAAACTATTAGGTTGTATACCAGATTTTTTTTTTAATACTCTTGGTCTTCTAAAAAAAATTATAGTAAGTCTCCCCTTGTATCTTTTTTTCTCAATTTCTGTGATCTCTTTAGGCATATAATTAGCCTATCTATGATGATATCATCTGTGGCCTCCTCCATTTATTCCAGTATAAATACATTTATACTGCATCCATTTTCACTTATTAAATTTTCAGTCATATTTAACCACCTTTTGTTGCCTTTGACTTGACCTCTGTCTTTAGTGGTTTCTTTTTTGCTCTTTCATATCTTTGTTATGTTTGCATGGCTCATATTCAATGACTTTTGTTCTTTTTATTGGAAGGTGAGTTTTTTATCTCTTATGACTCTGCATTCCTTTCTGATAGAGATGTGTCATTAAAATTCTTTGAAAATATAGTGAGATATTTGTTTATTTGTTGCAGGAAGTAAATCCCCTTCTGGTAAATGATTTTCATCTGCTTTATGTTTTTATCTTCTCACTTCTCCCTTCTGCTCAGGATCTATTTATAGGGCTCTTACTGGATAACTTCTGGTTACTACACGTTTAAAAGAAAGGCAACTTCATCTGGGCTATTTATTTCAAAATAGTGCAGAGAAAGGCCAAGACAAGTAAGGTGCAGTAGTGCACAGTAGAATTTAGCTTGGCGCTGTAAACACAATCTTACTATATTTATTTTTGCCTTCCGCTTATTTTGTGGCAAGTCATTTTCTCTCATTTTCACATGAAACATATTGTGAACTCTTTGTATCATGGGCCGTATTGGAGGTGATATGGTAATTTATGTTCTCCTCTTTTATCCCCTTCCAATTCCAGGAATCACTTATGGTTAGATTTGTTTCTAGCTGATGAAAATGAGGGTTCTTTGCATTCTGCTCTACCTTCTCTATCCCTGGCTCTTTGGAAAGAGGTCTTCTGGGTCATGGACTGTTTTCCTGTGGCTTGCTTATTCCTTTAAATTTCATCACTCAAATCCAAATTGGAATAGATTTTTAAGACTGATTAACTTTTAGAGATATCTATAGCCTGTCCAAGGCTTGGAGTCTGAGCAGGTCTTTTGTTCTTGGTCATCTGTCAACATCTTTTCATAATCCAGCCTGTCTCAGTATTTGGCAGAGTGCCTTCATATTTGGTGGTTTGAGGCTGTGGTCCTTTCCTCACTTCTCTTAAGTTGTTCCTTTTTGTTGCTTTGATTTCAGTGGACTTTAAGTAGGAAACGATAGTTTGAAAAATATTCACCCTTTTCAATCCTTTACCAAAATTCTCCAGCGATCTTTTAAAAATGTCTATCAGTTCTCATCATTTACCTACTTTGCACCTTCAGAAGAAGATTAAAGCACTTACAATAAAGCAAAAGCTGGGTATTCGACCTGCACGGTGCGCGCAGTGTGACTCCTCGCCACCTCTGCAATGTCTACTCGTTCCACTTTCCTGTCTTGCTCTGTTAGGTTTTGTTGTTGTTGTTGTTCCTCAATATAATATGTCTTCGCTGTTTTACTGATGCTCTTTCATTTATTCCTATCTTCTGAAATTTTATTTTATTTTCTAAATCCTTTTCATCTCTTTAAATCCAACATAATATTTCTTTAGAGAAACTTTCTTTAGTCCTACAATATCAATTCAGTCTACCATGTTAATCTTTCTCTTAGTTGCCTATTTTTGCCTTCATATCACTAAGCAGAGTTTGTAGTCAAGTGTTTGTCTGTTCGTGTGTATCTTTTAAAATCTAGATTCTAAACTTCAGGACTTGGAGCTGTGTAATATTTGCTGAGTAAGTGAGTGAATGAGTGAACCAAATTAGAACAGATGCGGGGTTTTGAAAATTAACTGACAATGGGATACTGACCCTTAAAAGTACTGGCCTATTGAGTAAATTTGCCCTCCTATGTATATCATCTTAGTGATAATAATATATAACACTGAGTGCTTGCTGCATTTCTTACATACTTAAAATATTACTTAAGACTGTAGCCAACCAATATATATCAAGCATCATTACAGGTGTTGTAATATACAATAGTTTTAATAATCCCAATAACTCTATTAGGGTGGTCTTTAGTAATACTTAAAAGATGAGGAAGCTAAGGTTTACCAATGGTAAGTGACTTGTTCAAGGCTATTCAACTAGTATACCATTGAAGAATGGTTTAAATTTATACTGAATGACTGCAAAGCCCTTCCTTTTTAAATAAAACTGTGCTTTCCCTTAGTAACAAATTACCTGAAAGTTAAAAGATCTTTTCCAGTATTCCAATAATGTATTTTAGTAAAATATATTATTAAAAATAAATATTTACTCTAAAAAAGTCATTTTCTTTAAATTATTGCTTCTCTGATTTCTAGAAAATGTCTGTCAATAATCTATAAAAGATTGGAGGTACAAAATTGTAAAGACATGTGAAAATTGATTTCCTTATTTAGGAAAATCTTACCCAAAAGTGATTCAGAAATGAGGGTGACATCTTTATGAATAGATTAGTGCCTTTATTGACAAAAAGTGTAAGGGGTTTATTTGTCCCTTCATTGTGAGGGCACAGTGATAAAATGCTATTTAATAATCAGAAAGCAGGCTCCCATCCAATACCAAATCAACCAGCATCGTGATCTTGGGATTCCCAGCCTTTAGAATGATGGAAATAAAATTTTAATGTTTATAAGCCCCCTAGTGTGTAGAATTGTGTTATAGCAGCAGAAGTGACCTAAGATGTACTTCATATTAAATAGTGGGAAAATAAGGTAGGTATATCTTATGTCATGAGGGAAAAGTTTGAGTTGTTCAATATGCATGAAATATAACATCAATTTTCACCTCTTCAAAATTCTGTATTTTCAAATCTTTAATAGATTATTAATAGGACATTTTTATAGAAACATTTCATTTTGGGTTGAATAAAAAATGGCACCTCTTTCTTAAAATTAGGAAATATATGGCAAGTTCTATCAAGTCATGGGATAGAAGAAAAATGTAATCAAAGGAAAAAATAAGCACTTTGAGATAAATGAGTAGTATGTAAGGCTAGTATTTTTTTCTTTGATGTATCTAACTTCAAAGTTTATATTAAATTACTTCAACAGAGCTGAAGTAAATGGATATTTGCCAATTGGAATATGTGCATTTATTACAAACACCTAGAACAATGCCATATCATCAGAGTACTCTATAACAATCAAAAGAGTAAAGAAATGAATAAACACATAGTCAACTCTACCAAAAATGAGCATTTATTCTGCAATAGTTGATTCGTTGTCAAAGTAAATAAAAAAGAGAACATAATAAATATAAGGAAGTAAACAAGTAGCTTATTTCTTATTTGATATGTTTTAAAAATAACATTTAAGGCACTCAAGACACAATTAGTTTTTCCTTTAATATTTTGTTTTAGAGATCACTTTATTAGTGACTTCCTGGTGTTCTATATTTGGTATAAGGCAGATTTATTTCTACCTAAACAGGAAGTATCTCATTATAACAGGTTAGCACAATATGTAAATCTTGGGTATAATTCTTTTAAAAGAATAAAAAATGGTTATTGCTTTTATTTTTCAGGCTTTTAAGGCAAGTCTTTCTTTGAATTTTTTTTTAACTGCAGTTGTTGGTCTCCACAGCCTAAATTGAATTTCATTTTTGTAGTAAAAGTAAATTTAGGTAAAAATTACCCACAAAACTACTGGTTATGGTCTCTGTAAAAACCAGATAGAGTGGCTGAAACCGTAAGTTATAGACTTCCTGCTGCCATTTCTGGCCAGATGAAAGAGGACGCTTGAGTTTTTAACTCACCCCTACTTACTTGGATAAGGGGATTATTGTTACTTTAAAGTCACCTCAGCTGGTGTGTGGGGAAGGAAAAAGAGTTGTGCTAGAGTGGAAATCTTATTAAGATTTGTGTGAAAAGATGTGTCTACTATCATGCCTAATATTTTAGCATTTGTTTTGCAAGGGTCCACCTGGTCCAGCAGGTATCCCAGGTCCATCAGGAAAGAGAGGTCCACGAGTAAGTATATGAGCTCCGTTTTTTTGCTGGATGTTAGAATTTAGCAACTTTCCAGAAAGTTTTTTTTTTCTTCTAGCATTGTACAATATGTACTTCCTCTGGAAACCCGCCTGAACCTTCAAACTTAGCTTTACTTTTGCCAATTCAAGAGAAACTTGAGACACATGCAGCTTTGTTTATATGAATGTAAACAGCCAGCCAAAGAATTCTGTGACCATGTCCAAAGAAGATCATCAAACTTGTAGATAAGTGACTGTTCTGGTGCTACTTGTAACATTATTCTTAGTTATAAAGTGATTTCAGTAATGTAAAGTGAAGTTCATTTGGAAAACAAAAAGGATTGGTCTGTCTTAAAATAGTACATTCCTGGATTACAGAGTGGAAACTACTGGAGTTATTGGCTAGAAAAAAAATTGCCATGAGGCACAACCTGCTGTAAGGATTAGCAGTAGTTTCTCACATTGCACAGGTCCAACAGATTTATTTCTCTGTTACAATTTGTTTCTTTCAAGCCTAACAAAATAAACGTGGGTTTTTACTAAAAATTTTTTTATTCAATGAATGAGATTATAAAGACAAATGCAAATACCTTTTATAGAGTGCACTTTTTATGCTGATTTTACTTTTCATATAAAAAACATAAAGTATAATCCAAGTAAGTATTTGGAGTTGTACTAAAATATTACTTTGAAGTTGTCTGTATGCATATTAAGCTGTTGTATATTTGTGATAAATTCCCAATTGTTTTGCATTTTCTCTCTCTCTCTCTCTCTCTCCCTCTCTCTCTCTCTCTCTTTCTCGAAGTGGAAAGAAGTGGCTTTATTGGGAGAAGTATAAAGGGGAAAGTGAGGTAGAAAGTAGGAATGCTCCTGCAAGCAGAAGGAGGGGCGAGGGCGCCCTGTTTTGCATTTTCTAAATTTCTCATTATTTGGGACCTGTCACAGACATTGCCTACTCCCCTCTAGCACGTGAATTATTTCCATTTCCTACCTCTTTGTGAGGACATCTTTGTGTGGGACAATACTTTGAGTGGTGAACAACAGCAGGAGAAAAGCTGGAACCAAAGCTCCGCCTCCTGTCAAATCAACAGTGGCATTAGAACTTGATAGGACTCTGGTGGCAGAAGGCGGAGCTTTGCTCCCAGCTCCTCCTCCTCTTCCGCTAGCCTTTTCTAAGCCCGCCGCAGGCCCATACTTTGAGCACTTGGCTTTAAGGAAGGAACAGCATAGTTGTGCTCAACATTCCCTACACTGTATGCCTAATGTCACCTCTTCCGTCAATTATTTACTCTAAAAGTTAAAATTTCTTGTTTTTCACTCTCTGCTTTGTCCCATATGGCAACAACTCATCCCTCTAGAAACTGAAAAATTCCAAACTTTTACTGATTTTTCCGAAAGATATTGTCCTAACTCACTGTTGCACTAGTGAGCTTGCTGAAATTAGTTGACACCCACTGCCCTTAACTCTACTCAACAATTGATTCAGTTCCCATAGTTTTCTCATTTACTTTATTCAAATATACTTTTTGAAGAACACCAGTGATATTTCATAAAATCAAAATTTTCCTTAGTTTTCATCTTGCTATACTATCTTCCTTATGTACATTGCTGACAGCTCTGTCTTTCTGAAGCACTCTGCTTTATTAACAAAGAATCAAAGAAACCATAAGTGCTCAATAACGCCATGTTACAAGCTAAGATGCAGTTATGGCTAGTGGGTACAAGGGTTTCATACAAAACTCAAATAAGTATAAGGGATTGGAGACCCTGATAGCTTTTTAGAGAAGGTGATTCTCAGATTCTCTGTTTTCTTGTTATGATAGTTTAATTTTACTCATTTGTAAATGAGAATAAAATAAATATCTTTCAGGATTATTATAAGAATTGGTAATGAGAACATAAAACATGAATACAGTTCCTGGCACAGTATATATTTAGTAAGGAGAATCAATTTTTGATTTTAGACTGTAAAATTAGTCAGAGAAGTAGTACCAAATTGACAAATGCTTATTGGATGGCTAATGTGTGCTATGTACTAGTGATGTAAGTCTCTTTTCAGAGAATTTATATTACTATGACTGAATAACTCATATCATTAAGCATTTAAAATAGCATTAAAAAGATAAATTACAGTTTACAGCATAAGAAATGTCCCGAGGCAATGTTCGATTAATTGGCAAATTAATTTTATACATCGTAACTTCTGTGGAAGCTAACAAGAGAAATAAATTGCTGCACCTTGGTGTGGCCAGGATGTAAAAGTGAGGCAGGATATTGACTGCGTCTTGCAGGAGAATTTGAGTCAGTATAGAGTGTGAGGGAAATTGAATGTGTATAAGGCTTACCTTACAGCAAAGGCAAGACTGAAGAATGGAAAGGGAAAATAGTGAGCCCTGTTTGAAACACTGTGGCTAGAGATCGTGTGGTGAGCAAGTACCACAATGATGTAGATTTGAATAAGAGGGAAATATTCTGTGGCGGTGTTACGAGGGAAAAGATGAAAACCACAGTTCTCCTCTAAAATTAGTATAGTTAATTATAATTAGAATAGTAGCCTCAGAAAGATGCTTATTTTACTTAAGCTATATAATATATTTATCTGAATGTCAAAATAAACACTCATTTGTAACTGTTCTTAGAATAATCACGTTTTCGTTATTTGTAGGGCATACCAGGACCACATGGAAATCCTGGGTTACCTGGATTACCAGGTCCAAAGGTAAGTGATGATGAATGGGTATCACTTTTAAGGTCTTGCATGTAGGAAATATTGTCTCTAAATGATGATTATTTAACAGGATTGCCTTAGCCTGGTGCAGAGCTAAGTCCCTCCACAACCTACCATCTTTGGATTTATACATTAATATTTAGTGATAAAGTCAGCTACAGTGTTCCAAAATGTTTACTGTCGAAGTATGATAACAGTATGTGGAAACCTCTCAAACATATACATTATGATCTTGAGTATGACTGATAAGAAGGTAACGGTTATGACAAAAATGTATCAGACAATATATTCCTAGCTGATGACTTTAAGAGAGAGGGTATAGGAATAGGGAGATCACCAAATATTCACCAAATATTTATCAAATACATAGGAGATTTAAAAATACAGGCTATTTTACTTCAATTGATTATTGTTTGGCAAGTATAACATAGCTAAAATTATTAAACTATAAGAAAATTACATAAAAATCATCTTGTCTTTTCTGTAGCAACTCATATATTCAATTCAAAAGAAATGCTGCGTGAACCTATGGAAAGGGAAATGACCAGCCCAGACTACAGCACAAGACCTTACCTGAAAGAGCGAGACAGAGAGAGAGAGAGAGAGAGAGAGAGAGAGAGAGCATATTGCATATACACAATGCCTCCGCCCCACCACAAACATGCAGTCCTGAACTTGGCAATGTTCCAGGACCATTCCAACTATTGCATCCAAAGACCACTGAAGATCTCTATAGTTCTTGCCTGCTGACAGGGCACCTCAGCTGCCACAGTGGTGACTGGCTTTTCTATAAACCCGTAAGTTAGGCCTCCCGAGGCCACACTGAGACAGTGATGGCCAAAGCAATCAAAGTAATTGGTTCCTCTTTTACATGGGCATGATGAATATTGATTTTCTTTCTGTACTGGTCAATAACTTCGTCCACTAAGGACTGATTAAATGCCCTTAGTTCTCCTGTACGTAGGCCCGACTGAATATAGCCCCAATTGCCCTGGCAAGAGTAGGGATCTCAGCAGTATAGCCTTCACGCCCTTTTTGTTCTTTCATCTTATCCATAAAAGAGATATTCCCTAGGGGCACAGAGGAGTTGGACTTGGTTGGTATGGCTACTAAAGCAGGAGGAGTCACCTTTCTTACTTGCCTTTTTAAGTCCACTTATCGTCTAGTTACCCCTCTTCTAGACAAATTTCAAACCCAAACTCTAAGTGAGAATAATCTTGGAGTCACAAAGTTTGGCCGATAAAGTGATTATGCACCTTGAGCTTTTAGCACTCAGTGCAGTGGAGCATCACATCAGAATGAAGGTATTCAACCACCAAAAAGGATACAGTTTCCCCTTTTTGTTGGAAAGCAGGACTAAGTCATGGTATTTTGAGAGTCACTTAAATCCTACGTCATCTCAAGGGTTGGGATACAACTTGAATCTTAGGTTTGAGATTCCCAGGGAACCACAAAGGTATTTCTACAAGTACATTTTTACAGCAATGTTTCTTAGGTTTTCTAATGAATGCCCTAATGTCCCAGAAGGCCTAGAAGGGAATTGGAAGATCTTAAATGTCCTCCTTCTAGGAAAACGCCATGCTTTCCTGGTTCTTCTACAAGTTGTACTTGCAGAAAAGAAGGCTGAGAGGTAATGACAAGCCCCTGTACACACAATTAACAATCTATATATATATATATATATATATATATATATATATATATATATATATATCCCCTTGCCAGGACTCCTACCAGTCTAATCATAGAGATATTTTCCCATCCCTGTAGGGGATGAGATCTGATCTCCTCCATCTGAGTGAATTTGTGAAGGAGAAAGACTCAAGATCCCATTTCCATAGAAGAGAAAATGATTCTACCCTTCCAGGCAACAGGCAGGAATCTAACAAGAGAACAAAAATGTGTAAGGATATTCTTAGAATCAAGCACTGCCAGAATAAAGGGTGTCTGGTGCTGGTTGGTCAATTATTGACTTATATCTGGTTTTAGGTTGGAGGGGAATAGCTGAGGATTGAGTCAGTATTGTAGCCTTTTGGCCACATGTGAGTAGCAAAGCTGTTTTAAAAAAATAGCTGAGAAAAAACAAAACTAAAAAGGAGCAAGATAAGCAGAATAGTCATGGAGATTTTTATCCAGATTACGTCTGAGTTATCAAGAGGCTGGTCTTATGGGTCCCGGTATGCACAAGTGGCTATAATGAGTCATTTAACAATATTGAGACAATTATAAACAACCCATGTTATTTCCTTGCTGACCCACGGGTCAGGAGCAGGAAGCAAAGTAGCAGGACTGAGATACCAGAAAGAGAAGGATTACAGCCTCATTGATGTGACTTAAATCTTCAACTAACCTCCATTTGTTGCTTCTCTTTTTACTCTTCTGATAGGGATGTGTTCCAAGGGCTGATGTGGGTCCTTGTGTGAGTAGAGCTATAATGATGGGCTTTAATCCTTCGTTGACTTATGGCCTCAGAAATTATTTTTGGCAGGGAATGACCAGGGATCCTTTAAGTTCATTCCCAGAGGGGGCATCCTTATAGCCTTTCCTACTTGAGTCAATTACTCCATATCAGGTAGGACTTCCTGCAGTGGACAACAGACAGTACTTGCTAGAAGCAAGATTAGATTAGATTAGATTAGAAGATTACTCCTAATGAGGGTAAAGAGATTCCATCCCAAAAGGAGAGAGGGGACTTGGGAATAATTAAGAAACCATATCTGAAGTAAAATTCTCCCCTGCTACACGCCATTGGAAGAGAGAAATATGTCTCCTTTGGGTGGCCATGTATGCCTTGGATAGTCACTTTTTTCTAGAATGAGGATCACGGGCAAAGGGAAGAATCAAATATTAATCTCTGCTATTAGTGACAAATGAAAAGGTTTGAAGCTACAAAGTGATAGTTGCTGGGGACCCTCTCCATGGATGGGGGTCATTGAGGCCAGGACAGATATTCCTTGTGTCCATATGTGGCCCAGAGATGACCTCTGATTCCTTCGAGCCTGGGGACAATGCCTCTTCCAGTGGCTTTCCCCACAGATTGGATAGGGAGGATTCTTTTTCCCTCTGGATATTCCCTCCTAAAATGGCCTGGCTATTTGCATAGGAAGTGAGTAGATGTTAGTTTTTCCTCTGTTCTGAGGTTCCCTGTCAAACTGCTATCATTTTTCTGTGTCTATCATCTTTTTTTTCCCCTGCCAATTGGTCCTGGTTGTAATAGACTTTAGTGGCCTCCTTTAACTAATCATCCAAACTTGAATGATTTGCAATTAGCAAAATTTAAAATTAGCAAAATCAGAATTTGTGACTAATGCCTGGTATTTCTGGTGTTTATCAAAAGTGGTATAAACTGTGGTATAAACTCATCTCCAAGCAGAACTTCATGTGCTTTGGATTCTGGAACAATCATAGTATATTTAGTTAGCCCATCTGTGAGATATTGGAGAAACACAGATGGAGGCTCCTTTTCTTCTTGAAATATTTGGCTCATTATTGCATAATTAGTGGGTTTTACTCTAACCTTTTTTAGGCCTTCCTTGATACAATAGAGAAAATGTTTTCTAAGCCATTTACCTCCTGGCTTCTTTGGGTACCAGGTAGGGTCTATCTGGGGACATACTTGCGGCCCTGTAACTACATGTTTTTCCTCTTCCTGATGGGCTTTGTAATATAAATTTCTGATGTATACTGCCTTGTCCTAACTCTTTCTGGGCAATTAAGGGTCTCCATGAGGAGAGAGCTTACCTCCCTCCAATTCAGTTCATACAAGGAGGCAATCTTCTTACAACCTGGGACAAATTTGTCTGGGTCATCAATGAAACTACCCAATTCCTGTTTTGAGTCCTTTAATTTTCTAAGGTGAAAGAGAACTATTCCCATTCTCTCAGCTGGACGAGGAATGACCAAACAAAGGGATGCTGGGGCATCTGCAGTTGGAGTAGTTGGGGTGGAGATAGGTAGGGTTTAGGGTCAGACTTGAGGCCCATTTGGGACATTGGGCCAGGATAATCTGAAGGTAATCTCCTAAATTGGAGACTAGATGACTCGAGGCTTTTTTTTTTGGGGGGGGGGGGGGGGGGGGGGGGAGCGGTATCAGAGTCAGAGAACACAGTGTTATGACCAGGGAGGAGTCAGTGTTACATTTTGAGGCTCATTTTGCATCCTCCCTCAAATTAAAAACAGTTGAACATGTGAGATATCAGCATACTTCCCTTGTTGCAAGCAGAAGGGGTGTAGCTGAAGAATAGTGTTACAGTTTAGACTCCACCCAACCCCTTCCAAGCCACCTCTCCTGGTTTACCAGTGGGTGTCTAAGTCGTACATTAGTACAGAAGATGAGGGTTTTCCTCTGTGAATTATCTGGGCCCAGTTCCTTCCAGTGAAAAGGAGACAGTCTAAAGCGGAGACCTCAGGGGGATTTGGGACTGTGTATTTCACAGATGTAACAAACTATGATTTAGTCAGGTATCCCTGTAAAAAACAACTTTCTATACTATTGAAAGAGTGACTTCTTTGCTCCAGGGAAGGGGTCCTTGAGAAGACTGGGCTCTGACACAGATGTCTTTCCAGGCCATCATCAAGAATGACATCCTTTACTTAGTGATGGGTCTTGGTCTCTTTTACCCTCTGTGGTTCCCCTTTCATCATTCCCCTGACCCAGACCTGGAATATCTCTAGTCAAAATGAAGCTTCTTTGCAACTCTGGATCTATCAGGACACTTAGGGCTTCTGCCTGGAGAGTAGTGTCTCAGAGAGATGAGGGGCACTCTGTGTTTCTCTCTTCCTTTTCTTCCTCTGCTAATCTAGGTGATTAACATGGCCAGACAGGTGTTAAGAACCTCTTCACTTTAAAATCCCACTCTGTGAACAATTGCCATTTGGCTGGGGCAGTGGATACAGAAACAGACAGCAGAGGAAAGCAAAGTAGACCTCTGTGGTTAGGAGTTGAGGATTGGAACTAATAAGCAGGAACAAAAGAAACATCCTAGTCCAGAGAAGATTCTACAAAGAACCACTGCAGTTTTGGGTAAGGAATTTTGTGAGTGAGAAGAACAAAAAATAAAAGTTCCAGTGAGCTCTAGGATAGGGCTGCTTGCTGCTCCTAGCTACCTTGGTTTCAGAAAGTCACTGCTGGCATATGTGAGCTGGGTTAGACTGAGGCAGGTTACTGGTGTAGCGAGCCACTTTCATTAGAGACCACGTCATACCCAGTATACTCTCACCAGGAAGCTTTGTGTAGCCAGTGAAACCTATACTACCAAATTCTCTAACCTAAAACCACCCTCAAGACCCCAGGGGACTGGCAGGGGACAGTCATGACACGTGCTGGTGGTTGACCCCAAACCAGCTTACTGACCTTATCGGAGCGGAGAAGTTGCAAAACTTTGGACAGGAGCCCCTAGAAATATTAGGATTTTCTCCCAGGAACAGGCATAGTGGGAAGGTTTCTAGGTACACAGACTCCCATGTAATTAAGAGCAAAACGGACAGTTAGAAAGTAAAAGAAGCAACAATTTATTGAACCAAATAAAAGAAAAAGGAAAGGCTTTTAGCCAAGAAGTCAAGAAGGGACCCAAGCAGGTCACCATCTGAGAGAGAAAAGAGGGAAAAAAGAAAAAAGGAAAGGAAACCTCTTGACCAAGAAGCCAGGAGAGGACCCAAGTGAATATCTGTTCCTGTAAGTCTGAAGGTCCCTATGTAGACTTAGAACAAAGTGTGGCTGGAGCTGTGATGGTTCTCAATGATTAGCTCCTTCACATGATCAACGCTGGAAAAAGTTCAGACTTCCTCAAGGTACAGGAAGTGCAGCTACTCTACTGACTGCAGACGATGGAAACATATTTTCTACTTGGCCTTAAGAAACTGAAAAAAATAAAAGTCCTCAACTGGAAAATTGTTTCCCAGGAGAGGGGTCCATCAGATAGCCTACTGTGCAGCTCTTCTTCCTTAAACTCCTGTGCGATCAATCAGGCCAATAATTCCTTCAAATTTAATCTAGCTAAAAGAACATCCAGCCTTAAGCTGAAATAAGAGTGTTGTATTAATACTTAATGAAATTCTATCAAAAATATTTAATATTGAGCTATAAAAAGCCACATCTTAGTACATATTATAATTCTAGTTTTGAACCTACGCTCTCTTGTCTCCGTTATATTTTTGTCTTAGCCGGAAATAGTATTTTTTCTTGTAAATGAACTAAATAATCAGATTAAATATAGATGTTGACCTCCCTAATGAATTTTTACTGGGAAAGACTGCCATAAAAAGTTACCAGTCCAACAGTATGAAAATGTAAATATATCCAATACTAATGACTGACATCTTATTCTTCATAAGAACTTTGGAAAATAATAGACAAAAGAGCACGAACCTTTCCTTCAATTCTCTACCTGGGAATATTTACAACTTAAAATTTGACCTTAAGATATTAAAAATGCTCCCTTCTAGCTATCAGGGATGACTAACATATGTCAAAAAATTCAAGTGACAGTCCATGTGAATAGTGAAAGACAAGTGTAATTTAAGCATCATTATAAATAGCTATATCAGGGTCAAATCACACAGATTCTTGCTAAATCCTTGAGTTCTAATAATGCAAACACTAAGTGAACAGACAAAACTTCGCTGGTTTATCTGATGTTTATATGATGCCTCATACATTTACCTGATGCTAAGGAATTACATCTGTTATTCTCATATTCTCTGATACTGCTAGGCATGGTGGCGCATGCCTGTGTTCGCATCACTTGGGAAACCACACACGGACAACTGCCAGGTTCAAAGTTACCATGGACTACATAATGAGCCCTTGCCTCAAAAAAAAAAAAAAAAAAAAAAAAAAAAAAAATCCTCTGAGGCCAAACAAATATCTAACAAATAAATTCTTTCCTTCTTCTCTTTATTATTATTATTATTATTTTGGTGGTACTTGGGGTGAAACTCAGAGCTACATCGCCAGCCCTTTTTAAAATTTTTGTTTTGAGAGAGGGTCTTGCTAACTGATTAAGTTGCTCAGGTTGGGCTTGAACTGGCGGACCACCACACCCAGCTCTATTCGATTCTGACACCAACTTTTCAGAGTTGGTGTAAGACTCCATCAAGTTTAAAGCTGCAGTCTCACAGAATTGTTCACACTCCGGATGCCAACAAAAATTAGGTGCTGAGCACCCTGGGCCAAGGACAAATTCAAAGGTTGCCACAATCCACTTTTTTAGGTTTTATATTTCACCAGAATAGCTCATAGACTTTAGGAAAATGCTTTATTGACTTTTACCACTTTATTGTGGAGGATACAACTCAGAAGCAGTTACATGAAAGAGCTGCCTAATGCAGCGTCCTGGGGCTGGAATGCATGGTGCATCCGTCCTGCCTCGAAGCAGGAGACCTTCTTGGCACATAGTGTATTTACTAGACACAAGCTCTTCAAATCTTATATTTGAGAATATTTGTAGCCCTATTTCTGCCACCTCCCCCAGCTCACCCTGGCAATGGAGGAAGAGGGAAGTAGGATGGTAAATTTCTATTCTTTAATTCTGTGTCTTTGTGATGAACAAACCTTAATCTTGACACTTGAAGCCCCACTTTGAGTCATTTATTAGTATAAATTCACATCTGGTCAAAAGAAACTTATTACAAATAATAAGATGGTTACATTATTCAGGAAATAATTCAGGAACTGTGTCCCGGGAATCAGGGACAGAAGCTAGTGTCCCCATAACTCAAGAATTCTTCAGGAGTTAATTTAGTCAAATTGTTAATCAAGATCAACTGCCACAGTCTTTAATACATTTGGGTTGATTTTTATGACTGGTACGACATAGGATGCTAGCTTCATTCTTCTGTATGTGGATACCTAATATTTCTATTTTTTGTAAAAATCAATTGATGTTTTGTAGAAAATCATTAATTATTTTTAAAGAACCACCTTTGCCATTTTTAATTTTTTTCTGTGGACTGCATAAATTTCATGGATTTGAATTAATCATAATTTCATAATTCTCTAGAGATGTTTATTTGGGGTTCACTGGAAGTCTTAGCTTTATAACTTGTTTTCCAACAAGCTTGACAATTTTTTGATAATTATCTCTTCAGGGTTTTCCTGGCCTATTGTTTCTCTTCAGTCTTGGGACTCTAATTTCATGAATGTTAGATTTTAATGTTATCCATCAGATCACTGAAGCTCTGCTAATTCTTTTCCATATAGATTATTTTTCTTTTACCAAATTAGGTAAGTTTTACGGGTCTGTTTTTAAATATACTAACTCTTTCTTCTTGAATATATTGTTAGTCTCATCAAATAAACTTTTTATTACATATTTTATAGCCTCAGATCTAGAATTTTTACTGGATCTTTTAATAAAATTTATATTTGTTGATTTCTATGTCTTATTAAGACACGTCTTCACATCTTTTCTTTAAATCCTTGAACATATTTCTAATACTTAAAATCATCCACTAATTTCAACATCAGGGTTCTTCTTGGATCTTTCTTTATTGGCCACTTTTTTTTAAACCTTAGCTAGGATTTGACTTTCTTGATTACATACTAGATATTGTACATGATATATTTAAGAGATTTTAAGTTCTGTCATCTCCTTTGAAAATTGTTAGTTTTTGTTCTGGAAGCAAATAAATTATTACATCAAATGTGTTCAGGTTTGGTAACATTTTTACAAAAAGTTCCTCAGTTTTACTCCTAGTTTGAGTCTAGCATAAAGTATTTACTTCAAAACTATGAGCCTTTCTTAATGTCAATAAGTGAGGTTTACCAAGGCATTTACCATAACTTTCTGAAATGATATGTCTCAAATCTCAAACTCTTACCATGTGAGGACCAGCAGCCAATGCTCTGTTGAAGTCTCTCAGCCTTCGGGTGTTGCTTTCTGTCAAGCTCCTTGGAGTCTCCTACATACAAACACATGGATAAGTTATCCAATGATTAAATGGAGTTCATGTCCAACTTTTGGAGGAAGCTCTCGATTTCTTTTTTTTTTCTTATTCTTAATTTACAGTCATTCTAAGCTCTGATGCTGTTTGTTTAAATCTTTATGTTCTACTCAAATTCTGTTAATACTATTATTCCATAACATGCATACGGGAGTCAGGAGAAATGTTGCATGAATATATATTACTCTCAGTACGGTTTTCTCCTTTCAAGAGTTGAATCCCCTCCAATGTATCCTGTCTTTGGTTGCTCTCCTGCGTACTCAAGTCATTGTTTTATGTCTCTTACCCTCATTCTGTGACTGGTATCTGTAGGAGGACTAGCCCAATACATGCTGCTCTGCTGTACTGTGAAATACAACACTCAGGAGTTGTACTGTGGATATATGTAACTTGATATAACTCCTTACATTCAAGTAGAGATACAAAAAGGATATATGAATCTGGATTTCAGGAAAGATGTCAGAGTTAAAAGCAATGTAGACATGAGATAATCTGGAATGAATGCAGATAGAAAAAAGTTCAAGGATTGAGGACTGGAGCACTTTAGAGTTTAGTAGATTAATAATAATAACATTAATGGTAATAATAATAGTAATAATGTAATAAAACACAAATAATAATAAAACTAAAAAGGAAGATTGAGAAAGACTGACCCTCAAGGTGGGATAATGGTTAAGGACAAAATCTTTAGTCCAAGATAGAATGTAAGAAAAAGAAGTCTAACCTAGTTAATAAACAAATGTTCTGTAGTTTTACTCTACGTGGGAGTAGCATAATGGAGCAAAGAAGATAGATGGCTCAAACCAAGTTGTTTTTAAGATAAGAAAAATTACACTATGTTTGCCTTATAATGAAAAATTTACGGAGAAAATAGATAAGTAAAAATTAGAAGCAGCATCTTAGTTACTTTTTTTGTTGTTGTTACTGGGACAGAATACCCAGCATCCATTACTTAGGAAGCAAAAGGTTTATTTTAGCTCACAGTTTCACAAGGTCTCAGTCCATTCATCATTCAGCTGAGAATGGCAGCTGAAAATTTATCTACATTATTCAAATACATGAAACTTTTGGGAGGATTCCAGAGCCAAACCATAACACAGAGAGAAAATAATATGTTGCTAATGTCCTGATAAGGGAAAATGGTGAATCTGGCTCTTTAATGAGGCAGGGTATTTTAGAACAGCCTTAGGTAGGATAGTAGATTTGACTGTGTGAGCTTATGAAAGTTAATAACAAAATCATCAGTGGAAGTGAAGAGACAGAAGCTGTACAATAATCATCTATAAAAATGAGAAAGGGAGCCAAGGTAATTATTGGAAACACTAAATAAAAAATACCAATTCAAGAAGATGTGAGAGTGACGTTTGTTAGCATGTTGTCTTCTCTGAGATACTTTCAGTTATTAGGTGACAGAAGCAGAATGTATAGAGAGTTGAGATTTAAGAATTGTCCGGTAGGTGTTCCAGTGCAGATGTGAGACGTCCCCAAAGGCCTCAGGCATGTGGGTGTTAGGGATTATGTATGGATTTCATCTGCTGTTAGGAGGTGGGGCCTAATCAGGAGGAATGGATTACAGGCACATGATGGATTATAGTTACGCCATGTCTTGAGAGTGTGTAGCCTGAACAGGTGTAACTCTTGCCCAGCATCATTAGGGAGCCCTGCATCTTTCCGCTTATGATGCCTGAGAAGCTGTTTGCCATTAGACCTTTATTGTCACCCACAAATGGAATAAGATCTCGTGAAACTGTGAGAGAAAATAAACCTTTCTTCCCTTAAATTGTGAGCATTGGGTAATGTGTTCCAGCAATAAGTAACTAAGACAGTAAGATATTACAAGGAAGCGAGACAGGCACTGAGGTTACGTTTTCATGCAAGGGTGAGACATATATATAGATAGATAGATATAGATATAGATATAGATATAGATATAGATATAGATATCTATATCTATATCTATATCTATATAATGTCAGGCCCTTCTATTTAGAATGAGTGTGGAAGAAAGTGGAGAGTAAAGAGAAAGAGACAGTGAAAATGAGGTAGGGTCCACACATTTCTAGTTCCAGTGGGTTGGAAATTGTTAAAAGCTGCAGAGCCTAGAAAATGTGAGCTATAAAGATAAGTGTAGGTTATGAAGTATGATTGCTATAATATATATTGTACAATTATTAGTCATGTCAGTGTGAAGAATATCCAAATGATGTCTTCTCAAGGTCTGTCATTCACTGGTTCTTTTTTAGTATTCTCCAAATTTGGATTATCCATCCTCTGAATTTTTAATTCCAAATAATTTTATATTAGTTTTATTGCTTCATCAATCATTCACTCATGACTTGTGTTCTTTGATTTTCAACATGGGCAGCATTTATAAAATTAATGTTAATAATGATTGCCTTCGGTCTTTTTATTTTTAATACTGACTGACATCTCTACAATCTGTAGACAATTAGGTCTTAAATCTTATGAAGCTATATAGATAGATATTAGTGTTCCAATTTTATGGAGGAGAAATTCCAAATTGATAGACTGAATGACTTGGCTTTTCACTCCAAATCCAAATGATTTCTCCATCACAACCGTGGCATTTTAGTGAATCTAATGTTTTAGGTAATTTTCCTTCCTAGACAGAAAGTCCTCTAGAAATCTGAAAACAAAACCCTACTCTGTAGTATATTAGGCTCTAGCACATCAGTGGAATAGGCGAGATTTGGGGAATTCTTCCAGCAACAAAACATTATCGGCTTCCTTCCTCTTATACTTAAAAAGAGGACATTCTTTGACAAAAGTCTTGAAGAAACAGGTAAATATTAGTATTGAAGTTCAAAGTCAATAACGATTAATAAATAAATGTATAAATATTATATTTATAAGTCGAAGTGAGATTTGAAATTCAATCAAGTAAGACTAACAGTGTGTCGGGATCAAAAAGCTATTTCAAAATGCAGAAAGTAAGAAGCACTGGGGTGTTTTCCTTTAAAGCAAAAACAAGAGGATTTACTCATTCCCGTTGCCCAAACACCTCCTTCCAGGCCTGCCTGTCACCACTGCTGCACTGAGGAGTCAAGCTCCTGCATGAGATTCATTGGGGACAAACCACATCATACATAGTAGCATCACAAGAAAGATTGTTTTAATATTGTATTTTAAATTTTGGCCAAAACTCAATGTTGTATTTCTCTTTAAGTGTATTGTGAAAGGTAAGATTCCCAGACACGAAAGCATGTGTTTTTATAGCAGATAAAACTGGCACCATATAATGTGTCTAGAATCTTATACAAATTGAAAGTTATATAATCATATACTGACTATTACTCATGCTTCACCAAGCGTTTTGTAACTTTTTTCTTTTCTTTTTTTTTTTTTTTTTTTTGGTCAGGGTCCTAAAGGAGATCCAGGCTTTTCCCCTGGTCAAGCAGGATTTGGAGAAAAGGTAATTATTCATCCACGAAATAAATCATGGCCATCTATTTCAAGTATTTTAAAGTCTTTTTATCTTTTAAAACTATAAATTTTATTGTATAAAACAGAAGATAGTGGAAAACTATTAGATTTTAATGAAGGAAGAAATATTTGAAAAATTAAGTAAGTTATATCTCATCAATTTACCTTACTGACTTAAAACTTAACAGTAATTTTCTGGGTGTTTCGTGTGGCCTGCCATCGCGTTACCTGCAATTAGGGGTGGGTGGAGTTAGAAATTAGAGCTGGATGACATCTTCACCTTGAAGATTTTGCTGTTAATGTACATGAACAATAATACATAGGTTCCATGTCATTTTACAACTTTTTAAGGATAGATCCACACAGTTTACCCTATTTACCACAGTAACTCCCTAATGAGAGGAGTCACCATTATCTTATTTTAGAATTTAAATAATAGAATAGGGGTTTGTGTGTGTGTGTGTGTGTGTGTGTGTGTGTGTGTGTGTGTGTGTGTGTGATTACATGGATATAAATGGCAGAGTTAATGATATGCCAACACTTTCTGACTTCTAGTCCAGGACACTTTTTGTATTGTCATAATACTTTCAAATACACACACACACACACACACACACACACACACACACACACACACACACCCCTTTAGGTAAAAACTAATGTATTCAAGTAAAAATAGCAACACAATTTTTATTCAGAGGAGGATGCTATTAACCAGTGAAGAAAAATACAAATGACGTTTGGAGAAAGACATTTGAAAATCTTTGTTTCGACAATTGCTTGATAAATGTGATATGATTATAGGATGCTTTGTTTATGTGGTATGCATTCATGAACATTAAAATCCCTGAAGAGATTTGGTCATTCATAAGTCTGATCTTTTAGCTGGCTTACAGAAACTTTGGCAAACTTTATAAAAAATCACATCATAAGAGTGAACTCCATTGAAAAATCCTCAAAAATCCTTTTCCAGTAAATCCTCAAAAAATTTTACCTGGAAATTTTAGGAATTTTATTACAGTGATAGAAAAGAGCTGAGTCTAAGTAACTTGGAAAAGAAATGAAAGTTTATTATGAGAAGGAGAGTATTTTCACTGATTTCTTAGGTATTGTGAAAAAAGTATCTTCCACTCAAGTAAGAAATATAGCACATTTATTTTATGCTTAAAATTTAGAAAGTAGATTCCCACTCTGTTTTGGTGACTTCTTGAAATAAACTCTGCAGATTAAGCATAAACATTTATATAGCTTGATTTTATTTTGCCCTGCGGTTTCTTTGCACAAAATATAGGGTGGTTCAGTATGAGAGTTGAGGGTCGAATATATGCTAATCTTTTTTTAACTCTCCTGGCTGCTCATACACTATGTGTGGTTACTGTATAAGAGAAACATAGTAATATTTAGACTCTAATACCATGTTGTAGTTGAGCTGTAAGTGAAGTCTATGTTTTATAATTGAGATGCATTTCTAAAATGGTAAAATTAAACAGTCTCTTAAAAATTATATTTATATAAAACCGAGTTCAAATATACTGAGAAAAGGAATTACTTACACACAATTTAAATACAAACAAAATATAAACATTAAATTGATGGTAGTAAAGGAAAAGATTAAAATAATTGTATTTTAATTATTTAGTCATTTTTATAGTTAATATAAGGTCAGTGATGAACAATCCAAGAAATACAAGAGCTAGCCCTTTTCCATGGAACATACACTAATATTATAAATAATTAAACATGCACCTTTTTTAGACCTTTTAAGACCTCAAGGGCATGCATACATAGATTTTAGATAGTGTAGTTTTTCCTATCCCTTAGAATAAGTGAAGGACCATCGTTGCTTGAAAAATAGCAATAAAGGGACTTTGAGGACAAAGGGCAAAGCACTCCACTGTTAAAGACCAGAAGCATCTCTCTCTCTTCTGATCATTTAATATGCTTACATACTAAAGGAGACAATACAGTAAACAGAACATGGTTGGTAAGGAGTTTCTTTAGATTGTTAGCTAATTATTTTTCACTAACTGTTTAATTAATTATTGATGCCCAATACTCAAGGCCTCCCGTGCACGGTGCTAACCCCTCTGTTCTCAACCCTCTTTTTCTTTCAAAAAATATAAGGTATAATTGAAAAAATATGGTTAATGCTAAAATTGTTATAGTAAAGGACACATTTCCATCAATTTCCCTGAAAACACTCCCCTCATTACGGACACACTTACCTATCATTCTTGACACTCCATGAAGCAATTCTGGAATCCCTCTTTCGTGTGTTTGATGGTGCTATCATGGCTGCCTCAGGGGCCTGAGTCAATTTAAAACATGTATCTTTCCTGGACGTTTTGACTGCGGGGAAGGCCAGAAGTTTCGCAGTGGCAGAGCCGGTGAACAGGATGAGCGAGGTGCGTAACTAGGGGCAGCACTAGTCATCGTGTTTTGCTCACAACTTGTAAAGCCACTCACAGAAGAGGGTTTTTCTGGTACTGTTTCTGAAAGTAGAAAAAAGGAGGAAGTGTTCCACGCGAGGAAGAGGAGTTTGAAGGGAATTAACGGCCATGTGTCTTTTACTTTAATACATGTTTAAATATTTTTAAAGATTCACTGTACATTTTGATTATCGCTTGTGGGTTTTATTTTAACCTGTAATAAATCAGTTGCATGCAAAGAGGGAGAGAAAACGTTAAAAAAATAATTGGGCCTTGAGTAAATTGATTCAAGATGATCCCTGATTCCTGCTCTGTTTTCTCCCAAATTCTTTTTGATTTTTTTTTTCCTTGCCGATTCATACAGTTTCCTCTTTGTCTCTCTTTGGCGCTTCTACACTCCACAGCATGCCTTCCTCCTCAGAGGCCCTACTACGTGAAAATTAGTCCATTCAAGTCAAATAAATGACCAACACATTTTCACTATAATTATTACTTCCGGGTGGTACGTCCTGAATTGTGGGCCTCCCAGGGAAGATATCATCACTGGTCTAGAAAAGGAAGTGGACCTTCGGTGCCTCACATGAACCCAGTCCCCCTTTCTTCTACGTCCCTTTCAGTTCACACTGGAGTCCCAACTGGCCCGGGGTCTTCACCAAATAGGAAAAATGCCTCAGAAAGCCTTACATAATCTCAAATGAAATGCCCTTAGGTTTTACAAACTGAAGGGAATTTGGGGAATGAGAGATTCCTAGAGAAAATAACAACAAAGAAGTTGGAGCAAGGACATAGATGTGGGAGAGTATGGTCCCAGTATTCGGCAATGGAAGAGGGAAGGGAGCCTCAGAAAAGGGCTGAAAGGGGCGGAGAAAGGAAGTGAACTGGAGCCAGATTTGTGAAGATCAAAAGTGAATGGAGTAAGGTCTTGATGTCCAAGATTAAAGAGAGCTTTCATTTTCCATTCTCTCTCATGACATAAAACCTCCGTGTTTTCTTTCAGGGTGATCAAGGCCTCTCTGGATTAATGGGACCCCCTGGTTTGCGAGGTGAAAAGGTAAGACACAGTTCTACTCTGACATAATTGGATGCACGATGGATCTGGAAGCTTTTCAATGATTCTGATCTCATTTTGAAATTGAGCCAAAAACTAATGTTTTATATTCTTTTCATAGAGAAGAAAATTAGATTGCTGTCCTAATCCAGGAAAGTGGTTCTCACAAAATATTGCATTTTAGAGAAAATAAAAGACCTTTCAGTTAATGGTGGAGACAAAATTCACATGCAGTAGAAACTCAATGTCACAGAATACTGAAGCTTTCACTCTTTTAAGGAATATTAGGGTATAATGTACTTCGGAGAATTTGGAGTTATTTTGTAACCTTTGTTATGTCCAAAGTGAGTTTAACATGCTTGTAGCTAATATGCTTGAATTCTAAAATGAGTTCTCACTTTATTGGGAAATAATTTCTGACACGATGCCAGTATAAATGTCAGGCTTTAAGGAGACAATGTAAATGAGTAATATTACAGATAATAAGTAAAAACTGCAATCATACACACACGATTAAGCTTTTTCTGAGGAAAAAAGGAGTACTGACACAGCTGTTGTAATCATTTCATGAAATGTTATGCGATTTGCTGAATTAACATAAGTGTAAGTTCCTGTGTTTGTCCAGTGTTTTTTCTATATACTAAATTATTAACTTTCTACAGAGAATGAAGAAGAAAAAAAATTTATTCTAATCTGTTAAGAACCCAAAAATACTATAGGGCAATATTTGCCTTGATATAGATGTCTAAAGACATCATAATAGGATGTGGTGTTGTTTTAGTGTGTTATATCTGTTTCCTCATGGGAGATTTCGGTTTTAGGTAGAATTCAGGCTGTGCTTGTTCGGTTCAAATCCCATCTGCCATTTTCTACATTCACCTTGGTCAAACTGCTTCAACTCCCTAAGCTTCATTTACTTCCTCTGTAAATGTGATCATCACACAGTTCGTTAGTGAGTTTTGTGGACTATGAATGAGATAAACCTCCCTGTTGCTAGGGTCAAGCAAATGGTTATACCTTAATAAATGTTAAACACCAGCCCTTTACCTGATTTTTATGACCTTTTGTTTTCCTTCATAACCTCTATTAAAAGATTAAATCGAAAAAGTTTTGATCTCATGAAAATATTTTCTGTCCAGTCACCATATCATCATTTTTGTGGCTTTTTGCTTTCATCCCAGACAGGAGTTCAAAATATGCTAACTCACCTGAAGTTGTCTGGTGCCTCCATGGAGACGTGAAACCACAAAGTAATCATTTATAATGGAATTAGTAGTAAAGCTGCTCTCAGTATTTACACACCTTTTAGGAATCTATACTGTGTATAGCATTAAACAAAAAAACTGTCATAAGATACCCATGATTTTAGTTATTTTATTTGGTATCAAATATGCTGTTATTATTGCATCTTCTGCTGTGATACTACATATAAGAGAAGAATATACAAAATAATTAATTAAAATTAATTAATTTTTACAGTTTATGATGTCTGTTGTTTCATCATTAGCAATCTACAATGGGAAATATTAAATAAATTTTGAGCATAAAGGAGTAAATAACATTTTATCTCTAGAAGAAAATATTTATATATAAAACAGTTTAATTTTAACCATTTGAAAAGATTATTTTAACTTTGAAGTTATACTTAATGAAACCAGAAGATACTGATTTCCAAACATCTGTGTATATGTTGTAATGATCTATCAGTATTTTTAAGTATTAAAAAGTTTTTTTTTGTTCAACTCTAGTACATTGCCAACATTGTTTTAAATAGAGGGTTATGGCTTGAATATCTTTCATTTTTTATTGAATATGGTTTTTAAATCTTTAAGTCTCACTCTTTTGTTAATTAATAGAAACAAAACCTATAGAATTCTGCAGTCCTGGCATATCATCAATTTACGGCTGTTGCTAGATTTTCTTCAAAGAAGGTTTAGTTCAAAGGATTTAAATTCAACCTAAATTACTTTCTGAAAAGTGAAATATTTATGGTTTATTACAATTTGACTGTAGTTCAGGTCAGTATTGGAATATGTAAGATAATTTTTGTAGTACTTCTGAGAATATCTTTCCTCTTTTCATCTTGTGTTCATTAATGGAAACTTTGTAGGATTTTTGTTAAAAAAAATCTATTTCCAGGGAAGGAACAAAAGGACTCAGTCTAACCCTAATGTAGTTCTTCACCTAACAGACTTGAAATAAGTCTCCATCATACGATTTGCCTATCTTATTGTAAGTTTGCAGTGGAAATATATTCAAAATGACCCATATATAGTTTCCGTGAGGTTTGTATAAAAAGGAAAAAGGGAAGATATTGAATGTAATATTCAGATGACATATAAGATGTCTTGTATTGAATTAACTAATTTGGTTCTTTTTCTTTCCTGCTTAACTCAGAATTACTTTCTGCAAACAGGACTCATGCTAGAAGAACCTGTAATAGTGATTCATATTAACTGTGTCCTGACACTCCTGCTCCTCCATGCTTCATTTCTCCACAGAGTACCAGTTGAATTCTTAAGATCGAGGCAGGAACTTAAGTACTTTACTTTGTAAGTTTAAAAAAACTAAGGTAATCCCAGAGATGTTAACAGAATTGCTTCAGGTCCCTTAGAGAGCTACAACAGCATCAAGAGAGATAGTGTCACTGAATCATAATATTCTTAATTACATATTTAGTGTAATCTTGAGAGATAACCAGAGGACTGAATATTGATTAATAAGGAGCGATGATATCTTTTTAACTGCTAAACTGTGTCTTGAATTACTATATCAGCTAATTACTATTAATATTAAAAGTTGCACTTTTGTGCAGTGTTCTACTAAGTACTGTTTTAATCTTTAAAAAATTTGAGATGGACACCGTATTCACAGTGTCATAAAGACATTAATTGAGGTAAACAGGAGCTAAATCACTCACCCAAGGGCACACATTTTGTCATTGGCAGTATTATGACACAAATCCAGGCCTGACTGATACTTATGCCAATGTTCAAAATAATTGTGAATACTGCTTCCTACTGTTACTTCAGTATGTAAGTCAATTACTGTTACATATTTTTAATATTTATTGTCTATAGGATTTATACAAGAGGAAGTAAGACACTATTTTTTGTGAAAGCCAAAGAAACATAGTTTGGGATGACCAATAATGACTTCATTGTTCTTCTCTGGAAAATACCTGGAAATACTAAAATTCCTTGAATACAATCCAAATACAAGACTTATTTAAGGCCAAAGTGGAAGAAAGTTGTGTGAAGCATAAAAACTCATGACAATGACGAGATAAACAGATTAATGTAAACAAAGATTTTGAAACAAACAATATTCAGACAAAAAATAACCATGAAAGTCCATAGAAGTATTTTCTTGACTCTGCTAGATTTTTCAATTCTCTTTTTCCCCATTTTAACCTTCCAGCCTTCAAGATTATTTTAAAACAACTATTAACAACTTAACAACCAATATTGCTTTCCCCAGATTGACTCCAATGTCTCAATTTGCCATCTTCATGCAACATTTACTTTCCTGGGAACCTTGGTGTAGATTTGCATTTCTCACCGGTTGTCTAAATTGCAAGAAGGTAGAAAAATTGGATCCAGGGTGAATGCTGGGTTGAATTGAAGGCAAGAATTACAATTCTGTGTCTGGATCCAGGATGCGTTTTTTAAATTGCTTTTTAATTTAGGCAATCAGTATATTAAAAGTAGGAGCTGGATATTTCAAATTTATGAACATTAGCAATATAATCAACTAGAAGAGTTTTTGCTAAGTTCAGGAGGATAAACTAAATATCAACACTCGGGTATTTATCTTAGGTGGAAGGTATAACTCACAGAAAATTGTGAGAGGTAACTTTCTGAATATAAAAAAAATCTCTAAACTGGGTGCTTAGCTCACTAGTTAGTGTGCTTGCCTGGGTTCAATCCCCAGCATCATATAAAAATTAGCCAGTTATGGAGGCACATATTTATAATCTGAGCATTTGAGACGCCGAGGCAGGATTGCAGTGAGTTCAAGGCTAGCATGGGCTACATAGTGAGTTCAGGACCAGCCTGGAGCACACAGTGAGATCCTGTCTTGAAAGAAAAAAAAAAAGTACTATCATAAATCTAATGTTGTCAATCTATGAATTCTTACCTTCTTTTGACAAAATTCTTTAGTTCTTTTAAAGTCTTTCCCTTACATAGAAAATACACAGTAAATAACTGTATAAAGTTTGAAAATTAAAACAAACTGAAAGCCTGAAATAGAATACATCCTGACTTATCAGTTGTTTTAAAAGTATGCAGCTTTTCACAAACTAAAGCAACAACCACACTAAGAAGCTGTAACAATATTCAATGACAGTGAGAATAATAAAAAAATCACAGTTGTCATAAAATCAGCACCTGAGGAGAGAATAATTTTTTTCTGTTTGTTTCATAGCCAACTTTACAGATCATTTCTCAGAGGCCTGTCATTCTCATAAAAATCTGCAGAGCTACATTTTACATTGGCTTGGGTCCCAGTCAAAGCATAGTACCGAACGTCTAATGCATACTGTACCACTCAGAGGTAGTGCTGCCATCATCCCCCCACCATTACTGTCTCCTGTACAATCTGCCATTCTCACTAGGAGTAGAGAAAACTGAAAGCAAAAGGCTACACCACACTGACTTCCTCTTTAGTCAAGCCAGTGATTGTTAAAGTGGCATAAGTCTTGGGGTGTTGAAACTTTCTTGTGTCCAAAAATATTTTCCTCAGTTTGGCATACGTGAATGCAATTCTAACATTAACGATTAGTGCATTTGGCTGAAAATATTTTGGTTTCCTTAAGTCTTTGTCCTCAGGATAAATTGCCATCTGTTTTTTAGCAGTAGGTTGAGAATCAGTCCATCATCCATTTTTTTCATGTGAGAGCCCATTGAAGAGACACAACAGTTAGGGTTCATGAGACCAAAGTAAAAACTCAGTATTACTAAAAAGAGGTTTGTGGGTCAATATTGTGAGGAGTAAATGGAATTAAAGGAACCATACTACAGAGATGCCTGTATACTCTTATTGGTTGTAGCACAATTCTTAATAGGCAAGATATGGAAACAGGCTATATGTTCATCATGGATGACCAGATAAAGACAATGTGATATACTGGAATATATGAATTTTATTCAGCCATGAAGAAAATGAATTGTGTAATTTCTTTGAAATTGGGTGGAAGTGGCTATCATTATGTTAAGCAAAATAAGCCAGACTAAGAGAGAAGTGTCACGTTTTCACTAATAAGTGGATCTTAAAGAAAACATGAAAATAGAAGGAAGATTATAGACAAAAGTAAGAGAAAAATGGAGAGAGGGGGATAAGGAAGGACAATAAGGGGGTAGGAAAGATCAAAATATATCATGTGCTTGTAGGAACATGAAAGTGACACAATGAAACTCATCTTTTGTAAAATTCATATAGGTGATTATATATATTAATTCAGTGAGAAATTTGAGATGAAGATTGGCATGAGTGTTGTATATGTGACAAATGCTTTAAGAGGAGGCTGACAGAACAGACAGGTTTGTATTGTACTCAAATTACTCAGCTATGTGGGATCATCTTTTTCTATGATATTTTTAAAATTCTTATTTTTAGGACTTTAGGAAATTTATATTTTTTATTCCAGGAAGTATTTACATTTTCATGGTCATTGATTTTCATTTTGCTCTGAATTCTGGCATAATAATTCTTTTTTTTGATTGACTATGATTATCCTACCTTAGCACTATTTCTTAATTTCCATAAGTGTCTTTATTTTGATCAAAAGTTAGTTATGTGCCTGTGTTTGTTCCTGAAGGCACACTGATGTGAATCCTATAATATTTAGCAAATTTTACTGGAGATGTATGATTACCTAATGTGTCAACTTAAGCTTTACATCATAGAGAAAGAAATTTAATACTGTCTTTCAGAAAACAATGTAGTAGCAAACGCTAGAAAGAAATCCATCAATGATCTCGGAAGTGTACTATAGGTTGTTAAATGTAAGAACTAGATTTCGTTCACTATGGTTCTCATCTTGGTGCCTCATATAACAAGCACGTGTTATTTAGTGAGTGAAAAACACTGTCCTCGAATTCAATTGAGTGTTCCTCTTCCTCAGTTTTACCATACAATGGTACGTCTTTATTATCTGCTTCTCAAAGGAATACTCCCTCTCTCCTGTCTTATATTCTCCTGAGTCTTCTAGCTCTAATCAGCCTTTGTTTCAATTCCAGTTAGCAGAGTACAACGAGTTAACCTGTTGCCAATCATTCCAGTGGCATTCCTTTTTCAAGAACACGCAGGGTTCTTTCCTCAGCTTTGTCTTCATTCCTAGGCAAGAGCAAAAGATACTGGGAAGCTGGCTCAATCAGAAGGGAAAGTTTTTTTCCTCTGATAAAATCTGTGACTAACCCCGGTATCCTGCAGTGGTTTTACACATTATTTTGTCTTACTATCCAAGTAGTGAACCAGTATTATTTAAATAAGGTACAGTTCCTGTCCTCAAGTAGCTTACTATGTTTAAAAGGAAACAGAACCTAAAGTAAATCACAAATGTATATTATTTTGTGGCAAGTGCAGTGATAAAATATGAAGACGCTCTTATGGGACATAGAAACTTCTGGAGCATAGGAGGTAGGCGGGTGCAGAGCAGGGAAAAGGAGCTAAGATAAGTTATGAAGATGAGTGGAAGTCATCCTGATGACACTGAACTTAGGGCCAAGGATGCTATCTCATAGGTGATTCATAAACAAAGACTTGGGGGTGAGAGGCTGCTCCTTTTCCTCTGAATCATGACGTTTGTGGCAGGATGTACCAGAAGAGAGGAAATTATAAAGGGACTTTTACACTATGTTAGGTCATCTATCAAATAGTAGACAGTGACTACAGTGCTAAGAAGAGGAGTGCCCTGGGAGCCATTCCCCTACTCCATAAGAGGAATGCTTTTATCTTTCTAGAGCTTAAAAGTTAGTGGGAAAGTGCCCATTCCAGAAAATCAGGAATAGAAAAACTGTCTTATAGCCTGAATACTTTCTCATAGGTGGAAAATACTGTTATATTTATAAGTTGTTCCCAGTTCATGGTGAGGACTATTAGAAAAAGCAAACCACTATGTATAAAAGTGGCAGCATAGAAATTATAAGGGCACTGAGAATTTTTCTCAATATGTGTATGTATACAAATAGTCATTAAATGATTCTAATGTATTTAAGTATCAGTTTACTACAGTTTAAATAATACTAGTCCATCCAATAACACAGTTCAAATTTAGTTTACCGTAATGTAATAACTATGATCAACTACACAAAGTGTAAAAATTGGCTGCTGGCTCTTTAGTCCACAGATCACTACACAAATGGCCGGCGAGCACGCCCTTCGCTGGCATTAGTCAGGTCTCGCAGTTGCTCATCTCACGCACAAACAGCAAGGGTGCGGAGATGTTGCTTCTCTGTCAGTGGTAAGCCTATGTGACATTTTCCACAGATGGAGCATCGAAAAGAAGTAATTGACTAACAGAGGTGAAATTACGGTACAGTAAAGAAAGAATGGCAATGTGAGAGCTGAAAATAGAATCAAACCTAAGTGAAGTTATGAAAGAAATGGCTGTAAATGGGGTAGAGCTCACATTCAGGAAACCATATGTATGCACCCAGGAGAACTCACTGAAGGTCAACTTTTTGACATAAATAAAGAAAGCAATTTGGATGACTAGGGCAAAAAATGTTCCAGGGGAGATGACACTGGCAGAATATTCTTGGAGATATTCCAGGACACTCAAAGTATAAAACATAAAATCTTGAAAGGTGATCCAAATTTGGAAAGGACTATGACCACTTGCCAAGTCATATAAAACACACTTGCTTGGTGTGGTAATATACAGAAAAGAAAGAAGAAAATACTTTGATCCTTTTTTTCCTCCAAGAAAGGGCACATTACTTTTAATTGTTTCTAATATTTATCTTATATTGTACTAAATATTAATTTAATATATTCTTATATCGTTGAGATTTTAATATTTTAACATAAAAATTAACACTTGTGGGAACACTGTAATTTTTTTTCCAATGATTTTTCAGACTGTTTTGGATGGTTTGGCTTTGCATGTCTTTTGTTTGGTTGGTTTGGTTTTGGTAGCAGTCCTGGGGACCGAGCCCCTGAAGTCTGTACTGAGCCACATCTCCTACCCTTCTATTTTTCATTTGAAATTTAAGACAGGATCCCCAAAAAGCTTGGTAGTCCAGGCTGGGCTTGAACTCACATCTTCCTGCCTCAGCTTCTCTGACTCTTGTGATTACAGCATGCAACACTGTGCCCAGCTTTACATAGTCATTTTTGTGTTCTTACATTATTTTACAAAGTGAGAAGGGGAGTCATTATTTTCCTTAAGGATAAACATTTTACATGGTTAGGGAAGTTGGAAATTTGCTTCTTTTGTACCCCTATATAATTCTGATTCTGACTCAGAAATATATTTTCCCCTTGTGTGCGATCACCTATTATTTGTATATGTTAAGTCTCAAATTCTTGTTTAAAAATGTTAATACTCAAGTCTATCAAAATTAGATTCTATGCCCCACTTTTACTGGAATTCCTTGTAAGATCATTTTGTATGATGACAAAATGAGACAATTTAATGAATTGTTACAATGTACTTTTAATCTGTTAATTTGTTATTTACAAAATTTGTAAATCTTCCTATTGACATTCTTTGAGGAGTATGTTCACCTCAATTTTTTTCAGTATTCTCAGAGAAAAACTATATGCAATGGCTTTTTTGTACTTCTCCTATACAGAAAAGAACTCAAATTTTATTCACAAAGATTACAATATAAATTATTTTTAGAAATGAAATTCCATGTTCCTAGATTGGTACACTGACTAATCTTCAATGTAGGCTGTTTTCCTAGGAAATCACTTTTGTGTGTGTGTGTGTGTTTTAAACCTCATAGACTAGTATTTAGCTAGAAAATAAACAAGACATATAGTCAAAAATTATGAAAATAAATAAAAATTTTATACAGTATCAATAATCAAATATAAAAATGTATTTTGAAACAACCAAAGGTAGACTTCATCCTGATTTTTACCTTTCATTTCAACATGAAGAGAATTGGCATACAATATTAAATACTTAAAAATTATTTCCTCCTAGGTGATTCTCAATCCTAAATGTTCATTAGTCATAAACTCAGGAAATCTCTCCTCCAGTTAGTGAATGTCCATTATTTACTGGGTACATTTTAGGCCCTGGGCATATCAAATGGAAAGAAGTAGAAAAGGAACTTCTATTAAGCTTAAACTCATGAGGGGCTTGTAGGACATCTCTAACTCTCTCGCTCTAATTTATATTATCTTCTTCTTAATCTCCCATAACTAGACTACTGGACCATTCTTGTCCATTTTGCTCATCTAGGCATCCTCATATTTGCTTTAGACCTTTGAGGAAATACCCTGGTAGCTTGACTGTGTTTTCTCTATTATGAACATCGATTTTACTTGAAATTTTTCTATTGACTCCTATGTTTGCTTTTTTAATTTAATGACTTTTTTGTTAAATAGAAACTTCCTGTGAGATACAAATTCCAGTAATAGAAGAAAAATTAGCAATGATTAATTCGATGCCATTTTACAAATAAACATGTTCTGGTTTATAGCATGGCTAGTAAGTGGAAAAATCAGATCTGGAATTCACTATGCTTGGTCTGTTCATTTTTAGTAGTAAAACAAAACAAAATTTTAAATACTGTTTTACTTAAGTTCTTTTGATTAAAGAATAGAGATTTAGGCCCTCTAAAGGAAGAGAATGAGTTATTTCAGTCCTCTCTGCAGTATTAAAGGAGACAGAGATCACATGGAATCTAAAAATAGGTACTGTAATATGATTTGGTTTCAGGGACAGGCACTGATTCAAAGCAGCTCGGAGGATCTCAGCAGCGCTGGTTTTGGGGCATTTTATGTGTGTTCCCAGCAGCACGCACCTATTCTCTCTGCAGCTGCCTTTTAAATCTTGCTCCCTTCTTACAACTTCATCTCTCAACATAATTTCCATTACTCTCATTTTTTACTTATATTTAGACTTTTTTTGGTAGTATGCCCGTGTCTCTACCCTTTATGTGCTCCTTGTGAATCTTTCTAGCTACCTCTTCTCCACTAAGAACCTGTGTTTTACTGTTCTGTTTTAAATGATTAAACCTTACTTTAAAAAAGAATTTGACTGCAATAGCTGGCATTTATTTAGGCAAAATTCTGCATTCCAAGTGACCTTATGGGCTCCTGGACAGTCTTCATATTGTCCTGTCCTAGATCAAATGCCAATTCTTGGGGCCACGGTGGGATAAGAGTGACTGCATGGAGATCCTTACCATATCACGCCTGTGTGGTGCTGTTACTTTCTCTGGTGCTGAGAATGAAAACGAATCTCTCAAAGGGAGTTGTCCATGCAGAAGAGGCCATGATTGCCGCGTTGTATTATGAAGTGCTTCCGGGAAGGTAAAGAGGCAGGTGTACCATCACTGCATCCCGTTCCACCGCAGGCTAGGAAGGGAAGAATCGCTGATCAGAAAAATAGGCGGTGGCCAAAGAAAACGAAGAATGTAGCTAAACTGAAGGTTCACGAAATAAAAACAATAAATAAACTCCTGATTTCTTTTAAAAATGAAAAATATAGAATCATAGCAGAAATTTCTAACCCCTGAGCCTCCTGGCCTGGCTCCTGATTTCCCTGTATTCTTGACACCCACCCACGGAAGCTTTCAGCTCCCGCCCCCCTGCACCGCTGCCGCATCGCAGGTAGCCCCTGCCACTGTCAGCAGTGAGGATGTGTCTTAAATCTCCTATTAAGAGATAAAGGAAGTAAGCTTTCTGTAAAATTTTTATTTGTCAAAGTTTGTGTAAACATTTGGACAAGTGAGCACATGGTGTCCCATTTTGTAATTAGGCTATTTCTTCAGTTATTAAAAAAAACATAAAAGATCAGAATAAAATTACGGGAAAAAACACAGGGTATATCATGCTGTATAAGGAGCCGAGGGCCTACCTCAGTGGTGAAAGAGCTCGCCTAGGAAGCTCAAGGCCCTGGGCTCGATTTTCCAGCACCCCTTAAGCTGGGTGCAATGGCGCAGGCCTGTAATCCCCGAACTCAGGACGGTGAGGCAAGAAGACTGCCATGGAGTTCAAGGTCAGCTTGGGCTCCAGAGTGAGTTCAGGACTGGTCTGGACTACAGATTAAGACCCTGTCTTCAAAAAACCAAGTTGTTGTAACTTCAGTAATGCTATGATTTTTGAAGTATAATTTTTTTGGTTGATAAATTTGAACATGCTGATGAGAAAAAGGACAGATTGTATTTGTGCATAGAACAATTAGAGACATATAAAGTGACAGGCAATATAATTCTTGATAAATGTATCAAATCCATATGATTTTACATGACATGGGTCAAGTCATTTAATTTCACAGAGCTCAGTTTTCCAATCTGTAAAAATGGAGAAAACATCCAGTTTATAGGATTGCTGTGACCCTTCACTTAGATATGCAGAAGCGGTGCCTTGTGGCTGGCACACAACCCAAAGGACTTCATTGGTTCCCTCCTTTTCATCCTCTGTCTTTTTCATGGTTACTTCCCTCATCTCTATTAGTTTAGTTACAAAGGAACCAATGCCCAGAGAACACACCTTTTTTTGTTTTTCCTGTTTTTGTTTGTTTTCTTTTAGTTCCTTTTTACTAGTATTCTCTAAGGCTACACAAAATTGTTTCCATCTGACTTAATAATCCTCTTATGCTTTTAATTATATAAGTTCATTTTTATGAACTGCGAGTAAAAACTCGGGAATTGGTGGCTTAATTTTAGATCAGTACTTATAATAGGTGTAGTATGTAAAACTAAAACATACAAATAATGTTGCAGTGGCCATCATATGCAATTGACTGTGAGTGTTCTTCCTTCACACATGGATTGATAATATGATTTTCAGTTCCCATCTATCTGAGAGCCTTGTGCTGGGTTCTAAACCTTATGAACTGTTTTATTAACTCAAATTTTTATTTTCTCACATAAAATTTAGATGAGTAATAATTATTAACATGTGCATTTTTGTTCTCATTGTTAAATGTACTGTCTTCAGTTATTTACCATTTAGCAAGATGTTGCTTGTTAGAGACAATAAATGAGGTGTGTGAAATGTCATAGCAATATTCTATTAATACTTATAGTTCATATCAGTGTTCTTGTGTTTCACTGATAGAGGTACAGTCTCAACTTTGTCACAGATCCATTGACAACTGCATTTGATTGAAAAACTGGCCTTATAAAATACAACCTTCATTTAATATTCATGCTTTTGTGACTTTAAGAAATGATCTTTTGTCAGTTTAATGTTGCAGAATTATGTGATCAAGTGTTTATAGGCTTACTTGTCATAAAAGGGACATTTTTATGTGTCATTTTATTTTCTTTTATATAGGTGAGGTATAATAACCATAATGCTGTACTTTTATAAGGGTTTATCTGTTTACAGATTTCAAATATACTCTTGACTCTCAGACATTGATGTAGACTTATCAGATTATTCTGAATATTGTAAACTGTTTTCTGATGTCAACTGTTTTGGGTGTCAACTTATGACACATACACAAAATTTTATGGAGGTAGTTTTAACTTTTTGAAGAATATTTTCATAAGCATCTAAAAAACAAATGTATAAAATTCCATTTTTTCCATTGTTTAGTTTTCCTATTGAGAAATGAATGGCATTATTGATGAGTCATACATGAGACTGTAGGTTAATTCAAATTACATTTGATGTACAGAAATAAAATATTAACACTTATTTAAATTTTTTCAATTTTAAACAATGGAAGAACCCCACAGAACTAAATTCACATTTCAAATTCTATCTTATTTGACCGTGTGTAAAAAAAAAGATTCTTTAAAATGTGAAACTTGCCACAACCACGTAATTTGGTTTTATTTGTGTTCTACCTTTTGTGTGTTTAGTATATTTACTGTTTGTTATTTTTAATATACTATTTTGATAGTTTTTAATTTAGAATGGACATTAAAATTGTACAGGACCTGTGTCTTATTAATAAAATTAACATATTCAGAAGAGTACAAGAAAAAAATTTTTTCTCCAAACTTGTTTTCTGATGTTTTTCAGATTTTTTTTGTGGGGGTTGGGGGTGGGGGTTCTGCTATAGTCCATTTTTGTTACATCAACAATACCTGAACCTGGGTCATACATAATTAATTTATTTGGGCTCTGGAGACTGGAAAGCCCAAGTGGTCATGGGGTCAGCATCTGAGTGGCTTTTATTGAGTTTTGTGCTGCTTCAATTCGTGGTATAAAGTACAAGAGCAAATATGTGTGTGAGCGCATGGGCAGACGTGAGAGAGGCAAAACAGGCCCTCCACACCTTAGCACTGTTACGTTGGGAAGCAAGGTTCAACATGGGGCCTAGGGTTGTAGCACATTGGAAAAGCACGTATGAATTTTGTCAGGAGCAAATCACCTCTAAACCATAGCAGTTCCCAAGAGACTTCGCTATGTATACACACTTTACTGTAGATTTAACTTTAACGCTTCAAAGCTTCTAAAAATCCTTACATATATTTCAGAGTCTTCTCCATTCATCCATGATCCTTCATTTATCCATGATCCAACCAAACTTCATTTTCTTCTTTAATCCATTGATCCAAACATATATCTCTTGATAAGTTCTCAGTGATCAATCCTGAATAATTTTTCACTTCACCAGGCTACATTTTGCAACCCTAGAAATGCTTTTGTTTGCAATATATTAATGGGAAAAACCATGGTTTATCTCAAGCCTTTGAATTATATTTTGCTTTAAATCCTTTGAGATTTTGAAGAGAAGCTTTTTGTTATTTTACGTGCACTAAAATCTCCTGAAAAAAAAAATACAGGTCAGTTCTCTGATCATTAATTAGACCTATACAAAGACACTTTGAATTCTTTCTTCCTCCTATTCTTTCTTTTAGTTTCTTTTATTTCTTGAAGAATTCTCTAGGAAAAGAAGTATGTTGTCTGTTTTCTGTTTTATAACTCATGATGTTAATGACAGAGATTAAGATTTGATTTTAGTTCTGTTACTTAGAATACATTTTGCTGTTAATTTTCTAGATCACTTTATAGTGACTTCTTTTGATATACCTGAGGGCAATCCTTTTCCTTTGAATTAGCTCACGGTTGCATTCCTAGGACTGTGATTTGGATCAGAGAAACTGCCTGATTATGGTTCAATTATTTAATGTTACGAATCAATTTTGTCTGAGATATTTTGTCCAGCATTGTTGAAATAATACTGATTTTTAAAAAGCCTTAGCAAACCAAACATATGCATTGCTTGTTACGAGCCTATTATAAAAGAGTATGTGCTCAGTTAGATTCTATGCTACCATTTCAGTTGAGAATACTCAAATAATACTCAACACTAAGTAACTAATGGATAATAATTTATTATTTAATACAAAGTAAATTTTTATTAAAACAAAAGCATTAAATCTAATTAGAAATAAATTTGTGAGAACTAGACTTTTTTGATGACTAAAAGTTTCAATTAAAACAATTTAGATTTTGTGCTTAGTCACTTGGCTTAGAAGTTTTTAGTTTTCTTTTCATAGCATATTTTCACCTTTTTCCTTGCAGGGCCTCAAAGGACATCCAGGGCTCCCAGGAATCCGTGGTGAACAAGTAAGAACTTTTTCTTATAAGACATTTATTTTCTACAGTGAAAATCACACATGTTAAGGGACTCTCTTGAGAGAATATTTCCTCGTATGTCTTCAGTATTTCCTCTTAGTTATATTCACTCTATGTAGTGCAAGTGTACCTTTTAATTAACTAATTAATATTTGTCAAGAAAAAATTTTAGCATATTTCATTGTTATACACTTTTATTATTCTCTAATATGTTTCAGAACGATAATTCTAAATTTCTATAGCTCACAGGCCTCTTTTAGTCTCTTATAATTGCTGCAAGCCACAGAAATATAAATATATACATACACATATGCTTACATGTGATTTTTTTGTACAATTTTGTGGACTTCGCTAAACCCTATCCATAGTTGTTAATTTCCTAATGCTTTCATAAACAAATACAAATATATTTTATTAACAATCCAAATGAGAGCGGTTCATATATTTAAAAGTTTAGAATTACTTAGTTTTGGATCATGTCACTAATTTTCTGTCCCATCAAAAAATATCATATTATAATAAGATAAAGTAAAGTCATATCTCTTACATTCAATACAGAATATTCTAAGCCAGTAGGAGTAAAGTAGTAGAAGGGTGTGGATTGGAAACCAATTAAAGTAATGAATATCATTATTAAAGACCCAGAAAAGAGCCTCAGAGGGCTGTACAGGGAACTTCAGGAAGGAAAGTGATACTTGGTTTCTAAAGGAAAAATACCAATAAAGAAGTTAAGCCAATTTTCTGTTCGATTCATGTAAAGTGAGAAAGTATACTCTGTTCTATGTCTGAAAAGAAAATCAACATTACTAATTGTGAGACCTGACAAGCAAGGTGACATATGTATGAAGGCGTGGTCTTAGTTCCCTGAAGATCAAATGCATGCTGAAAAGCATTTGAACATTATGAGGAAAAACATGAGAGGGACAGCAGGAATCCGTCCCTGAGAAGGAAAATCAATCTCTAGAATACAGCTTTGGCAAAAATGTGTGTATTCCAGTAAAAGAAACTAAAGACTTTACAAGTCAGTGAAATTCTGGCCTTGTGGCAGTACTGGTCAGTTCTTGCACAAGTGCTCTACTGCCCAGTTCTGTTCACATGCATTTTATTACTCTGAGGATTGACTGTTTTCTAGAAGAGTCCAAAAGCAGATCTAAAGGTTGGAAACCACTTGGGGGGTGGGGTGGGGTCAGTTCTTTCTATTGTTTCTGGAGAGTAAGAGTCAAAATTTGTCTTATCTTTGAGGAACAAAATGATTTTGCATTTTACTATGAAAGTAATGTGCACATAACAGGAGCACATAACTGATATATTGAAAGACATTAACCTCTGCAAATTAGAAATTGACCAGAAAAAAATTGGAAAGACAATTATATCTTTTGCATGAATTCTAGTAATAAGAGCTATTTGAGCCCCTGCTATTTGTCAGATTGCTAATGTCTAGCAGTATTCAATATTTTACATATTTTAATTAGTACAATGCTCAGTGACATTGGAGTATGTCAGCACCCTTCACTTTTGAAGATATTCCTACAGTTTTCTATTTTCTCCATATGATAGTTTTATGACTTAGTTGTAGTTATTCTATTTTATTAATGAGAAACCCAAGACACATAGAGAGAGGACTCACAGTAGCAGTGCTGAGGTTCTGATGGAGTCTGACTGCTCAACATGGATGTTTTAATGCACAGAGTGAAAAGTAGACTATAGTAGTCTTTCTATTTTCCTGATCCTAATTTCTCAAAAAGATGGTGATATGACTATCTCTGTTCTTCCACTCAACCTACAGGTGTGAGTGAACCAATTTTTTATTTAAATCCAGTTTTAAGGGCAGAGTGTACTGAGTCATGGTCAGGCTGGTCCTGAACTCACTATGGAGCCGAGGCTGACCTAGGACTGACTGCGATCATCCTGCCTCAGGCTCGCGAGTGCTGGGATTATAGGCATGCACCACCATGCCTGGCTTTTGTGGTACTGGGAAATCGAACTTGGCTACTTAGTGTTTAATGTAGTGCTTGCTGAGCAGGTGCTTTAACCAGTGCTTTAGCCAGCCCTACAGCAGGTTTCTTTCCTGATGTCTTTGAATCTCTATCAGTCAGCTTTCCACGGACAAATCCTGTCTTAAACCAAAAAACAAAGTTGGAAATTCCAAATAAATTCACCATCTGCTTAAGCCAATTTGGGTTGCTATCACATAATGCCTTAGGCTGAGTGATTTATATAAAAAACAAAATTTTATTCTTCAGCATTCTGGTGGCTAAAACAATCTGAGCTTATCTTGTCCATGTGGTCAAGGTCTGGTGAGGGTTTCTTGATTACAGACTGCTAACTTGTATTCTCATGTGTTAGGGAGAAGACTACCTGTGTGGTCTCTTCTTATAAAGGCAAAAATCACATTCTTGAGGGTTCCACCCCGAATGACCTAGTTACATCCTAAAGGCCCCACCTCTGATGGTATTAGATGAAATCCTAAGGACCAGGATTTCAGCATGTGAACTGGGGGACAAACAAATATTATATCCATAGCATCATCCTAATTTACTATGTGAATTTCAAATAGATCTATGTCATTACAAAGGCATCCATTACTTAGTATTCACTTGATTGATCACACCTGTGGTAAGATTAGTTTATTTTAGGATCAAGGGTTATGTTTAGACTGTGAAAGAATGCTGTAGGATTATTGAGACCAAAGCAAATCCAACCCAGTAGATCCTGCTTACTAAAAAATGCACCAGCTCGTCTTTGAGAATTAAATGTCTTCTTTAGTTCTGCAGCACTGGATTTTCCCATCCTAGCTTTACCATTATTCATAATCAGAATCTGACTTAGGACTTTGTTTTAATAATTTTTATTTAGCAATTTTTGTTAATTTTCCTTCAACTAGTTATTTTGATCAGATAAGCAATAAGCAAGACTATGAATTTTATAAGGAAAAAAAATCTTTCCAAAGTCGAGTGTTGTGAATGTGCCAACTTTGTTTCTTTGGGCTCCTTGTGGCTATGCTATATTGTTTTATTTATTTATTTATTTTTATTTCAGGGAATTCCAGGGCTGGCTGGGAGTATTGGTTCACCTGGCTACCCTGGCAGGCAGGTGCAGTAAATATATTTACACTCACTTTATCTTCTTCATTATTATATTATATGATCTGATTATGAAAGTGTCCAATGGAGGTTGGTTTATTTTATTAAATAATGGATTACACATCAAGAAATAATTTCAAAATCCAAGTTGTAAAAATTCTTCAAAAAATTTATTCCAGTAAATTTTTAGTCTTGGAATGTTTGTTTGAAACCAGACGGTAAAGCATGTTTGATGTGTTTGATGTTACCAGCACCAGCCAAACTGAAATGCCTGAGGATCTCATCAGATCCTAGAACAGCTCAGTGCTGATATTTACAATGCCGTCATTGACCAGAATGAAGTATAGTAAGAGTTAAGATGGTAATAAGCATCATTGTAAAATAACAGTTAAAGATTTGAGAAACAGCTGGCCAGAGTTATATATACCACTACCAGAGACTTTCATCTGAACTGAATTCAGTTCTTTGTATACTGTTTTGAAAATCCATTTTAATTGTTTCTTATCCTTTCCTCCTTGAATTTCCTCTAGGTAGTTTATATAGACTACTAATAGGATAAATTTACTTTCTTTAATATTCATGAATTATTTCTAAATCTAATTAAATGTAGAAAACTGTCTTTGTATCTTTTTGCTCTCAAGAATGAGGCAAATTTAAAAACCCACAAAAACCCAAATATATTGTTAATAATACCTTTCATGTCCTACACCCTTAAAAAATATCTTTAGGTGCTGTACTTGTACATTCCCATCAAGTAATAATATTTTTGTCTGAAAAACAAAAAATGTAAATATTTAAGCATGTGAACAATGATTGAAAGTTTGAAATATATTCATCCTTTTAAAAAATGAATAGAATATCTTTTAGAATTGCCTACTTAGAAGTTTTAAAGAAAAAAACACTTTCCTCATAAGGAATAATGTAATGAAAAATTTTGTTTTATTAACAATGTTAATGTACTAACTATATTTAACTAAAATATATTTGTGTATAAATAACATCCCTGTCTTTTTTGGTTCTAAAATTATAAAATTCCTTTAACATTTGTAATCTTTAAGTATAATGAGCTAAATTTTACACCTTTGAAAGCGATACTTTATATTTTTACTAATCTACTTGTAAACAACTCTCTAAGGTATAGAATAGGATGGTAACTTTGTCCTTTGTTTACACCAGGGGTTAGCTGGACCAGAGGGCAATCCAGGTCCTAAAGGTGCACGAGTAAGTAAGCATTATTTTGCTTTCTCAAGCATGCATGTATGAAAGTAGAATGAAAAATAAAAGGGCTTACTTTCATAACTTTTATAGCTCTAAATTTAGTCCAAAGAAAATCTACTTGGTGTTTTCATTTTCATGGCCACAGAGAACAGTTTCATTATTTGCATCACTTCCTATTAATTTCCAGTTCTTAGCTTAATATCTGACATGATGAAATCTGCCCTCAATACATATAAAGTATGTGTACATATGTAAAGCTAAGAAGCTAAGACGTCATGATGACAAAAGGTGAAGAGGTTAAAAAAAAATCATTGTAATTCAGGACTGAGATAATTTCATCATGTAAAAGCTATCAAGAGAAAGGACACACCTGCACAGAAGACATAAGCTGTTCTTATCAACAGTGATCCATTTCTCTTCCAAACTTTTAGACAAAGAATTAGACACTTTTAATTATTAAGGGAGATTTCAAAATTACTGAGATGTAAATAGTCTGTTGCCAATTACCATCAAAGCATGTTCTAGGAAAATTCGATAAAATATTTTTACTTTTAAAAATCTTTCTTTTCAATGGTGTTATTTTTCTGAACTTTTATTTTGACGCTTTGTTATCAGAAAAAAATAATTTAGAAATAAATCCACATAGTATTTTATGTGCAATATTGATAATTTCTATCTTTTAAATTCATAAGTACTTGCAATACCATCACATATATTTTCTTCTTTATCTTGCCACCGATCCTATGAAGTACATAGAATTCATTTTGCAAATGAAAAACAGCAAATGAAAGAAATTTAGCTATGGCAGCCAAGAACCAAGCCACCTTTTAGCTTTCCAGGTTTCTATGGCTTGTTGTCTTTACCTTTCTATTATGTAAGAATATCATTTGGAAAATTAACTTCGTTTTCCTAGATATGGCACTGATATCATACATCTACTTGTATTTGGGAAACGGGAAGAAATTTGTGATCAAGAACACTGGGCACTGGAGTTTGAGAGGCCACTTTGTTTTCCTCATAACCCCTCATTTCCTAGCTTGGTGGCTTCAGATATCACTCACTCCCAGGTTTCATTTCTCATATGAAATGGTAGTAAAGTTATCTTATAAGTAGTTGTGACAATTAGAATAGATTATCATTCATAACTAAGACACAATACTTCACATGTGGCACATGCTTACTACCCAAATACATTATTTGAGAGTTTTTTTTGGGCATGAGTCAGTAACTCCAAGATACTCATGTAAGATATATTTGACAATGTACAGCTAACTTAATTTTACTGAAGTTTCTTATCTTGGTTCAGTAATTTGTATAATTTTCTAAGTTCTTTACACCATTTTATATTGTATTATTCATCCCTTTTGTTATTACTTTTTCTGACATAATGAAAATTGTCATGTAGTCTTTAATCTTTTAATATGGTACCCTTGTTCTGATGATTATATTTATAACAGCATTTTAAAAACTTACAGGTTGATTTTTTTTCAGATCTGTAATCAGTCATTATATAATACTCTAACAAAATAATAACAGCTAATTATTTTTCTATAAAAGTTACATATTATGAAGACATTCCTACATTTTCTACATTTGTATTGTTTTATCTTAAATTTTGAGTTGAATCTGTATGGTATTTCACATTAGCGAAGGGTCTCATGTGCAAGTTTGACATTAAGTTCAGATCTATTTAAAGAGAGAAAAATTGTAGTAACATACGTAACTATAATTTTTTCATTTAACCTATGTCCTGTTATCTTTATGAAAGCTAGATGGGTCTTTGGTCTTCTCCAAAGTACTTTACACATAAAATCTTACCTTACAACACTGCCTCTCAGTTGTCACTTACAACGACTCTCCGTAAGTCTCAGCCCATGCTGACTGCTCTCCCTTGGGTGTTCTTGGTTCGACAAGGATTTATGTGCTGCCTGAGCTGATTTCATTACCTTTGCCTCCTACCACCATGGAATGAATATTTTCCTCTTCTATTTTTATTGTCTTTTGATACATCTCTTATCCTTTACATTTTAGCTAGTTATATACATATTTTTGACCACTACACAATTTAGTAAAGGAAAATATTTAGCCTTGTTGATTTTTATGAGCTGCCATGTCTGAATTTACTTTCCCAATTTTAAATGAAAAATTGATCTGTAACTTCAGGTTAGGGAAAGCCATTCATACTTTTGAATCTTATAATTTTATATTAATATAAAGAAAGATAAGACCTATTTAGAATTATTTATGGGTAAACATTCAAATGAAATAATGTAAATATTATTTTCTTGCTTTAAGGGTTTTATTGGATCTCCTGGAGTAGCAGGACAATTGGGACCAGAAGGAGAAAGGGTAAATTTATTTCCACAAGTAGCATTTCTAGATTGATATGATAACATGTAAGAGAGGGCATAGACTCAGGTCTAAGGAGGGTAGTTTTTACCGAGTGGACAGCCAAAATTTAAGAAAAATCACCTATCAGAAATATAATTAATTTTACTTAAATTTCACTGAATTTTGTTATAAAAATAACAAATATGATCATAAATGGTTAGATATTTTAAATATAGCTAAGATACATATAGAAATATTAAATTACATAATGGTGAAATTTTTATACCATAATTTATTAATCTTTCATTTGAATATAAATTTTTGACAGATCACACATAGTTTTGCAGTATTATGATATGCAATAAAGAATTCAGTCTCAGGAGATACATTTTTGTTAAACATAGGATATAGTTACTCATAATTACAGATACTTATGAAAAAGCATAGAATCTTTGCAAGATGGTGGGGTAATACTTAAAAGGATTGATTAAGCAAGATATTTCATTCTGACCTTGCAATTTCATATGTAATTTTTAGTGTTAAATGCAGCTCAGTTATTTCTAATTGCATTCCTTTATTTCTACACTTGAAAATTTTAGAATTATATGTTATCAGATTATTGTCACAAAGCTAGAAAATAGGGAATCATATTAGGGATCTAGCCTTCAACTACAGCATTTTAAGATACAATTCAAATCAAATCTTTCATTTCTGCAAAGTGATTTTTACAAGTGAAAGTGACCAGCTTATTCTTTGCTAAATATATTTCACAAATATATTTGGTTTTAAATGAATAAGCGAAATTATATTTTCTTGTAATTATTTGTGCATGACCCTACAGAGAAGAAATATTCAGAGTTCAAATGTGCTATAATGACAATCAAAATGTCCTGCCTTTGATAATACTAGATGATGATTTTCCCTTGGTTAATAGATAATTTCATTCAAAAGCAAACTATATGTTCACCATAATGTCACAGCTAAGCCACATAAACTTCACATGACACAGTGCACAAACAGAAGATATATCCCATCCACCAGGCCAAGAAGTGAATTGCCTTTCTTATCCTAAAATATGTTCAATTTTTTTCTTAATAATTCTGTTACTCATGTTGCAATCCTTTTATGACCTTTAAACTGAACTAATTTCTAATAAATACTATAAGTAAGCCACCGCTATAAATCCTAACAAAATATTGTAATCTTGGATATTAAGTTCAGTGTTATCACTGTCCATCAGTAGGCATAGTGCTACAATCACACTTCATAGTTTTGACAATTTTATATGAAAATGTCAATATCTGTCTTAATACATAAATGTAAGACCATTTCTAAATGTTATACCTGTCAGAGAACATGATCTAATACTACCGGGATACACCAAAACTGTTGAATGATGAAACTACCAGGGTGTGGTTATTATGTAATAAAACACATAGGTAAAGAAGAGCAGAAAAAAAATCATCCCTGCAAATAGAAAGAAAAATAAAAAACCTTCTGTGGAAGTCAATATTAAGAAAAAAATCACCCATCAGAAATATAATTAGATTTTTCTTAAATATCACAGAATTTATAAAAATGACATATAAGCATATAAGGTCAGATATATTAAACTGAATTAAGATCCAAATAGAAATACTAAAATATGTAATGCTGACATTTTTATTTTATTCATGATTTTGTGTATGTGAGAGAAATATATAAACACATATATATGAAATACTATATATGAAAGATTTTTATATAATTTTGTCTTTTTTTCCTTTGGGTTCCAGCTATGATTTAAGGAAGCTACTAAAGTTTGAGAAAACAAATATTCTATTATTTTTTAAAAGACTGGCTGCATTAGATAAAGATATATGATGTTCTAATGAGTCCTCTTCTTCACCTCTGAACTCTTTTGATAATAAGAGACATGAGTATTTATCCAACAATTGACTTGAAAGTGAATAGATTGCCTTAACCAAAGACATCTTCTAACATATGTATATTTCTTGTGAACCTAAGTGACATGGTCCTGATAGTGTCTGTTGTTTTTTGTTGTTGTTGTTCATTTTTATGCATGGTCTCACTCTGTTGCCCAGGCTGGTCTTGTACTCCTGAGCTCAAGAAGTCTTTATGCCTCATCCTCCTGAGTATAATAGTATATACTATTATAGACACAGGCCACCATGCCCAGCTCTGATAAATTTCTTAATCTCTTAGACTTAGCAATAACTACAAGTATCCAAATAATTCTATTAAGATGCTTTTAGACACCAAGTAATACATAACTCTAACCCATATTGGCCTTAAAATAGGGAAATTTTCATTAATGAAGGTAATGGCTCATGATTTATTGATGTTTCATATACATGCAAAATACTGAGAAAATATCTTACATGAATTAACTCCTTTAGAGCCCAGAAAAAGTAACAAGATAGGTACTGTTATTGTTCTCATTAACATAAAACAAATAAAGCAAACACAGAAAATAACTTGTCTTATATTAGGTCTGGGAAAGTTTTTTTTTTTCTGACAACAGCAAGCGATTTGGATAATTATGACATGATTCATGGGCCATATGAAATTATTAACTTAAAAGTTAGCTTGCTATATTTGATAAAGCACTTATTTAACCCACTCATAATGTGATGGCTGGAAATTGCTTCTCTTTGGTTTGGACTTAAACAGACTGGAACAGATGATTTTTTAGGCCATATGGGGTCCAAGACCCAGAAGTTTGCTCATCCTCTTTAAACTATGTGTTGGTACTAAAAGAGCCAGATATCCTGACTCCAAGCCAACGTGCTTACAGTACTATACACTGTTGCTTCTTCCATGACCAGAAATCCACAAATTAGGTGGGTTATATGGTTACAATGTGAATTTGAACTGATAATAACCTTCTGCCTTTCCTTTTTCAGTTTTGGACTTACCCTAAAACCAATTTCCCATATAATTGCAAAATTGCCAGTGCAAAGGCTAAATTAATTTTATTTATATTCAGACAGAAAGATTTTTAGACTGAGAACAGGATATTGTTTTTAAGAAATGAAAAACAAAAACTTAGTATTTTGTGCCAGGTTTAGTATTATTAGTATTCCTACTTCTTGACAAGTAACAGTTATCACTTGGGATTTGTCAGCATCCCTTTGGAAGTATAGATGGAGTTGATTCTTGAATAAATAGTAATAACTGAATAATTAGAAATTCTTGAATAGCTAGGAATCTGATTTGAAGGACAGAGCCTCCTTGAAGCTTTTATATCCCACTAGGTTATAGGACAAGCTTTTAATGTCTTGAGCATATTTCCTTAATACTGAGAAGAAAACATCTATAATATGTAATTCATTCATATAACAAACTTTTACTTGTGACTTTTTATATTCTAGGGTATTCCTGGGACTCGTGGAAAGAAGGGTATTAAGGGAAGACAGGTAATTTGATTCATCTATACCAAGGTTCACTACAGAACAAATTAATCAAATTTTGTGTTTCTCACTTATAAAAATATGGATATGGCTTTTGTTTTTATTGTCGCCCATAATCACTCTTAATCAACAGAATTTTATTTTCACAATGTAAACAAAATCAAATAAACATGAAAATATAAAGAATATTTAGATTTAAAATAACTCCAAATTTAATACTTCTAATCCACTTTAATGATAGTGGGGGAAAGAAAAACCTTTAGGTCCATTGTAAGGAGCTAAAATGTTACAGAAGTACATGAATGACTTATAACTCTAATAGTATCACTATTTTGCTCTACGCTTACAATACCAGATGTTTCAGAGGTTCAATCTCATGTGTTAAAAATTTTCAAACTGCTTAATTCAGCTCTTAGTTCAGAGACAACTTTATTGGGGCATCTAGTATTTTCAGATTTAAAATAGCAAGAATAACAAATTTTATTAGATGTTATAGTAAATTCATAAGTGGGAAGAAATTGTAACATCGCATAATCCCCCATGGGTTAGCAATGAGCGAACTGTGGTACCGAGAATGATCCTCACATTCTTCTGAGTAGCCACCACTTTGCTGTTTTTCATACTCTTCAGAGACAATTTGAGAGTAGCCATTCTGGGATACACTATGTTGTGCAGTTTATGAAGAGTAAAATTGAGTTTTTGTAGCAATTTTTATAACATAAACTTTATGATAATAGAGAATGGGATACAATGGTTTAAAATATATTTCTACTAAGAATCTAAATTTTTTGCAAATGCATATATTTTAGAAAAATAACAGAGGCTAAGAGATGTTAAAAGACTCGCTAAGGATCACGTACTTAGAGTAGTAAAATCATAAATTAAGCCAGCTCTTGTCAATGAATTCCAGAATCCTTTTCCTCTCTCCTCAGGTATTTCTGCTTGCTATGTTCTATTCACACTGCAAAGAAGCATGATTTGTTCTGTGTGATTGGATAAAAATGTGAGAAAACTACTGTAAAGATTCACTTGGAAGATTTTAATGTGTTAAAATAAACTTATGAATCTGTCAAGAAATATAAAATCAGCCAAGCAATTTTTTTCTGTTTTTATAATTAACTTTATATTATCATTGTTGCTGCTTCTCTAAATTCCCAAGCCGGGCATGGTGACACATACCTGTCATCAGCTCTTGAAAGGCTGAGGTAGGAGGATTGCTGTTGAGTTTAAGTACAACATGGGCTGCATAGTAAATTCTGAAGCAGTCTGCACTACAGAGAGAGAACCTTTCTCAAACAAAACACATAATAAAAATTCTTGTCCTCAGACACATGCATTAATGGAACTTCCTCTCTGATTGGTATAGGTCAAATTTTAAATCTAAGTATAAAGATCAGGATTTTCTTAAAATAAATCAATATTACTTTTTCATTCTTGTCCTCTCCATTGTGATTCTTCTTTTTCCATTCTTTCCTATCAAGTGTGTTAAAGAAAAGGATGAAAAAGTATTGCCAATTTATTTCAGTACTTAAAATGTTACCTTACCCATTAAAATTATTTTAAGTATATAGATTAATAAGGTAGAGTAATTTGCAAGTGTGGAATTATGGACATTAATGAGCAAATTAAATTTTTCCTCAACATCCCTGCAATATAACACTTAGGTAACTACCAAATTTATTAAATTGGCTGGTCTTAAATAAACAGTAGCATAACTTGGCTTCAGCAATATATAGGTGATTTCTAGTTTTCTACTCCATTATGAATAATAAAATTTCTAGACAACTTTTATATTTTACTGTGTGAGGAATTATAAAATTATCCAACAGCATTCTGTTGAAAGCAAAAGGAAAATTAAAGAAAAATCTTTAGAAAAATTATATTTGAAAATGATAGGTATCCTTTATTTTACACTGAGGTGCTTAATAGAAACTTTATCTGGTATTGCAATATGTAATATATCCTATATGTATATATTTTCTTAATTTTACCACAAAGTGATGTGGTTATATTCATAATGAAAATATAAGCACTTAAAGTAATCGACCTTTGAAAGAGCTACCAAATACTACCTTATGTATAAATACTCTGCCTTATTATTTCTGTTTAGTATAAATAAAAATCATCTTCAAATAAGTTTCATGTAGAAGAAAAACATACCGATTATATAATGAATATGAAGGATATTTGTATTTCAGTTTAGGTCTTTAGAATTTTATTAGAAACAGTCTATGTATTGCAATTATAGTTGCATTAAAAGAAAATATTCTGATGATATTTGACAGGGGAATGGATAACATTTGAAATGCAAAATATTAGATGTGTGGAATATGAATATGGCCATTTTCTCTTTGTAATTTCCTTAGACTTGTGCACTAGTTGTTATATGTGAGAGAGAAATTTACATGCAGAGGCAGAGGAAAGCTACCATTCAGACACAAATTTAGAGGAATATTATAGAAACCTGGCGATGCTGAAATGCAAATATACCCGTATCTAAGAAACTTTCAGCTGTAAATACCTCAGACTGCTGTTTCCAGTTTTCTGCTAATTTAAAAGCTACTTAAAAGTTTGCACTGATGTTTCCTTATAGGATCCAGTATGTGGGTTTTATTATTTCATTTATTATCATTAGTAGAATAATCTTAGAAGATGAACTTTATTATAACACTCATTTCTGTTTAATTACTTTAAGAAAATTTTCTGATTTTTAAAATTAAATTTTAACTCATACATGAGCATATAAAATCTGCACATATTTATGGAATACCATGTGAGGCTTTGATACATTTAGATTGCAGGTTTAAGTCATATTGCTCCAGAAATTTATCATTTCTTTTTTGGTGAAAACACCACAAACTTTTTTTAAATAGTTTTTCAAAATATAAACATTGATTGTCCATAATCTGCCTATGGTGTCATAGCACACCAGAACTTCTTACATTAGCTAATGATAGTGTGGTACTCTTTCTTCAGGTTTCCCCATTGCTGGGCTTAAAATGAGTTTGTTTCTTTCACATTTTTGGAAGATGGAAGTATTCAGTCTTATGAACATAAAGTATGATGCAGTTTTAAACAATTTTATGACAAAGAAGTTAAAGAACAATGGCAAGTCATAAGTTTTATATGACATCTTACACTTTGGTAGGAGCATTGCTGGGGGTCAGCCCCAAGGCCGACACACACTCTTTTTGCTAGACAAGTGCTCTGTCGCTGGGCAACACCTCCAGCTCTTGCATGTAGATCTTTAAAGTTTTAAAGTCTAAAACTAAGGCCAGAGCTTGACAAAACAGGTTACTTTATTTTATGTGCTATGTATGGTAATGAAACATTTAGGTTCAAGAAAGTAAGGGTAATATTATGTAGTTTGTACGTATTCAGATAATATAGTGAAGGAAATGAAAAATTGTAAAATTTAAGTTCAAATTTTTCTAAATATAATCAGGATAAACTTCTTTAGCTACTGAATTGGGATCTCAGCTTCATGTATGATAACTCAGTTTGCAAAAATATTGATTACCATGCTATATATCATGCTAATTATTTCATGATTATTAATTCATATACAATATGAATTAAGTTGTGAACTTATTTAGTGATGCCTATGTTGTTTTAAATTGTCATTGATTTATGGATAAGTATCTTCTCCCAGATAGTATAAATATATGAGTAGTATCAAAATGAATACATTTTAAAATGGTATTTTTAAAGGTAGTTATTATTTTAGTCTCATATTGGTTCTTCACATTTAACATTTACTAAAAGTTATTTCCATTTAAATCTTACTTCTTAGAAAACTCAGTTTTCCCCAAAATAAAATACTGTGTTTATTCAGTGTGTTAGCCAGTTTTCCTGTCTCTAGAATAAAATAATCTAAGGTGCACAAGTTAAAGAGAGGTTTTTGGTTTTTTTTAATTGTTTTGTTTCATTTTGTTCTGTTTTTTTGGCTCATGGTTTAGGGGATTCAGTCTGCGTTGGCTGAATTCTAAGCAGAAACAACGTGACGGAAGGGCATGGCAGAAAAACGCGGCCTTCCATCCCGCAGCCAGGAGGCCGAGTAAAGAAGGTGGGGGAGGGGGAGCATATACCTTCTGGATTCCTAAGCCAATGACACACCTTTGTCCCATCCCTGCCTCTTAGAGACATTATCAGTCACGTACTTGTCAATGGATCAATCCACCATAAGTATAGCACCTTTATCAGCCAACCATCTTCACAAAACACCACTTCTGAATACTTGTGACTTCTGGAGAGTATTTGAAATCTAAACCATGACATTCCACCCTGGCCCCCAAAAGGCTTATGTCCACCTCATTAAGCAAAATTTGTTCGGTCCATGTTTAAGACTTGCCCAAGTCTTAGCAGTTCCAGCACAGCTGAGAACTCCGAGTCCAAAGTCTACTCTGAAACTCAAGGCAAACTAATAGCTGTGAGCCCCTGTTTAAATAAATAAACAAGCAAATAAATAAATAAGTCAAACACTTTCTTCAATCAGTGGCTCAGGGTAAACATTTCCACTCCAAAAGGGAGTCACGTGGGAAATAAAAAGGAAACAAAGCAAGATGAAACCCAGCAGGGCAAATATTAAATCCTGTAGTTCCACATTCAGCACTCGGGGCAGATTATGGCAAGACGTGAGCTCCAAATTGCTTGTGCATTTCACTTCTGTCACCTGGGTGTTTGTAGCCCACATGGCCTCTCGGAAGTCTCTGTTCCCTGCTTGTAGCTTTCCTCAGCAAATGACCCATATTTCTAGCATCTCCAACCTCCTGGGATCTTTCACTGTACTTCATTTTCACTGTCAGGGACTCATGTGCCACCTTCCCAAGGACACACAGCTTAGCCTCTCAGGGCTTCCTTTGAAATCTAGATGTAAGTCTCAACCCAACTCTGGAATTCTGTATGTCTGAAAAAACAGTACCCTGTGGATGATTCCAAGGTCTACTACCAACTTGAGCAGTACCCCTGAAACCCTGCACCCTAGCTACAAGGTCCTCTGAGTGTCTGGATGCCTAAACTCAGGGAAACACTTTCCCAGGTGACAATGAATGAGGAACACACCCAGGGGATTTTTTCTTGAAGCCGAGTCTTTCAAAAGAGTTTACCTTTTTATACCTTTGAGCCCCTTATGGTGAGGTTAGTAATTTGCTGAGAGATCCTCCAAGGCCTCACGTCTTTCCTATTGTAAAAAGTAGGTAGCTTCATATTAGTGGTGCTAATCTTAGCAACCACAACTACTTTAGCTTCAACTCTCCATATGGTTTTATTTGGGTCAAAATTTAAGTTTTAAAATTTCTCTGCTCCATTTTTTTTTTTTTGGCCCCTCATTCTCACTATAAAACTGGCTAGAAGCAGCCTATAGTACCTGTGAATGTTGGATAGCTTGAAATTCCCTCCACCTGTTAATTAGTCCATGCCTTAATCTTAGTTGTTAAGAGGTAGAGATGGCAGGGTAGCGGAGCCTACCAGATAGATTCAATATCTGAGATGGCCAATGAGAGCAGAAGATGAAAAATTTTATTAGGATGACTGCTTGTTGGGGATCTGAAGTGAGACTTGAGCCCACCTGGGGCTTGAGGGAGGAAAGAGACCTCAGTAGCAAAACCTGAAGAGCTGGAAATGGGTGGATGGCGATGTTAGAAAGCTTTGTCAGAGTTGCTAGAGTTGTAAATGGTGTTGTGGTTTATTTAGAATTGCTTAGGTTTTGCTTTTTGCTGGGCTAGGTCTTTGAGATACTGGCCAGTTATAGTTTGTCAAACGAGGGCCTTGCAGCATTAGTTTGTTAACTTTTGTCAGGCTAGGGACTTGAGGCATTGACCTGTTTTCCAGACAGGTGGACCTTGAGGAGTTTGGCTCTTTTCCCAATAGGCAGAGCATGGATTGTAAGGTAGACCAAGGGACTTCCAGGCCAATACTCATAATAAAAGTCTCAGGACATGGAAAAATATGGAGAAGTTCCTTATCAGAATGTAACATGTATGGCTTTTAGTCCAGTTTCTTAATAAAGAAGAAAGGAGATTCTTTAAAACCATCACATTCAAAAATATCAAGTAGCCATTTAAAAATTACATGCAAAACAAAGCCTCGATGCAGTAAGACACTGCACATGCAGGAGTGTGTTTTATGAGCCTGTTCTATGGCCAAATAATTTGCAAAGCAATATATTGGTGCCGTCACATAATAGCAAATTTTTAAAATTTCTATGTTATTGGTTTAAATATAAAATATACAATTATTTAAAATTGCATTGTTTATATCTCCAAAAGTTAAATAAAAAGAGCACACATTACTAAAAAAAGGAAAAAGTAAATTAACACAAAATTTTCAATGATGTGATGACAATTATCCCCAACTAAAACTTCATGAGTTTAGCCTTTAGTGTCTACATTTCTATCAAGATTTTGGTCTTCTGAGCTCTGACTAGAATCATCTATCAAGCTCAGTTTACAGCATTTTTGGCTTCTTTGGCCAACATCTTTAAACATTTCCAAACTCTTTCCACAAACAAATTCCAGAGGCTTCTAAACTACATCAACAGGTACAATCACAGCAATAATTCCACTTTTCCAATGCCAATTTTCTGTATCTCTGAATACATGACTCTGGGGAGGTATCTTAAGTCTAAAATATATATTTCAGTGTTTATAGATTTAAGTGATATTTGTAACAAAATATTTATTGTTTTCCCAACCAGGATCTTCAGTTTCAAGTAAGATAACTGTTTCTCTTAGGACTTTAGTATATTTTAGGATCAAAGAATATTAAAAATAATTATATTGAATTGTTATTTAGTCTTAAATTATTGTTATTTGAAATGTGTTTTTCTTTTTATTGTATGCCATTAATTTCAGGCTGTTTATATAAATTACTTATTCATCACTATAGTTACGTTTTAAGACCTCATGTATTCAGAGTTACATTTCAGTACATTTACTGAAGTCACGCTTTTGGATTTGAAGTAATTATAGTTCTAACACCAGTCCTGTTTGTGTGTCCTAATTGCCAATTAATATTAGAGAAAAACCGTGGGTCTGTAGGTACCTTCAATAAAGCCAACTTTGAAGATTGGGAAGCCTAAGAGGCTTCGATGAACCCATCTTTTTTATCTGTATGTGTGGATACTTGAATTCAAATACATAAAAACAGGATAGTAAATAACCTTTATTGTTCTGGATATATTAAACACCATAGTACTAATATGATATTTTACATGTTTTGGTATTATTTTCAAAGCTTCTTGGATCGTCTGTTATATGAACCAGATCTTTACAAGCATAAAGCAGCCATTGATTCATAATAAGAAAGAAGAATGCTGTTTAAGGAAATTAGGAGATAAGGGGAGAGAAAATTTGTATGTATCTGATGACTTCATATTTCATATATTATACCAAATTCCACGTGGCTTCCTTTTTATTCAAAGTTTCTGACCTTTTCTCTGTAATGGTGTAGCCAGGAAATTCTGTAACTGCTATATAAAAACATTTATAGGGTTTTCAGCTTGATTTAATCAGTACTTACTTTCCTGTACTAAACTGGCCATGCTAATTTATGTGGCTCCAAGGATCTGAAAATATGTGTCAGAATTGACTTGCCAGGATTAAAGATAAAGCATGAAGTGGAGATGGGATTTATTCTCAACACCACGTAGGAAACTGGGGCCGAAACATAGATTTTTTTCAAGGAGATTTTTCAGACCTGATAAGGACTAGATTACAAATAATCAAATAATCACATTTAAAGTTTGACAAAGGATAAAACTGTACTCTATTTTCTTTGTAGCAAGACAGAAGTATCACAGCCTTACAATGATGGGCTAAATAACACCCTTACAGCATCCAGACTTCAGGGGTGTTTACTTTTCTAACTACAGAAGGGAACATCCCTTCCCTTCTCATATATCTTTCTGTTGAAGTCTATTTGAAGTTAACTATGGTAGAATTTTAGAATATAAGATCATCCTCTTAGACATCTGTTACTAGTTTTTATCCTTAGCCCAAGACAATCTTAAGTACAAAGTCCACAGTAGTATCTTTTGATTCTTAACATTTTATGGAGAATTTAAAGAGGTGTTTTCCTTCCTTCCTTCCTTCCTTCCTTCCTTCCTTCCTTCCTTTCCTTCTTTCCTTTATCATCCTTCCTTCCTTTCTTTTTATTTTTTCTTTCTTTCCTTCTTTATTTTATTCCCTTCTTCTGTCTAAAGAAAAAAATGGCAGTTAGTTGGATCACAAATAAAGTACTATTACCACTAGAGCAATACAGAAAATTGTGATTGATTTTTAAATAATTCTGCCTCCTTAGGAAATTTTTATTTTCTAGATTCTACTTTACTGAGTACAGTCTGTAGCAATGATATTTGGCTTGCTATTTTATGACAAGATGCATGGAATGTTCCAGAACTTTAAGGGTTGGACTAGGCACTCACTACTGGGACTCCCAATGACTATAGCTAATAATCTTAAGGAAGTCCTGGCTAAGCATCATTTAATGAGATTACGACACCTAGAAGTAAAAACTTTAACCAGATAATTACTTTCTGGATAGGTTACATAAAGGAAAACTCACAGCGCTTTTTAGTTATAAAACTGAGAATCAGAATGAATGCAAGACATTAGGCCATATTGGGTTTAAGGAGTGTTTTTTTGTTTGTTTGTTTGTTTGTTTTGTTTGTTTTAAGAGAAAACGGCAAAAATGGAACATGCTATGTACCTAACCTTTTTTGTTTTTTTTTTTTTTCACTAAAAAATCAGATTTTGGTTCACAGAGCTGGAGTACACATTAATAATCAGCCTTTATAAAGCAAGGAAGGAACTTGAATTTAGTAGGAGTGGAGGCCCAGGTTAGCTAAACCTGCTTTGAGTCTAAATACTCAAGAATTGGGCTGGAATTTCTCACATTTCTACTGAAGGATAGAACTAGTCTTAATTATAAAGACTGCCTAACCTAACCTTTGAAGTGTGGATCAAATTGTTTTAACTATGATGGAAAAAAGGATGCGAGCCTAAATCATCAGAGAGCCTTTTACAGCTCCACCTGTCCCTATAGTGATTTATGTAAGTAGTCCTATTTCCTTTAGTTATGAACAAAATTTTGGTTGGAGCTAGTCTTCAGAAGGCTTACCTGGGAATGGAGAATATACTTTTTAAAAAGCTTACTTATTGGTTGGCCCAGTTGGTACTAGTTTTGTGTAGAAGATCTCGTTTTCTACACTAGGCTGCCTGAGTGTTTTCGCAATGCTTCATTTTGGCTTCCCCTGGAGTGAATGAACACATGAGAATAAGGAGAAATCTCATGAACCGCATTCTGTCTCTTCTATATTCTGTTGGTCACTTAAGTCTCTCAAGATTTAGGTTGGGAAGAGTCTGCATTGGAGTGTGAGTAACAGGAGGCAGAGATCAATGAGGTCCATGTTGGAGTTCAGATAATAATGACTAGGCCTCAGAGAAATTCAGTACATCTCTTTTATCTGTATTTTAATGTTTGAACACCTTGAAGATTTGTAGGTAGTACCCTTGCTGACATTAGAGACAGAAATTGTGTTATGGATTTGGTATGGATTTGATGAGGAAGTAGAAACATCTAGGTAAAAGGAAAGACTAGTTATCTAAATTTCCTCTTGGCACAAATGCAGTAGCATTTTGCACAATGATTTTTTTCTGGTAATTCAAAGATTCTATCTATTTTTTTGCTTCTCTTTTTTCTGTTTTATGATTCCATAGTTAATAGAATTAATGTGATCTTTCCCAATAATTACACTGGGGAAATATTGAGCATTAAACAATTGGTATTACATTATGAAACACATAAAGCATGATAAAAATTCTTTATATTGGCTACCAGATGGGCATAATCTACTACAATAATAAAGTTTTAAAAGTTTACATATTTATGTTATGTCAAAAATTTTAAAGTATGAAATAAGTAACATGTTTAATTTAGATATTCATTAACTAGAAGTAGTAATAATAGAAAATAGCAAGTCTTCAACTGTTTAAGTAGAAATGTGAGACCCAAATTTATCATTACCTACAGTAAAATTTACAAGTAAGATTTTGAATGTTCACTATTTAAAGGATGTAATTATCAATTTTATTAGTTTTACATTGATGTTGTTACATATCAGATACTACAAACTCAGTAGTTTAAAATAGTACCTACTTATCAGATGGATTTCATGGGTCACATGTGCAAGTCTTATTTAAGTGAGTCTTAACAAAGCATCCATCTGAGTGTCAGTTGGGCTGTATTTCATCTGGAGGTTTGACTGGGGAAAAGTTCACTTCCAAAATCATTCAGGCTATGAGGTTATTTCCTTAAGTTTGGAGAAAATGAGGGCCTTGGCCTTATGTTACCTTTTGGCCATATTACTCTATTTCTAGAGACAACCCACTGTTTATTGCCACACGAGCTTCTCCAGAACAAGTGTTAGTCCATCAAGCAAGGAAAATCCCTGCCTTCAGGATGCTAAGAGAGTATATGACATGGTATAATCACAGCAAGGACAGCCCATCACATGTGCACTGTTTGTTAGATAAGAAAATCATAAGTGCCATCATATGTAAAGTGAGAATGACATATAGAACTGTGAACACATGAGGAACTAGGAATCATTCATGAAATGGAATAAGCAAGAAAATTATCAACAATTTGAAGAGATCAGATGAAATCCCTGAAATAATATAATATAATATAATATAATATAGTTTGTGGATCAAAACAAAAAACTAAAAGGGGGAATTTAAATACTCTACAGAAGCAACACTGCACCCCTCTTATGCCCCTTAGAAGATGAAGACTGAATTCATGAAATTTGAGAATGGGCAAGAGATGTGAAAATCTAGAGCTTTCCTATCTGTGATTGATGTTAATCCTGGAAAATGAATATTACTTAATTTGGTCATGTGAAAGTATTTCTGAGAAAACAAACTTTGACTGAAATTAGTGATTACAGTTTTCTATTAGGTGAAATGTGACAGAAAACATATTTTATTTTGTAGCAAATTCTATCCAGTAGATAATTGTAGAAACTGTCTTCTATATTCTAAGATCAAAAGCAAAGTATTTTGTTTGTAACAAATCTTAAATCCTTTTTTTGGCAATAAAGATATGATTGTAAAAATGTAGATTCTTGTTTAAAAGAACAGAAACTTGTCTGCATTAGAAAAAAACCTCAACCATGTAGCTACTAGAATTAAAGTATCATGTGAATAAAGTTAATAAGCAATGAGATATTCAAATATGAAATGTTAGCATGATGTTTTTTGAAAAAATATCACTTGTCCAACATATAGCCAAACATAATGAAGCTTTTAGAGGAATTGATTGTAATATTTCATAATATTGGTGTCTAAATTTAGGTAGAAATTGTCTCAAAAGTTAGGGTACAATAATCAACAGGTAAGTAGAGTAAAATATGATAAAGTTTTTTTGAAATAGAGAATTAAAAAAGAAATGAAATTTTATTGGATAGGGAACAGTGAATATAAATAATACTTACAAATTTAAAGTGAATATTACCCAGTTTAAATAATTTTTCAGGACAACTTAAATAGCAAATATATTTTATTGGGCTACCAGAAAAAATACCAAAAATAGGGATTTTAAATAGTTTTATGCTGCTTATAGAGGTGTAGGTTTTCTAGTAAGTGAAACGTTGATCATAATTCCCTTCTTTCCTGTCCTCTTCCCACTCTGAGTTAGTGGAAAACTGAGCCAGAGAGTAGGTCCTCTGCTTGGAAGGGCTAGAGGAGCACTGGTCTCACATATCACACTCAAGACAGTCCTGAGTGAGCCCCAGGAATCCTGTTCCGTGTATAGACTGATTCTTGGTTGTTGTCTTTGTTTTAAGAGCAATTCCATTGCGATATAACTCACATAATATAGAATTTCTCTATATTAGTGTAAAGTTTGTTGTTTGGAGTATATTCAGAGTTGTGCAGCCATCACACTCCCTAACTTTGAAACACTCCCATTTCCATTAAAGGAAATGTGGTTGTCACCACGGCCACTCTTCATTCTTCCCCCACATGACCCGCCCGACCTGAGCAACCACCACTCTTGTTTGAGTCTCGCTGGAGTTGCCTGTTGTAAATATTTCACATTCATGGGATCATGTAACGTGTACCCCACTCTTAATTATTTCACTGAAGTTCTGGGCAAACTTGCTTATGATCTTTCTGAAACATCAATCATCTCTAATTTTCAAATTTATTACAGTAGTTTTTGTCTTCTTTTCCATTACATGTGTATCATAAATACTTTCAAATATCCAGATTAGCTCATACTGAACAGGATGATGTATTGCAGATTTAATCTTGTTGACAACAGAATTTGACTTCCAAGGACACTGAAAGCATGATACCTGTTTGAACTTCAACTGACTTTGAAAGGGGTATGGCTACAATATGTTTAACTACACAGATGGTTTTTGCATTATCCTTTGGTTACAGAATGAGAGAAACTGTGCTTTCAGTATGGGTTAACTCTTAGAAACATCTTCCCTTTCCATGTTGTTAATCTTTTAAACCTTAACCCATTCACATTTGTATTAAGGAAACAATGATTTTTGACAAATCTTTTAAACATTATATTAGACACTGGCTTGCCTAAATAATTTATGAAAATCTAATAGTGTACTTTTATTTTTGTTCTGCTCATGAGTTTTTAAAAACAAATACTGAAAAGTTTCTAGCAGTCTCATTTCACTATTTTGTGAAGTAGCGTAATTAAAAATGATCTTTAAAGATAAGAACTTCAATGGTAAATTTTAGAGTAAAACTTTAGTATATAAAGTAATCGAGTACTGAGTTATATTACATTAAAATATATAATACCAAAGTCTGTGTTTTTTCTTAACTATCCTTCAGAGTTTTACTTTGTAGAATTTCCAACAGGCCTTTAATTTTTATACCACATTTTTATACTTACTGTATTTATGGGTTTTATGTCTCCCCCCAATAAAACTATACTTATAGAACTTTCAGTTGTCCATATTTGAATTTGGCATTATGAGTTACAATGTTCATTGTGGCCTAGTACAAAGGACACAGACTCTGGAATCAGTTTACTGTATTCAAATCTCAGTCCCATTTAATACTAGTGGCCTAACCTTGTTTGAATGATGTATGCCTATGCTTTAATTTTCTCAATTGCATAGTGAGGGTATCAGTACCCAATGAACAGACTGGTTGGAAAGGGGCAAGGAAACGTTTGTATACAATACTGCATGCAAAGCCTTAGCACCTGTTAAGTTCACCATTTTATGGTGTAAGTTCAATGTGAAACAGCAGAAGTAAATAAGAAATTGGCCAGCCAGAAGCCTTGTTCTGTCTCCATTACTGAGTCTTCATCTAAGAGGAATGATAGTTTACCTTCTCCAACATAACTTTCCATGTATCTTATGTGGCATGTAAATAATTTTCTGGAAATACAGAAATGCTGTACTTAATCAATGAAATGTAATGTAAAAAATTATTGCATTACAATTTAAGGGTTAGAAAATAAATATTTCCTATCACTAAATTATTTATTTGCAAACACAGTGAAAAGGAGCATTTTTTAAATTGTATTTTGGCTTTAACAGCATTTTTCCTGTTTCTCTGTTCCAGGGTTTTCCAGGTGACTTTGGTGACAGGGGCCCGCCTGGCCTAGACGGCAGTCCTGTGAGTCTATAGGGATGTGCCAACCCTGCATGCTACCATCACTTATACGCCACAGCCCCGTGCACTCTAATTTGTATTTTTAACATACTAAATAAGTAGAATACTTTTATATGCAGCCATCAAAATTATTTTAGTCAGTTTAAGTAAAATATAAAGAATATTTAATCATATTACTGACTTTATTACATGGAAGTACTACCAAACTTCATGTAAAAATGTGATTCCAACCCATTATTGATTCATCCTCTTAGGATTTTATAGATGTTCTTAGTGTTTCACAAAAATTCCTCTGATTTGGGATAATTCAGGTGTTGATATTCACAATGGGAATTTAATTTAATTACGTTATGAAAGAGTGATATAGGTTGCTCCTTTTTGACACTGGATAGAAACAGATTTACTGCTTCAAAGATCATATATTCCATACAATTTTTTTTCATAGAATCGCAAGTTGAATTATAATCAGGCACAAAATCTTAAATTAAGAATAGTTCTTATTATGTAGACATGCATAAATCACTGTCACAGTTTGGCATAATCCTTTTAATTTTTTTCTCCCAAATTATGTTAGCTAATTCAGTGAACTTAGCCAAGTTTTTGTGTGCTTTATGGCATGGTGAATGAGCAAAGAAAATAATCAATCAGTGGTTAAAATCCTGAAGGGTGTTTTAATCAGATGATTAACCATCTCCTTGCCCATGATTCTGGAAGCTTCCTGTGTCAAGCATAATAAGTGAGCATTGTTCACTTTTTTTTACAGTTATATAAGTACTTGTACACCTAATATGAAGGCATTGCCTTTGACTTTTCTGTGATATCCATATATATGAAGTCTAGGAGGACTAGACTTTAAAAATAATTAAAGCTTTCTTTTTTAAGCTGTTATGTTCTGTACTATATTGCTTCTTGAAGAACATTTGAGTCTTTAAGAGCAAAACTGGGTATTTTTAACTCATTGGTTTATAAATAATCCTCTATGATTTAGCCTATGCTTTTGTTTCAAAATAATTCCTATAGCAAAAATGGATTGTCTTATAGTTTGTGCCACATATATAGGTGACAGTAACATACAGTGATCTTTATAAAATAAAATTAAATATTTTTTCTGTTTCATAAATAAGTGAAGATTTGCGAACTTAATGTATTTCAACAGAAGTGATACTGTTTTATTGGATCTGAAATATTCTTCTAACTCTTAATGTTGACCAACTCTCTATTCATCTACTTTATAGATAGGCTAGTATAGATAGGCTAGTATGTTGACTACTGATTGCATTTACTTTCTCATAAAGTTTATAGGAGGAACAGAGAATTCTATATCCTAGGGAAAGTGGAAGATTTAATCTCATCCATAGTTAGGGTGCCGAGGGGCACTTTTAAAAAACATAAAGTGCCTCCACAGATGTACCTTTTCAAAAGAGGAATAAGCATAGGGAAGTTTCAAAATTAATTGTAGTAGAAGATAAATTTTGACATTTTTTCCTAGATATATTTGTCTCTATCCTCAGAAAATATTCTTAGTATTTTGAAATTGCATTTAATAAAATTTGAACATTTCTTTTCAATAGGGACTTATAGGTGGCACTGGTCCTCCAGGGTTTCCTGGTCTTACAGTGAGTATCAATAAATATTATCATTCTTCTGAAATATTTTATTACACATATTTGTTAGATGTGATTTTAAAATTTAGGAAAATGAGAAGTTTTTATGTCATTGTTGGACATAAATTTTGCTCAAATACATTTTTACACTAGACATGAAAATTAGACCAGTAGTACAAATAAAATTATATTTCATGATAAGCCAAAATGTCAATTTATTCATATATATGTATATATGTATACTGTGTCATTAAATGCTCTTCATCAGGACTCAATTTTCTCAAAAGTTTGAGACAAAAAGCCACTCCTTTCTTTTGCGACAGTCTTCCATTCTTTTTGGTTTGGAGAGAGATGTGAAAAAAAAAACCTTGGTAACTGTAAGCTTTAGTGTATTGAATAAAATTAAACAAATGATAAAGAAAGTTATCCTCAAAAAGGTAGGATCCAAGTTTCACCATTGCTATAAAGCATTTTATAATTATTAAAGTACAAATAGTTAATTTTTTCACTTAATTTTTTATACAGCAGATTCAACCAGTGTCATTGGCTTTTCTCATGTAGGCAAAGCATAACTTAGCAAAATTCCATGGAGGTCAAAGCAATGTAGTCCAGATATGTAGCTTTATGGTAAATTTTAGATTATCCGTTGACCTGAACGAGATGCTAGTTATCATACAGCTTCACAAATACATTTCTCTTGGCAAAGTTTATCATTCATGATAGGAAAATAAATTGCAGATATTTTGTATAAATTTAAAGTCATAGTGCTTTACCATTCATCTCAGCAGAAGACATGATTGACATAAACTGAAAAATATAATTATCCTAATGAGCACAGAATTTGAAAGGTATACATACTATATATGAGGTAAAATTTTTCTTAAAAGTCAATTGAGTGAACTTTAACGTAGGAAATGGGTAACTAGAACTCCATAATTTTATGGCATTAACTATAATTAAAACATTTTAGCTCAATTTTAAACGTAAGCTTTTTAAATTTCAATTTTAATATTATTCTTACCTTGTGTCACCAAAACACAAGGAGACGTTTGATCGAGTAAGTCAGGAGCTCAGTTCTCAGAACTGTGGGAAAATTAAGTCAGTGTAACAAGTTTTAACCGGGTCATGTTGGGATGGCAGGAGCATGGGAGCCCCAGTGAGCTCACGGCATTCCAACCTCTTCTGTGCACAATACTAGCACTAGCAGCAGTGGTGACTATAAAAAATTAGCAATAGTACCTCATTCTATGTACCAGCCACAGCTGTGATGCCATTTAATTCTTAAAATGAGCCAAGACCCCTTAGGGGTAAGTGTCTGGGGCCAGGAATAAGTCCAGAGTCCAAAATTCTAACTGCTATCCTATGTCACCTCCTCAAAATTTATAAAACCTAAGATGTATATTGCCTATCCAATAAAACATCTTTAGGGTTTTAATGCCAAGTCTATGTAAAGGCAGAAAGGACAAGTTTCCTTGCTAGTTTTCTTAGAAGTGGAATTAAATTTATAGGTAGCAGTTAGTCCTTGCCATGTGCAGAAGAAAAAAAAAATGAATAAAAAGGTTAGGACACAAAGATGATCTTCATTCGTTCTTTAGTTGCAGCATCAACACTGGGAGGATTAGCTACAAGACTTCTGTGGTGACTCTCACAGTTAGGACTCAGATTCTTAGTAGAGTCCAGGTGTCTCGCTGAGTTTGGTTCTTACCGGCACCTTGACATCATCTTTGTGCACTAGTAAAGCTACTGATTCTTCAGATGCCATATGCGGCATCCCGACTCAGAGCCTTCGCACATTTGTCTGCCTGAAGTACTACTCGATATCTACTTTTCTGCCTAATCAACTCGTTTTCATTTTCATTTGATTTAAAAATAAATAAATAGTACTGTGTGCACGTGATATCTGCAGCATGATGTTACATAGTACATATAGGCAGTAAAAATAACTGTTTTAGCGAGATTGATTAATATAGCTATTGTTAGAATACTATACAGCCATAAAGAAAGACAGATGTGAAGCATTTGAATGAAAATGAGGCCCCCTAGAATCGAGAATGATAAGTGAAATGGACCAAGAACAAAAGATTGACTATAGATGGGTGTCCCTCTTATGAAATGCACAAAACTAATAACATAAAAAGGCCCCAACATGAATGGCAGGGTAGAAAGAGAGGCAATGGTCAGAGAGGAAAGGGGTGAACCTCTGAAAAAAGGGGGACATAGATGCTCACTAATTCCTCAAACCCTATGGTTTTAATGTGTTACAGAATTTGAAATTCATGTATTTACCCCCCAAAAAAGTTAACTTTTATGTCATGTGAATTTTTATCACAATAAAATTAGAAAAAAGCTCAACATTAAGAAATAACAAAACCAGACAAAAAATAAAATTTCAGTTTTATTGAAAAATAATAATATAGCTATTATTTCACATAACTACTTTAAAAGATACACTCTGATCCATTCTTAAGTCCCAGATGTAGCAGAGTGACGGGCTTAGAATAGTGCCTAGTAAGAGTAGCTTGCTTTTCTCTTTTCTTTTTCTGTGCCCTTCAGTCAATGAGAAAATCTACAGAAAAAAATGAATGACTAAAGAGTCTAATAATCCTTTTATAATCCTCACACTTCTATGCTGATAAAGCTAGAACCTTAGACTTTTCAAAGTAGTCACACATACACGTCTCATGTGCTCTCAATGAGTTGAGAGTAGGTACAGCAGGTTTTACTACTTCATTTTTATATTCATTATTTTTTAAAATTAAAATAACATGAACACTTGCCATATATCAAACAACAAATTTACATTAGGTCTAAAATTAGAAGTTAAAATACCTGTTGCAGTCAACAGTCTAAAGTCATAGAAAAAATGATGTCATATGTTGCTGTTATTTCTATAGATGGCTATATGTAGCAAACAGCTGAGGAAAACAATTTATGTTGTCTTAGGGAGTCAGAGTAGATTTCACAAAGGATATTTTTTATCAAGCTGTGTCTAGAAGATCGTGGACATCAATGAACTGGGCTGAAAGGGGAAACTGGCACTTTAGACAGAAGAATGCTATGCTCAGTTACACAGAAGATGGAGAGGAATGTGAATGTCTGGGAAGTGGAGAGGAGTGGTGGTTTATAACCTAGAAAGGAGAGGATGTCAGGAACAGAATGGATGCAAAGTTTGACAGTAGCTGTGAAGGGTTCGGGAACAACCTGCTCCTTGCATCTCTGGTGTTTCTTTGTGCTGGTGGAGTTATGATGAGAGAGCCTCTTGCTGTGGATGCATTTTTTCCATGTCATTGCTTTTTGTCACCATTTGCATTCCTTATTACATTGTCAACAGTAATTATGATCTGTGAGTATGGTGGGTTAAGTTTAAAAGCCCAGTATGGCCTCAGAATCTTTTTCAGAATATGCTCCTGTGATGTCTCATTAACTGGCCAGTAACTGCTGTTTTCGAATGTGAAGAACATGTGCTTTGTGTCTCTGCAGTTCATTGACTTAATTTAACTCGAACGTTCTCCGTCAGTGGCTGTTTTGCCTCAGGTGCTGTATCCTAGACACCCTCAGCTAAGCTGGAGTGCATGAACTCATTCTTTCCATCTGTTCTGTTTTCTCATGGGACACGAGTGGGCAGATAAAGAAAGCAGGAAAGCCTCCAGGTGACCCTCATAAGCTGAACAGTGCTTTTATGCTCTAATCAATTGCACTTAGAAATCCATAGATTTTTATTCAATATGAGGATTTTCCACAGAATTTGTAATACGCACCAAAGTGTTTGATGTTTCTTGGAAACATCTATACCTTATCATTAAATTTTTACTTTATACTTTCCAATTTTACTGAGTTCTTTATGACATATGTTTTTGATATCTCTAAATTCTTACTGTTTTATGATATTTCTAAGCCACTACAAGGTGCAATAGAATGGATATTGTACAACAAAATACATTTATTTGAAAACTGCCAAGTTAGGCACAGTAATACATTTCTAAAGTAAAACTTAAGAATATTATATTGTCCAGGGGAAAACTGTATACTAATAGTATATTAAAAAAGTATACTAGTACACGTTTGGTTCCTTTCTATATTCACATGAATTATTTGTGCATAATGTCCAGGCAGGTATTTATTTTGTAAACCTATCATAAGTTTTAAAGCTATGAACTTTGAATTAACTAGCCACTGTAATGATGTGTATTTCCCATAGACGGAATCTGAAATGATGCATTAATATGTCATATTAAGTTGGAAAATATTACCCCTTGCCTCTGACAGCCCTGTATGGTTCAGGATTAAACACATTGGAAATAATTCATCTTATTTATATCTCACAGACTTTAAGACTCATCCAAAAGTAAAGATGTCATATTTTCCATTCTGAAACTTGTATTGTATAAAAGTAGCCTATTATGTGGGTTCTGTATTTAGCTAGAGTTGGTGGCATGTCCCTGTAATCCTCACTACTTGGGAGGCTGAGACTGGAGGATCACTTAATCCCTGGAGCTCAAGACCCTCCGAGGCAACACAATGAGATGTTATCTAGACAAATGGAAAAAAAAAATGCTATTTTTATGTTGGGAGAGAGAACTCTGCCTATATGTTTTTAATTTTACTTTTTAAGTTCATAGATTCATTCTGTATTTATTCTATACTTTATTTCAAAAATTATCATGGGCCAGTCATGTTGAGCCTAGAAAGTTTTGGAAAACGAGGGACAACATGATTTTGCTGTTGCATATTAGGATATGGGCAGTTTCAGTGCAGAGTAGTAAGTAGTATGGTGGGAGAAAATTCCTTGACTTGAACTGTACCATCCAAAAATCAAAGATTTTGATAGGGAGAGTGAGGTGAGAGAATGGAAAAGGATGCATTATAGCTAGAGTGCAGGATTTGGAGGGAAGAGAAGTAGAAGGCAGAGGAAGGACCAAAGCAGGGGGACAGAAAGATGATGGCAACCTGATAGAGGAGCCTGGGATGCTGGCCGAGCAAATTGGGATTCTAAGAAGACTGACATTTTCAGTATTCCTTAAAAGCAATTATTCCGATTTTTCTTTTGAGTTCGAGTCTCACTGTGTTGCTTAGGTTGGCAGGCTGACCTAGACACCTTGGGCACAAGCAGTCCTGGTGCTTCTGCCTCCAGAATACTTGGGATGACAGGTGTGCACCACTGCACCTGGCTACAAATACAACTTGAAAGGTTTCTTAACACTTGGAAACTATAAAAGAGACAAACTAACTTGGTATTTTAGGATGAGGAATGGTAATCTCGTGAAAGTCTGGCCGGAGAGGTAGCAACAGAAAGAAGGAAAATAAGGATTCAGTGTCACAGAAGCTGTAACTCATCTCCAAACCGCCGGAGATGGTTCTTTCAGATACCCGTTGTTGCTATTTGACTTTATTTCCCAAGATGATAGATTGGAAAAGTTCTTCTATGTCTCTCACTTGTACAAGATAATAGTGCTAGTTGTATTTTTGAGGATGGAAACATTAAATTGAGAACCTTAATGATAGAAGCTACGTCTTTCATCTTTGTTTCTTCAACACTACTACAGTGTTTGCACTTATCATGGTCAATAATGAATAAATGAGATAAGCGCAGAGAGTTGAGCTTTTTGCTTTAAGTTTACTCCTAGAACTACGGGAAATTTTGTCATTGTACAAATTTAAAATCATAAAAGCAAATCATTACAATGGTTGGCACCTAGTAACAGCTCAATAAATATTTTGGTGAAAGAATCTATAAATAAAAATTGAACCCAATCACGTGTTTATTGACTATTTCTTGGGAGGGTGGTGCTGCGGTATTTCTCTGCAATGTTGTGTATTTCAAGAAATGGACAGTGCACCATGTAGAAACTGAGGAGGAGAGGGTCTTTGTCGACTAGAACAAACCAAGGAAGCCTCAGGAAGGTGGCTGGATGGCACAAAGGTTGGAAAGATTGGAGAGGAGAAGACATTGAAGAACGAGTCACATTCAGGAGCTTAGTGGGATGATCTCCTCTGGATTCATTAAATCATTAATTAATTTTACTTCATTGTATCTTTAATCCTAGAGAGTGCTTAACAAGACCTTTCTTCTATTTCTCAGGGCAGCGTTGGGCCGGTGGGACCAACAGGACCTTCCGGAATTCCTGGTCCGATGGTATGCTACTTGCATAAGGGATATTCATATAACAGATATTTCTCTTTAATCTCTACATGATGTCACAACAAGTCACCTTTTTCTTTTGTAGGGCCTTTCAGGGAATAAGGGGCTACCTGGAATCAAAGGTGATAAGGTGATTTAAATATTAAAATTATCATAGAGATAATTTCTTGTCCCATTTGTCTCTTTCCTTTATGTAACAGAACTTTTAAATTTTTGTTTTTATTTATAAGGTGTAATTTTTACTGTAAAGTATGTTATTTTTTAGAAATATAAAAATAGAGAAGTTATTTCATAATTAATATTTGATTTTTATAATACTGCCATTTTTATAATATATATGTGGATTTGTGTGAACTTGTGCTCTAGGGAGAACAAGGCATTGTGGGAGAGCCAGGAGAACCAGGCTATCCTGGAGACAAGGTAATTTCTATGCTACTCGTTTAAAGTAAATATGAAAAAGCATAAATTAAAAAGTACTTATTTTAACCATGCATTTTATGAGAAAATGGTACCAGTGTGATTTTACATTCTTGCTTGAAGCAAGTATTAGAGTACATTCGTGAATTCTTTGGCTAGCTTACAAACTGAGGCATATTCGCCTTGTGTGGTGTAACAGCTTTCCTTTCTCTATGCTGTTTTCTTCCTGCAGGGGACTGCTGGCTTGACAGGACCACCCGGGATAAGAGGAAAGCCAGGACCTTCAGTAGGTTTGAGCTTTTTGCTTTGTTCTTTCTGATACCAGAGCACATGCCACATACTTGTTGATGATAGTAGGATGTAAACCAAGCGTGGTGGGACACACCTGTTGTCCCAGCATGCAGGAAGCAAGAGAGTTGTCATGTGTTTGAGGCCTGCCTGGGCTACACAGTGAGTTCAGGACCAGCCCGGACTACCGAGTGTCTTAAAAATAGTAATTATTAGTAGGATATAAGCTACAAATATGACATTTTCTGTCTTCAATTTTAGAATATAACTAACTCTTCATTTTGTCAGTTTATGTTCCAGAAACTATTGAAACTCCTCTTTCTCAAACTAAAGCCAAATTCCTCTGAGTCCTAAAGATCTAGATTATGTTACTCCTTCTAATGATCTACTATAGAGAGCATCTTAAATAATATTTTAAGTTTTCCAGATATCACTTTCTTTAAGGAGGCACTATGAAAAATAGTACGTCACACTCTGTTGTGGATGCAGTTATTCTAATTCTCTGTCCTTTCTTACCCATGGGCATGAATTAACGAAGAGCAAAATTAATCTTTCCTCTGACATAAGCCTGTAATTCCAGCGCTCCAGGAGGCTGAGGCAGGAGGAGCACAAATTTGAGCCCAACCTTGACGTTTAGTACATTAATCTGACCCTGTCTGAAAATCCAAGCCAAAAAATGGGCTGGGGATGTAGTCAGTGCAAAAGCCCTAGGCTGCATCTCCAGTACTATGAAATGAACAGCAAAAAAATTTTTTTTTCTTATTTTTTAATTAACATAAAACTCCAAATATTATAAATTAGTTAATAATTAAACTTATTTAAATACAGTGAATTAAAGCAGGAGTGATACAGTATTTGAATATTAATGACAATAATGAGTATAGCTGCCATTTGTTATTTGCAAAGCACAGAGCAATACTCTAAGGATCATACACTGAACTTAATATTCACAACAGCCGGAAGCAGAGGACACCACTGTTGTTATTCCTATTTATAGTTTAAGGATATTGAGACCCAGAGCATTAAATAACTTTCACAAGGAACACCACATATTCCTGTGGTAGTTGGTGGGCTCCAGGGAAAATCTAGGTAATTTAGTACATCAGAGCCTGGGCTTTCATCCACTCTGACATACTGTCTTTGAAAATTATTCTAAGATTTTAATATTGATTAAAACTTTATGGTAGCTAAGGTAATTATAGGTAGAAAAATTATACATATAATTGAAATATACACTAGAATGATATTTACCTGAGCAATTCCACCCTCTGATCTCAGGAAGCCATGTTAGCTTTCAGAGCTTTATGGATGCTGTCCTTTGTAACTTCCCACAGTGACGTAATTTTATAATAGCTTTCCAGAAGTACTTAATACAAAAATCAATTTGGGGGATGTATTTGTCAGATGACCTGGTGGTGATGTTTGTTTTTACCTGGGCATACAGTAGTTAACCCATAGAGAGGGCACGAGAACAGGTTCTGAACTCAACTAATGAACAGCTTATACTTTTCAAGTTTGATTCTAAACCACATAATATTTGGTATCTGCACCAATGGCAAAATAAGACCCTAGCTTTTTATATTTCTTTTCTTATAAGGTGAAGGTCTTCTAACCCTTTGATTATTATAAGAGAAAATGACATAACATATTGACAAGCCTGATATTAATAAATGATATTATTATCTCTTGCTTAGGAATTTCTTTAGAAAACCATATCAACTATCATGTTTATATTAGGCAACTCATTTTAATGTTCTTTACTCTTTCACTTAATTTATAGTGATAATATATTTTATGAGAGAAAAAATAACTTGTTTATGAGATAGTGACTTAGATTCTGGTCCAACTTCTGACACTTGATTTGCTGTAATCTTGGCCATTTAATCATGATATGTCCAGTTTTTCATGTTTAAAATGGAAAGCCCATGATATCATATTTTAGGTTCCTTGTAGCTGTCTCTGTGAAGCTATGATGGATTTTTCTTTCTTAGTAATAGTGATTACCAATATTTCTCTTAGCTAAAGGCAGAGAGCCTTGTTTCAGCTTTAATATTGTGTCATATTCTTCTTCCTAAAACAAATTGCAAGAAATGCTAAGGAAGATTTTTAGGGCAAGAAGAAAGAGATGGTGAGACTGTAGCTTGTACTTAGCATTTTATACCTTTCTGAACTGTTCTAATAAAAAAAAAGTGTTGAATATCATCCAGGTTAGTTTTGGGAGGAGATAATTGACCACTTTTATCAGTTTTATCAACACTTTGAAAACTACATACTTTAAGGTAAAAGCAGGACAAGAACTCATGAGTTAATATTAGTGAGATGACCTTATTTTATGATTTGTATCTTATTAATGCAAAAGATGTATGACTGGGAAACCTTCCCTAGATGGGAAGAGCCTTCTGCTTGATGAAAAGTGGCACACATGGAATCAGTTTTCATACTCTCAAACAAACTCCTAAGCTCAGCCTATCTAAAGCATTTGTTTACTGTTGGGGAAAGAATGCTAAAGTTGTGGGATGTCTTTTCTGTTTCATACATCTTACTTTTAGTTTCTGCCATCTAATAATTTGATGGCACGGTTGTGGGTTCCAAATTGATCTAAGTTATAAGATGAAAATGCATTTTTCAAATAAAGGATTCCCTGATCTGGAAGGTTTGTACATTCTGGAATAGGAAAGATGTATTTTTTTCTGCAAGTAATCAAAACAAAAAAAGACAGAGAAGAACTATTATCACTAAGAAATTTTTAGAAAATACTCTTTCCTTAGGATAGAAAGAAAAAAGAAAATTACTATTTTCTTTCCATTTTTGAACAAGAAGTTTCTGTCACAGAGGTTGTACTCAAAGTCCTAGGTTTATTTTGGTGAAGTCGATGTCTTATTTTGATTTTGTCACTAGAGGGCCCCAGTGAGAATAACATGTCTGAGAGGCGTTCCTCCTTTGGGGAATTTAAGAGTCACTTACATACTTTTATGACCAACTACCACTTTGTTTTTGTTACTTGGAAAGGGAAATCTAAAGGAGCCTGTACATATTTCATTACCTTTTTCCAGTTTTGAATTCTAGTTGTACAACATTCTTTCTTACACAGATTCTGAGATCTGTTCTCACTATGTATCGATAGTGAGTTCAGTGCATAATTCTTGAAGAATGGGTAGTCTTATATTGGGTCTTGAAATTTTATGTGATCTCAGACTTATTTATATCAAACTTGAAGCGCATAGAAAAATTGGATATGAGAAAAGTAATGAATTCAATAGTTTTTCTTATGAAAACAAGGATGCCGTCAGACTGCTGACCACGTGGGCCCCTCATGCCCATCCCCCAGGTGCAGTGCAAGCCTCCTCTGGCTTCAGAGGTGACGCTTGTTTCTCTGTATCCCCATCTTCTTCTACAGTCCGAGGTCACATCTTTCATGTGACTATCAGAGATGGCCTTCCAAAATATTGAATCCAAATTATCAAAACTTTAATTATCAAATAACAGTAATCTAGGAATCCTGGGGGTCAGCCAGCAGGGGAGCAAGAGTATGCAAGAGATGAATGATTAAGATTTATTGTAAATTTGGTTAACATTTAATGAGCACTTTCTACATGCTAGGCACTGTGCTTAGCACTTTGCGTATATTTTCTCACGTTAGCTCTATGAAAATATTAATCTTTTATGGGTACTCCTATTGAACTGATAAAACAAGTGAGGTTTACAGCAATTTACAAGAATTTCAACTGGGTGAATCCTAATTAAGAAACCAGGCCACTTGATATTAAGAGGAAAAGAGTTTTCAGAGACAGTCCTTTATTTATAAAAGCAGTTCCTCACCTAGAGTTTCATGCCTTGTAGAGTCAGGCTTAATTGCCCTGTCTCTGGAGAACACATGCAGAAACACACACACACACACACACAGCACACATACACATTTTCTTGATTTTAGCACTGCACTTGTTGAGTTGTTCATATCTCTTAATAAGAGTAAATATGTGTTATATTCACAAATGTAAATGGATTTTATGTGTGTGTGTGTGTGTGTGTGTGTGTGTGTGTGTGTGTGTGTGTGTGTCTGTGTTTTGTGCTACTAGAACTTGATCCCAGGGTCTTTACTTTGAGCTACATCCCCAGCCTATTTTTATTTTTTATTTAGAAACAAGATCTCACCAAATCTCTAAGTTGCCCGGACTGGACGTGAACATAGGATTCTCCTGCCTCAACCTCCCATAATGCTAGGATTATAGGCCTATCAGGCCTGGGGGAGCAATATTTCACTTAAAGAAGTTTTATTGTAATGATGGTTATAAATTAAGTCTTTAACAATGTATTACAACTTTGTTTGCATGACATATGGAATGCCATCATTTATCAAATGCCTGTTTCCTTTTTAAATTGTATTAAGTTAATGTTTATACTTTGGTTCTCTCCTAACCCTCTTTTAGGGCCAGCCTGGTGACCCAGGACCCCAGGGAACATCTGGCCCTCCAGGACCAGAGGTAAAATATTGATTGAAAAATAATAAGTCTGAAGCCAAAATGATTGGAATTAAACTTCACTAGTAAAGCATGCTTTTATATAGTATTTTGAGAAAGATTCTCTTCCTGGCTGCAGTGATTATTTGTATTCTTGTAGTCTCCAATTCTCAGAAGGATGAAGTAGGAGACTCATAAGTTTAAGGGTAATCTGGGCAACTGAGTGAGATACTGCCTCAAAATTTAAAAGTGGGCAGAGGACGTAGCTCGGTGATAAAGCATTGTGTAGCATGCACAAGGTCCCAGGCTGTACCACACAAAGTAAAATAAAAAGTAAAGATAAAATAAAAAAGAATCTTCTCTTTAAAGTGTTTCTGTGTAAACAGTTTGAACTAAAATTTTTCTGTTGTGTCAGGAGGTATGCAACAGTGATTATTAATTCTAAGGAATAGAAAATTGAAGATCTCTCTTACCTCAAGGACTTAGGACAGAAGTGTTATGGATTCTTTTTCAGATTTTAGAATACTGACATATAAGTAATGAGATACCTTGGGTCAGGGAACCAAGTCTAAACATAAACCACTTATGCTTTTTCTACACTTCATGGGTAATCTGAAGGCAAGCTCCTACTGCCTTTTTAGTGCATCTGTGTTTTGGCCATGACCATCATGGCTATCAGGTGTGGATTTTCTGCATAGAGTTTTGTGTCCACTTGCAAAATGAATTCTGAATTAGTTCAGCTGTCATGTTTCTGATGAAAAATGCTGAACATGGAATAGCCATATTTTCATCCTGATTAGAACCTTGCTCATTTACTTGTTCTCCTATACCAACTATTAATAACACATGTGCAGAGTTTGAAATCAAATTTTGGGGCCTCACCTTCCTTGAATTACTAAACAAAATGCTTCCCATTCTTGTTACGTGCATATCTCATTTAGACCTTATACTTTAGAGTAAACACAATTTATATATATATATATATATATATATATATATATATATATATATATATATATAAAATATACGTATTGTTTAAACTTTTAACCTTAACTTCATATTTGACAGAGAGTAGCTTTCTTTTCTGAAAGTATATAAAGATATAAGTTTCTGAGATGAAACTTTTTGATCTTTAATGATATCATAAATCAAAGATATAGTATGTGAGATAGAAAGCTCAACTTATGTCAGAAACACACACCCAAAATGTTTGTATATGTTTATGCACACTCCCACACACATATAAATATTCAGACACATCTCATGTAGTCATAGACGCAGCACTTAATGCTGCCCACATGAATTTGACTTCAGAACAAATAAACTGAAGCAGCCCCGACCCCACAGAGCAGAGGGTAGAAGCACCCCAGGACCCCGCAGTGCCTCATGCTCTCTCTTCTTATAGATAAGGTTTTCTATTTCACAGTTCTCTGGAAGCTTCATTTCTGTACAAAATTGTTATTTTTACTGCTTCCTAATTTAAAAACACATTTCATATAGATAGTTTAAAAAACACTTATTTCATACTTCATTTTATTTATAGGAAAGTAGCAGGATATAAAACACAGTGCCACATGGGTTTTATTATTATGAGTGGAAGTAAATTATTTTGAATAATTAAGACTGCAGATTGTCTTTGTGTGAGACCCTTCATCTGTTTAATTATTTTTCATGAAGAATTTTCTGAATCAAATAGAATTTGTCTTCTATACTGAGAATAAAGAATGTTTCATCATCTCTGAAAGTGGCTGTATGGGTGTGGATTATTCCACTATACCTGATAACACCCTTAGCTGCAGGTGTTCAATCCCTGAGGAAGGAGCACATTGGCTATTTACTGTCACCATAGTTTGGGGTCATTCTATTCTTTCTCATACACAGCTTGGTTAAAGTATGTGTGAAGCATGTTTTCATTTACCATCTGATGTTCTAAAGATGTCTTTATTCCTCTGTTTCCTTTGAAATTTTATGACTTGCCATCAACATTTAAAATATCATCTCATTGTCATTTTTTTTGCACTACTAATAAAAGTCCCCGAGTTCCAGACTTGTCAGAGTATGCCCATTCTCCATCTTCATCTGTGTGAAGGTTTTTCATGGGTGTGAAAATGAAACTTATGTCCCCTAAATATTACAAGATGGCTTCCAGAAAGGAAGCCCATCCCAAAGATTGTGACTTCAATTTATAAAAATATAGTATATAGGCAGCCACATATGAAGCTGCACCTTCATTTAAACTCCTTGGGCTTTTCATATGTTTACAAGTTAAATAATTTAAGATATTATGTTTAGTAGCAAATCAGAACTAAAGAACAAAAACTCTAACTTGCATGGCAGATGAGTTTTCTCACATGAGGAGTTCTATGAGTTGTGCTAAAATTTGACTTTACCATATAGGCATTTACATAAAATTTCTAAGCAAGAGAATGAGCTAATGAGGCTTAAGCTTGATGAGCCATGTGTGGTAGTGTAGGTGAGGACATCAAAGGAGAAAAAGAAGTGGAAACTTCTACCTACTTATAGGAGTAGTTCAGTAGAGCAGAGAATCACCGAGGAGGTTTTCTTGACAATAGAGTGAAGATGTTTGAAAGAAACTTAGGAAGCATAATTCACCATACTGATTTAGAATACTTATGCTAGTTCAGTTTGAATGAGATTGAAATGAAAATAATACTACGGAAAGTTAAATATAGAATGGTTTCTCTAATATGAGAAACCCAGATCACAGTCACTTCTTAGAACTAAATGAGGGGAATAATGAAAACCAATGAAGAGCAGGAGGGTGTTGGAGGGTCAAAATGGGAGAGGGGAAGGATCTGTAATTTTGCTGCGATATATATGTTCACAAAATACTCAAGTTCAATGTAAACTTTATGTATTACATATATACATATCAATAAAATGGGGAAAACAATGATATTTCTTGCTTAAATAGTTGGACAAAATACAGATTACTATCTAAAAATAAAGAGGAGGAGGAGGACAAGAAGAAACAAGAGAATTTGGGGTATTTGGAAATAATGCCTTGGTGTTCGAGCTGTTAGGACTGAAATGTCTGTAGTACATTAGTGAGTAGACCTGAAAGTCAGAAGAAAAAGGTGGCACAGAGGCACGGTATTTCAGTAGCCATTCCCAAAGAGACAGTAAACAGAGCAAACGTAATAGATGCAAGCATTCAGGGACAGTCTGACACAAGGTTTCAAAATACTATACTTGATACTTACGAGGCTATATTCTTTGTCTACTTTGCAATTAAATTTTAGTTGGTAATGAAAGACCAATAACATAAAATTTGATAATTGAAAAACACACTCCTAAGCAACTCGTGACTTGAAATGGAAAAAATCCCAAAAGAAAATAGAACATTTTTAGAATTGAACAAATCACTGTGAAAACTTAAATGTTGCAGTTAAAAAAGTAGTTGCAGGTAAATTCATAGAGGCTTACTTCTCTCAAAAGCAAGAAAGATTTTCTTTAAAAGAGTTATGCAGAGCATAACTGTGAGGAACTTTTTCAAATGGACAAAAATAGGCTCCATTTTTAATCCCAGGAATTAAATGTGTAAAAGAAATAAGTTTGAGTAGTTCTGTGGAAAATAGGTAGGGAATTAACCCAGATCTAGAAAATAATTTTTAAGTTGTGTTAAGGTTGAAAGCGAAGAAACTTTTGCATACCATACAGTCACAAAGTTGTGTTTATTTTGTTGGAAATGAAATGCAGATTTGAATTCAAACTTCATACTTGCCAAAGCAATAAAATATGATCAGTTATATAATTCTTCTCTCTTGGATAAAAACATATTCATTGTTCAAAAGGAGAACAGCAATCTATGGTATTTAGGCTTTGTGATTTCCATGTCATAGCGAAACTCATGGCATAATGCCAGAGTGCAATTGAATTAAAGTAATTCTATTGACAATAGGGTCAAAAAGATGAGACAGCCCTATGTAAATTCTTCTATGATAGATTTTGTTAATTATCATATAATAAAATATTTAGGTTAGTATCTGAAACAATAGGTAATTTAGGGTTAATATCTTCTTAATGGAAATTGCAGAGTTAGCTTGATATGCTTGAGTAAATTATTTTTACTCCCTAGGCATTTTCTTAACTTTAAAATAGAAATATTCATAGTACTAACCTCATAAATTTGCTGTATTATACACAGAAAGATACGTAAAACATAAAACACCTTAATATCCAGTTAATACAAAACACTCAATAAATATTAGCTGCTGCCAATCTCATCACCACTACCTCCACCACCACCGTCACTGTTGGCAGAAAGGATTATCTAAACCAGTTTTTAAAAAAAGAAGCCTTGGTAGTTCAAGATGTAAAGAGTTCCAATGTAACTAGAATGAACAAAATAAAAACAGTAAATGGAAAAGCAGACAGGCGGTGTAACATGTAAGATTTCACAAAAGATAAAAAGAAATCGGTGTTTTGTTCTAAGAGCAATAGGAAACCAGCAGAGACTTTAGTTGGGACAGTGGCATGGTGATCTCATCAAATTTATGCTTTTAGACATTACTTTGGCTGTCTTACCTGGAAAATGAGGAGAAACAGTGTTGAGAACAGGAGATTGAGAAGATTATTTCAGAGATCCAGGCACAACTTGATGTCTTGGTTGGGCAATAGAGAATGAGATTGTTTGGGCAAATGAAATTTAAGCTTGTGACAAAGAAATGATGCCAGTTGTAAAAATGTGGTTTTCAACCTCCACTGGTCATCAGAAAGAAAGAAAGAAAGAAAGAAAGAAAGAAAGAAAGAAAGAAAGAAAGAAGAAACAAATGTTCAGGGCTCCTGGCAGAAGTACTGCATGAGAATCACTCGGGAGTGTTCCATGGATGCTAAACAGTAACACAAGAACTACAGTCTATCCTTCTGTTCTTATGGCAGAAGGACCTTTTGCCAACAGAATGAAAATGTTTTCAAACCAATAAGATGACACTGCAGAAGAAGTCAGAACATTTCCTCCTCTCTGCCTGGAAATCGTCTTATTCTGTGGTTTGGTAACTTTGGAACATTATTACTACATTTATTTCAGTGAAGCATGGCACAGAGATAGCATTGTATAAATATTTTAACTATAAAGTAACAAAAGAAAGCCACTAATGAGCTTTGTGATGGAGTTTTTCCAGTTAACATTTAATTTACACAAGAGCTGGAGTGAAGGAAGAGCTGGATAGCCTTTGGAGTTCAGGGTGAATTTGACCCAAAAGCAAAAGTTTTATAGTACGAAGGGCACGTGGCAAAGCCTGAGTGGAAAAACAGTGAGCTAATACAAACACAGTTTAACAGGAAAAAAAATTAATCTGAGTTATGCCAGTGAAGTATTTCTAATTTTGCTGACATTTTATAATCAGAAAACATTTCTGTTCCATGTGAATGACTTGTAATGCACAAGTACCCCATTGGTTTAACGGTAGAAACTTTGTCGTATGTGTTAATATCTGGAAAAGTTGTAAGGCCTCTTAAGTTTTCTCCTGGCTATGCTTGAATTGTTGTTCTTCCATGTTAAGATTAGTTTCTCTAGCTTCATTTAAAATATTATCAATATTTTATAAGCATTAATTTATAAAGACTCGATATCACTACAGTGTTGTGTCATAGTGTCCAAAAACATATGTCTTTATGTGTTCAGGTCTGTTTTTTGTGTTTTTCAGGAATTTTAAAAATTTTTCGTGATTATAGGTTTTGTATATTTCTTGGTAAATTTCCTATTTTTTCCTTCTCTTGTTTTCTAAATGGGATTCTCCTTACCATTATAGTCTGCATAAGGCTTTTATTTATACACTTTGATTTTTTTCTTTGTGTTAGATTTACCAATAACTTTTTAGTCTTCAAGGCATGCTATTATATAATTTTCAGGTACAAATCATTTTAGTTCTTCTTTCCCACTTCTTGTAACTCTAATCCAATTTTCCTGGCTAATTTTGCTCTGATGCCTCTAACATAATGCTGAAGAGTTGGAAGTAATGAGCATCCTTACCTCATTCCTGATTTTAGTGAAAATATAGCGATTGCTCTTGATGTAAATGATGACAAGATAAACATATGCACATATCTCACTATGCTAAAGAAAAATATCATTTCCTACTATCTTGATTTTTAAAAAAGAAATGATTAAGTTTTTCTCAAACATAAATATGTATTATTACATTTTCCCTCACTGTGGAAAAATTATGACTTTTTTCTTGTGAGATCTATTTATATATGTCATATTCATGAATTTTCTTATGTTCTTGAAAAAAAAATTGTACATGATCATGGCAGTCTCATGAGGCCCAGTACCAGAGTGTCCTGTTACCATTGATCAACTCACATGGGCAAGTCATGATACCCAGAGTTCATAAATTACACTAGAGTTCACTCTCCTAACACAGTCTAGAAGTTTGGACAAATGCATAATGATGTTTATCTGTCATTACAGTATCGTGAGTATTTTGACTGTCCTAAAAATCTTCTAAATTCTTTTATTAATTCCCACCCCTTCCCAGCAACCTGTGGCAAGTATTAATCACTTTCTCAGTTGCATTGTTTTGGCAAAACACCATAGAATTGGGAAAAAACGCATAACCTTGTCAGATTGTTTCACTTAGTAAAATATGCACTTAAGATTTCTTCATAATGAAGTTCTTTCATGACCTGATATGTCATCTGTTTTTATTGTTGAATAATGTTCAGGCTTCTAGAGATACCATAGTCTAGTTATCTATTCATCAGAACACTCCGGCTTTTTCAAATATTGGGAATTATGAATAAGGCTTTTGTTAACATCCATATGCAGGTTTTGTGTGGCATGTGAGGCAGAACTTAAAAATTTCTCTGGGTAGATAGCAAAAAGCAGGGTTGCTGAGTCATAAATATGTTTAGTTTTGTAAGCCACCACCAAACCGTTGAGTAAAGTGACTGTACCATTTTGCATTTTTACCAGCAGTGAATGAGTAAGAGTTTCTATTGCTTCACATTTTCACCAGCATCGGGCTTTGTCTGTGCTCTCCATCTTGGGCATTCCAAGGAGTGTGCAGTGGATTTAAATTTTCTTGATGATATATAATGTGAAACATATTTACACATGCCTATTTGCTACACACACACACACACACACACACCCCTTGGGTTTTTTAATAAGATGCCTGTTAAAATCTTTAGCCCATTTTGAAATTTGATTGGTTTTCATTCTTGTTCAGGGGTTTTTTGGTATGTCTTATATAACAGGTTTTTTTTGTAACATATGTCTTTTGAAAATTTTTTCTCACGGCTCTGTCTTGACTTCTCATTCCTTTAATATTGTTTTTTTTTCAGAACAGATGTTCTTAATTATAATGGAGTCCAACCATACCAATTATTTCCTGTATGTACCTTTTCTTCAGGATCTAAATAAAGATCATCTCCATATCCAAGATCATCTATATTTTTACCCTCTTATTTTTAAAGAGTTTTATATTTAACACTTTAGTTTTATATCTGTGGTAATATTGAGTTAATTTTTGGACCACTATTAAGATCTGTGTCAAGATGTGTTTTTGCATGTAAATATACAATTACTGAAGCAATACTTATTGCAAAGACTATCTTTCAGTTCCACTGATGTGCCTCTGCTTCCTTAATGGGTTCTCCATTGTGCTCCATTAGTCTGTGTGTTTATTCTTGTGTCAGTACCACATTGTTCTGGTATCATGGTTTATAGAAGTCTTGAGGTCAGGCATTATCAGTCCTCTGTCTTGTTTCTTCAGTTACTATGTTGGCTTTTTTAAAAATCCAGTCTTTTCCCTTAGAATCAGATTGTTAATATCTACAACTTGCTGGGATTTTGATTGGGGATGCATTGAATATGTGAATCCAGTTAAGAACTAAGTCTTGCCTGAATTGTCCCCCTAACCACAAGCATGCCGTGTTTCTCTATTCACTCAAAGCCTTCTAGTTTTTCTCACATAGATCTTGCACTTTGGTGTGTCTGCTTGTTTGCAGGCTGGCCCTTTTTTGCTGATAATGTAAATGAGATTGTGCTTTTATTTGAAATTCCACTAGATCTTGGCTCATCCATAAGAATAAGAATAATCTTGTATCCTGTAGCCTTGCTATAATTGTATATTACTTTCAAGAAACTTTCTACGTAGCCAATCATGTCTTCTGCAAAGATAGTTTTCTTTTTTCCTTCTAATCTGTGTTTTTTTTCTTCTGTTTCATTAGCTAGAACTGCTAGCATATTGTGATAGCGATGGGAAGGAACATCCTTGCTTCATTTCTAATTTAATATGATTGTTTTTCATCCTTTATTTTTATCTATAAACTAATAAAAGCTTATGTACTTTTTTGATCACTATTCTAAATGTAGCAAATTGGTCTTCATGTGGAGTATTTCAATTATTCTTATATTTAGATGTTTTATAATTTCAATTTGTATTTATTTGTCTAGCCAATATTTATTTAAATAGGCAGGTTTAAAATTTCATAGTGGGAGAACAGTTTTAGTTTTGATTTTGTTAATAATTTCTGGTTTTATTGCATTGTGATTAAAGCTGTTATTTTTTTTATTGGTAGAACCTACTGATATTTCTTTTTTGATCTATGTTATAATTACCTTTTCTGAATGTTGAATGTGTACTTGACAAGAAGATATATTTTATATTTTTATTATCAAATATAAAGTTTGTTATACGGTCATTTTCTTTTTCTTGTTGACTATTTACTTAGCCTGCAGTATGGATTAATGTATCTACATTTTGGTCCATATTAAGAAAAGGGAAGATAGATTCAGACAATCTAGAAGTTCCAGAGGCCACAACTGCTTCTCAGTGTTTTCTTCCTCAACTATCCTTCATGAGCTGTCACCTTAGCACATCTCAGTGCCTTGTCTGGTGGTGAAACATAAACCTTCATAAGTTACGGGGATGCACCAGGACATGCCCAGTGGATTAACTGAGATCCACATATATTCCTTCCTGCCCTTATTACATTTGCTTTGTTGTGTTTATCAGAGTGAATTAGACATGATAGTATAGTGACTTTTCTTTTAGTTGGCTTATACCTGGTCACAATAAGTCTAAAGTGCCCTAGTAGCAGCCATTAATGGAACCTTTCTAAGAGAGAGCTACTTTTGGTTACCAGAATTTCTTACCCAGTTGAGTCAAGGGTTGTGGTGACATAAAGCATAAAATACAATGTATTCTTAGAAATGCGACAAATAGGACAATAACTTCTTCTACTCCTCGGTTTTCACACTTATGTTTTTTTTCCTATTTAGGACAAAACATACTATATAGGTTTGTAATAAATACACTGTCTCCCAAGGATGGTACTCTCATGTTGTTCATTCTAAACTGGCACTTCAGTTTTGCCTTCAGAAGTTTCAAGACTCAGTAAGCTTGGCTGTGCATAGATGGTACAGAATGGGTTAAGACCAGTAGATCATATCACAAACCCCTCCTGTACTACCTTCAATATAAAGGTTCATTTAGTTCTACATTCTGTGTAACTGCAGACCTGTGGACCATCCATTCCAGAAGTCCCTGATATTGATCTTAGGAGAAGCTCTAAAGGCAGAAAAGACAAAGTGTTACATATCCCTGTGAGGATGAACTGATAGTTTCAGGTTATAAGAAGCTTGGTTCCTAAACTTGCCACTAAGTGGCTAGTTGGATTCCTCAAGGAAGGGTGTCATATTGGTGAATCTGTTGGTCTCCACTGCTGACAGTTTAGAATTTCAGAGGTAACAAGAGATGTTAGCACTGGTAAATGATAGTCCATCCATTGGGCCCACAGATTTCCTCATTTCTACTACTATCCCATGTACATGCTACCCATCTCAGTATGGAGATGGGTAATTAAGAAGGCTGCTTAGTAACAGTTGGCCAAGGAATTTTATGTTCTTTTTTTTTTTTGTAACTTTCTCATGGTCTGTGCTTCCCAGTGGGTATTAATGTGTAATACAAAATTCTTCATACGTTGGCATTCATCCTACATGTCCAATCTGATATTATCTCTCATTTCTTTCTCTCTTCTGTGTCTTTTTTCCTCACTCAGAACATTTTATACCTCTTATATCCATCTCTCTATCATCTATGTTCTTTCTTAGATATGTCACATTATTCACATTTCAACTTATTAAATGATTTTTCCTCTCCATCATCACTCAATATATTCATAGTTATTCTTGTTATGCAATTGTCCATTCTCCATTGGAAGTCATTCTCCAAGCTTCTCCAACCATAAATTAAGCTCAGAATTGTCCTTTTCCTCCATTAGTTTTACAGAATCTCTCTTCCCACTCTGACTACTTCTGCTTTAGGTAAGATTCAGGAGAGAGGGACTGCACAACTTTGAGGGCTGACATGGCAGTCTGAGCTACATGTTCATGCAGCTTACTTGTGCCTCCTGGTCCTGACTGGATTCACTGTGGGTTATAGACCTTCCAACTTATAACACACATCTGTTTGAGTTGGAAGCTTCAACAGAACCCTGGACATTGTGGGAGGCTCTGGGTATGTGTTTATTTGATATCTCATAGGCAAGCAATCTTTCTCTCCCAGGATCAAGTAACTTAAGAGCTGTTTCTCAAAGGTTGTATTATTTTCTGCTCCAGATGACATGGACTGACTCCAGAATCCTAGAAGTAGCATCTGTCTCTTTCATTGAAGACTGTCATAAATTATACTGCATCTTTTCTCACATATGACATCTCAAATACAATAGGTTCCAATTTCAAATATTAGAGATTTCTCTGGATTGAATGCACAAGTGGCAGAGCTGATTATAACACAGCCTGACTGGGCTCCACTCAAAGATAGGCAGCCTCCAACATTACTTGATATTTGATCTATACCCAGTAGCCCTATGTGTAAAATACATTTCTTTTAGCACTCAAAGAGCCCTGTGCTTTGTTTTTGTGATTGACTATATAAGGCTCTCCACATTTCTTTTTTCCTTAAGAGGTATGTTCTAGGGCTTTCCTGGCCACTGTCATTCTTCAATATTCAGGAAAATAGCCATCCACGATTTTTTTTCTAGTATTTATTCTCACCACGTGGAATGTATGGGCTTTGCCAAGTCTACCTTTGGATTGGCCATTTTTTTGGCTTAATCTTGCTCAGTCAGCATAGTTTATGTGTTTAGTGGACTGGAGCATGCTCTGAAACTGACAATCTCTTTAGACTACATTCCTATGACTGAGGAGGGAGAACACAGGAAAGATTTAAGTGACTCTGATCTATCTCATATGAATGAAAGTATTTTATGCTATTTCTAATTATAGAGGAAAAGAGTACTTTTTCCAAATCAATGAGTACATATCACATATGGGAAGTCTGAGTAATGTACTATAGCAATGATACTATATCTGATACAGCAGCTGCAATTGAATCTATGTTCATTCTCTAAAATCCTTCTGATTTCCACAAGTGTTATCTTGGTGAATTAAACAGTATTTTGATAGATACTGCCAGCCTGACATTTTTTAGGAGTTTATTGGTGATAATAGTCTCTGACATCCTCACACATACACATTATAACTAGGAATTGTGAGTTGTGAGTGATTGGCTGATTCTCAGAACCCAAAGGTCTACCTAACTATGGGATTGACCTGGCCTTTTAAACTTTTCTGTAGGCAATCCAATTCTAATTATTCATTTTAATTGATCTTTTCCCTAAAAGATCTGTCAATAAAATGATACTGAACTGAATGATATTACATCTTATGTTTAAAGAGCTCATATTCAAGAAATCAATAATCCTGTTTATACTGTGCCAAATCCTCCACCGTCTCTGTGTTCTTCCCAAGTATCAAGTTGGATTAGATTTGGTAAAATAAAAAATAAAAATCAGTGTTGTCTTATAGAAAATTTCATCTAGTCAAAAAAAGTCTTTCCAGAGGTTCCTGCTCTTTCTATATATACATATTTCTGTCTTAGGCATGTGCTCTTGTCCATCTTAAATGACCAGTGTACTCTTATTTCTATAATTTGTCTTTCCATCAAAGTCTATTTTCAGGCCTGATGAATACATTTTACTCAGAATAGTAAGTATGTAACATTTAGTTACAGTATATTTCCCTCTTAAGTATTTTAACACTGAAAGAACCATGAAATTAATGCAGTAAGTCTTTAATTACAGAATTTATAGAGCAATTTGTTGTGCAAGGAAAATGTAATGGGTGATTGGAAACTTTGACACTCCTTAAATTATTTGTACCATACTGTGGCCATCTACACAATCCACGAGGCAGAACAAGCCAACATTTTTCACTAGTATCCATCAGTCAGATCCTTGTAACAGTTGATAAAAGCAAGTTACTCTAAAGTTTTGTCATAAATATTACATATTTGCCATTGGCATTGAGAAAACTCTTCATTGCTTGAATAAATATCACTTGAAGCCATGAAGTTTTTTCCCCGGTCCTTCATATTTTACATATTCTAAGAAAATTGTTGAAGTGCTGTAATAACGAAGTAAATGAGTGCCTTTTAGTCTTCACAGAATTTTAAGCATTAGAGGTATCTTAACATGAAACATTATTGGCTTTAAGGTATAATTTTTCATACCTATTATTTTTCTGCTTTTAATAAGAACATGAAGATTTCTGGGACAGGAAACTTCCCTGTTTCTTTAAGCATAATGGTATCAATTTTGAGCACTGCCGCCATACAGACCCCCAGTTCTGGCAGCATGTAACCCTGTAAAGTGGTAGCAAGACAGCTGGACTGCTTGTTGTTTCAGCTGTTGACTCCCTGGGCTACAGGGATGGCCAAGTATTTGAATTTTGGATGATGCCCTTCTAAGCGGGGTCAGTTGTTAATCACAAAAGTCATTCAAGACCACTAATTACAGAAATGCCAGAAGTGGCCAAACAGTGGGGCTTCTTTTCCATCAGGGTGGTCTTCATTAAGGACAAAGCTAAAGATAGCTTGGAGAGTCTGTTCATATCTAGTAAAGTCATGCTTTACATATCCATGCTAGCTTTCATTGGGTTTACCTGGGACAAGAAAGTTTGTGGCTAGTTATATTTGTTGAATAAAATTTAGTGTTAATGAATTTCTCTCACTTAAACTAGTTAATTCTTTGTTATCTTTAACGAGTTAGGTTTGATTCAGCAATTTAAAATTTTTAATTGTCAATTTTAAAATTTAAAAGTAGTGCTGAAAAAATACAAGTGATTATATCATCCAGTAAAAATTATTTATTGAGAACCTACTGTATTAACTTCCCTATAAACTCTGTAGAATATATTTCAAAATAAGATGTTATCCAGAATTTGAAAAAATTATGTTAGCAGTTTAGTTGGAAAAATTTATATATACATACATATACATAATTATGTATATAAGTATAAATATGTATACCCCTGGATAGTGATGAATGAATGCATAATGTGAGAAGTAGATACTTACTCAATATTAGCAGTGTAAGTTTAACATGAGATGGAAGAATTAAAACAGAGTTCATAGAAAAAAAATGGGCCTAGAGTTATAATGATTATGAATAAATGTCAGAAAACAGGTAGGACATTCCAACGAGAGCAAATCATGTGAGCAAAACCTATAATCCTAGGTAACATGGATGGGGGACTACAGAGAGTAAGTAGAAATGGTAGTGATGATAATTTTTTGTATTTTTTAAAAATGATAGGAAGATTAGAAAAGTAGGCTGGTACCAAATTGAGTAAGATCTTAGACTCATGCTAGGCCATGTCAGCATGTTCAGTAATTACAATAGGTTGGCCTGATACTACAGTTCATGTATTGTGGAAAAATATGAGACCTGCCTTCTCAAGTCTTAAGTGAACAGTCCAAAGTTCTATTAATTGGCCTGATTTTGGCCTATAGTGGTCACAAATTTCCGTGCATATGTGCTCCATATAAATGGGACCCTTCTGTAACTATTGACTAAAGCGAATAGGATCTTCTGTCGATACAAGACAGGTGTTAGAGCAAATTGTTATGGTGCAGCAGACCTGAATCTGCTTTCCAGATTGATAAAGATGCCTCTCTACCCAAAAGTGAGTTAGCAGAAGCACAGAAACTAAACTTGAATCTCATGAACCCCTCATGCTTCCAGTTCCAGAAAGCTGTGTTTCTGTCACTGTCATCCTCATTATCAAAACAGTATATTAGGTCTTACTGTATTTGCAAGCCAATAAGTTAGACAACCAGTTTCAAGAATTCTAGAAGAAGACACAAGAGTCTTGGGGCAGAGACAAAGGACAGTTTATTACTCTCCACAACAGCATTTTCAGAGTCCTCAACATTTTTGCACTGAATTGCTGAACTACAGCTCCCACAGGGCAATAAGAAAACTAGATGACAGTTGCACGTATCGTGAGGTATGTTATATAAGGGGAATAGTGAATTTTAGGAAACTGAATCTATGATAATGAATGGTAATAAAAAATAATATGTTTCAAATAATAAGATATTTGCATCTTGGATAGTAAGCATTCCTTTGCTTTGCACAGAGGAAGATATATCTGTCACTGATGTACAATATCCCTGAATAGATGTATATCAGTGCCCCATTTGATTCAGGTACAGAAATGCAAGGGATTGGTTGTAAATTATCACCTGTGACGGATTAACATCAATATTGGGGGTATAAATATAGTTAAGCTGGCCTACTGGTTCAGATCTGTAATTCTGGCATGCTGGAAGCCTGATACAGTAGGATTGCAAGTGTGAGTCTAGCCTCGGCAACTTATTGAGACCTTGTCTCAAAATCAAAGAAATAAAAAATGGGCTGGAGATGCAGCTCGGTGAGAAGCCTCTGGGCTTGATCCTCAGTATCATTAAATAAATAAATAAGGGCTGGAGGAATAGCACAGCAGTTAAAACACTTGCTTAGCAAGCAAAAGTGTATACCTTCCCAGCATCACATAAGCTGGTTGTGGTGGTGAGTGCCTGCAATCCCAGTACTTGGGAAATTGGGGCAGGAGGATTGCTTTGAGTTCAAGACCATCCTAGGATACATAGTGAATTCAGAATCAGCCTGAACTATTCTAAATAAATAAATAAATACTATGTTCAGATACATCCATTCCCCCCCCCCATAAGTTCACATTTTATTTCAATTGAGAAACATGCTCTTAATTACAAGTGCTAAATAGCTCTATTAACAAAGTTCTGTGGGAGTATAAAAGAGTAAGCCAGTGATTCAGACCAAAGCAAATCATGAAAGCTGTACAGATTACCTCACATTTGAGTTGGTAAAAATTGCATGATGGAGGAACCTGGGGCAGAAAGTTAAGAAAGACTTTGAAAAACAGGGTTGCTTGAGCAAATAAGATATTATTTCTCATAGATACAAGATCGAGCTTTCTAGTAAGCATCTTTTTTTTCCAGTATTAGGAAATTGATCCATGGCCTTCCCACTGAGCTACACCCCAAGCCCATTTTTTAGTTTTATTTTGAGACAGTTACTTACCAAGTTGTTAAGTTGCCCAGGCTGGGCTTGAACTTACGCTCCCTCTGTCTTAGACTCCTCACATGCTGGGATTGCAGGTGCACCCTACTGTGGTACATTGTTTTCAATGAATCCTACATATGTGTCTACATCTCAAATAAACATATTTTAGAACAAGTAAAAAGAATATCTTATTTGGAGAAGGCATGCAAATCATATAGTAGGTGTAGGCCCATAGTTATATATCTAGAATAAAGTAGGCAATTGATACATGCCACTTTCTCATAACATTATTAATTTGCTTTATTAATCACCTAACTTTTTACTCTTTGCCATAAATATGGACACACAAAAAGTGAGAATCTCAAATAAATAATCTTCATAACATCTATTCTATGAAGTCAGGGAATTTTTTTGTTCTGTGGCGTATGTTTAGTACCTAGAACAGGGCTTGAATTACACTAATTATGTTGAACGGGAGAACTGATTATTTAAGGTATTCATAAGAATTTTAAATTATATATGTAATTACATAAAGAGTTCCTAAAATTATATTAAAATGTGTCAAATTATGATCATGATGCTACTTCCAAAACAGTGAACTTAATTTATTTTTCCATGGAGACAAGGTCAGTAAGTGAATACTATTTTTTGCCTGTAAAGATTCTCAAATCATTGTAAATTATTAACTACCCAAAAAGTAATTATCTAAAACAACCAGCAAAGTTCAGCCTATTTTTGGAGGTATAACTGGTAAACTGCATGTATTTAAATTATGTAATTTTGTAAATTTTCATTTGTATATGAATCATGAAAACATGAGTGAAATCAAGACAGTGAATACATGGATCAAACCCCCCAAATTTCCTTGCTCACCTTTATAATAGTTCCTTTCTATCCCTCCTTCCTGCTTCTTCTTCAGGCTACCATAAAGTATCTACTTTCAGTTTCTATAAATTATCCGAACCTAACTATCAAACAACAGTCAGAATTATTTATTTTAGAGCCATGGGTTTAGCATAGTTTGTGTGACATGGGGAAACAAGTGTGGAATTTCTGGCTTTGAAGGTTCCCTTAAGAGTGATTTCAAATATATTGTCATACTATTTGATCAAAGGCTTACTTGAAACAGAGATTATATGTCTATCGTAAGAAATTTTATTTTCTGTGGTTTTCTGATGGTTTTTCTATGCTGAGTTTTTAAGATGCTCCACAGATGGAATTCAAATGCGCTATATTTTCTGCTCAAATATGTGGAATTACTAAAGGAAAAATATATTAATAGAAATAATCAATTGCAAAAATTTTCAAGAGTATCATAATGAAAAGAGTCTGGTTTTGAATGGATTTTTATATCGAAAACAACAAAAAAGAATGAATGAGAGCCAAATACCTAGATGGATTATTTATTTTGAATTTATTTTTCCAGAAGTTCATATTTTCTTTCTGTGGTTTTCTCAGAAGACAGAGCAGCTCCTTCATGTGCAGTTCGTATGTGGCTCTATGCTTGAGTTTAGTTTCTATAGTTTATTGGGAAAGTGAATTTATTACTTTCACCCTTTTAAATATTTTTGTTGGCAATAGCTTTTGGAGAGCTTATTCACACTCAGAAAAGATCATTTTAATCTTTTTAAAAATTATCTTCCTTCCTGGACTTGCCGTATTCTGACATAACATATGCTCTCATGAACACTGGAGAACAAAAATTTTTGACTGTATTTTGGGTCCTTATCTCAGCCCCAGTTCTCCCCTTAAAAACTTTCCCCATCTGGATGTACTAAATCCCATATAACATTTCAATACTGACTATAGATACTATGAGGAACTTTTTTTTTCAAATAATTAACTTTTTAAACTGAAAATTTTAAATAGTTACTTGGAGACAATTCATTTTTAATTTGGGTATCAATTCAGCCATTCGATGTTTATTTAATATACTGTATATTCAATAGCATCCCAGTCTTTATATAACTTTAGGAATTTATAAATTACATGTGAATTTTATTAATTTTATCCTTTTTATGACTTTTTTCAAGGGTTATAGTCATCTCATAATACTTAAACCAAACTACACTGTTCAGTGTGTATAAGGCACCATAGATATACAAGCCATTGAAAATTGGAAACTTTCTATGAAAGCTAAATGATATGTTATTTATAAGAACAGAATGTTTTAAAGCTACCTTGTAAAACATAAATTTGAACTACACAAAATGTGTACTTTTTAAAGTTATCATTATAATTTAATATGCTGTTACCTCCAAGAAATCAAAAACCTGAGCTTCACAGATATTATCTAGAGACAAGTTCAAATTGATATACTCTATTTTTTTTCTAAAGGCCTTAGAATCATGTGACAAACTATTGCCTACACAAGCAAATAATTATCTTAAACAACACTAGTTAACTTCTTTATAATTCTATAAAGTATAATTGACATAAAATAAGCTGCAAATATTTACAGTGTGAAAATTTTTCACATGTCTATAACCTGTGAAATTATCAAAATAAAATAACAAACATCTGTCGAACCCAACAATATCATTATTCAGCTTTTATAATCCCTCCCTTCTGTTCTTCCAGATGGGGAAAAGTTCTATGGGGAGAATGGGTTTGAGACAGGGATTCAAAATACAGTCAAAACACTTTGTTCTTTCTCAGGCCACTCTGATAAGTTTTTGTTTTCCCTGTAGATTAATTAGTATTTTCTACAGTCTTTCTTTCAATAAATGTGTTTGGATAGTGGATAGTGTGTCCTTTTTTAAAAAGAGAAAGTGGCTAGGTCTGATTCCTGTCACTGAGCACAAGTCACTTCAGATTCATGTAGATTGTTCCCTTTTATGAAAATACTTACACTGGTTTATCCACTTATTTGCTTACTTATTGATTCTCTTTTTACCACTTTTAACTGGGAGGACTATATATTTCAATGGAATATTGAAATTTTATTACTCCTGTTGGAAGACTATTAGCATGTTTCTGTGTGCCATAGATCATTATATATTTACTTTTACCCTGTTAAGACACTAGCTTTTAAGCTTCTGATTTCTGCCAAGTTAAAAAAAAGCAATATTTAACTTTTAAGATTTCCTAGGAAACTCATGTAATTGCTAATGCTTCAGTTCCCAAGTTTCACTGTAAAAATGCATGGGAAATAGTCTCCAGCCTCCAGTGATTAAAGAATAATAAAACTTTGTTTTTACTGGATGCAATGCTGAATCACTCCTAGTGCAGTAAACAGATGGGGAAGATCTGAAAATAGAAGACACATTTGCACTTATCATCTTTAAAGCTACTTCATTTTTTTGTTTCTTGCTAAAACTTGGTGACCCCTCTGTTTCTAGTCAGAAGGCTCCAGAAGTCAGGCTACTCCTCCGTTCCTCACTAAGGTACTATGTTTTCAATTGTCATGTGATGACGGAAGTCAGATAGGGTAGCATATCGTGAAGAAAAGTTTCCACTTGCTGATTTTATTGTAAATTTTAAAAAAATAATCATGGCATCTTTCTCAGATTTTTGTTTTACTTTTTCTGCCTACACGTTCTTATGTCAACATAGTTTTTGGGAACGGCAAGCATAGACTGTGGTGGCATACTTCTTTACTCTCTATCAGAAAATCAGAAATATTTCTGCTCAACAAAGTTGCCATGTCCTATAGTTCAATTTACGTTGTAAGCAGTATATCTGGGCATTAAAAATGATGCGTATTATCATTAAAGTGCAGTTGATCCAGTTAACTCTGGTCTTAGACTCAAAAAATGTATTCCATAAAAGACAAGCTCTGACTTGGAAGTAATCCAGATATGAATTTCTTTTAAATAATGAAAGTTTTTTTTGCCCAGGTTTTAAGCTATCCTACATGATAAGAACATAGAAATTTATTTCTTCATTCAATAACTGTGTGGATGTGTGTCTGAGATTTTCCATATAGTTTTAATTTTAAAATAATCATTGACTTGACTATGAGACTAGACTTGAGACCATCTTTGATCCTGTTCCTCATTACTTGGTCTTTGCAATATCCCTTTTCTGGTATTTTTTCATTTAAAAAGAACAGAGATTCAAACATATACTAAATATCCAAAGTCTAACCAGAATTGTTTTACTAATTTTTCTTACACTTTATTGTGAAATAAAACACAAACATAGAATACAAATGTACATCACATAACATTTATAACACAAACACTCTGGTTAATGCCACGAAGGTCAAGGAAAGATTCTCACTTATCCCCAAAACTTTCATGTGTTCCAGCCAAACCACAAGCTCGTCTCTCCTGTCCTGATTCAGAGTTCCTGATTTTTATTTTCTCGCTTTTGACTCAAGGACAAAGCCTTAAAAATAATACCTTAGGCTTGTCTGTCTGTTGTATCTGCCAGTCTACAAGTGTCCCTGCTTGTTCTTTGTTGCCCTCATATGCTTTAGTTACTGAAGACCCCTGGTCATATGACCAGTAGAATTTCTAGTCTGGATATTGCCAATTATAGTCTCACAGTAGAGTTCTGCATAAATATTATTCCTGTATATTCCTTGGAAACTGGTAGTCACATTGTAGAATCCTGACCATACTTATGGTTTTTCTCATAATTATTTTTATTATTATGCATCATCAAAACATAATTATATTCAACTTGTGGACTAGGTGCATATACATATTGCATCTTGATCATTCCTGTATCCCGTTCCTCTACTCTCCCTCCTGCCTCCAACATCCCAATATCTCCGTCTCATCTCCACAATGTCTACTTCCCTGTTTCCTATCATCTCTCTGCTTTGTGCTTTAAATTATCTATACTCATGTTTGTGTGTTTTTAGGAAGACTACAGGGGATATAGGGTTATTTTATCAGGAAGCACATAATTTCCAGTTATCTCTTTTCTTTTTTTAAATGATATTAGCAACAGCTTAAACACTGCCAAAACTATTAGATCATTGACAGGAAAAATAAAGGTTTCTTTACTTATCTTTTTTATTTTTTGGTTGGGATACATCTCCTAGTCTACTAGTTGTATTCCAGAAGCACAGTACTTATGGGAAAATCAGGATAAGTTCTTGATTCTTCACCTTTATTTACTGTTTTTCCAGATCACAAATTGCTTCCCTTTCACCCTCTAAGTAAAGACAAATTTTATTGTTGCATTATGAACTTATGAATTTAAACATATTGGATGTGATTCAATTCACTGCAGTTTTTTATTCTTGAAAAAATTTGTTAGAATAAAGTTATTGAAGTTCTACCCAGTAGGATCCATTTAAGCACTTTCTGAGTTCTTTTCTATGATTTTTGGTACCTTTGAAAGTTTTCTGGATTTCTATTATTACTAATGTTCCAGACTTATTTGGAACTTGCACAAATTGCAAATATATCCACCGAATGATCTAAACCGGTGCTCTGAACTGGTTGTAAATTAGTTCCCGAGGAGCCAAAGTAGCCACCAGATATGTCTTCTTTTCAACGGAAACAAGTCAGACATTCAACAAAAATAAAATTCATTTTAAAGTTACTATTATTGCCAGATGTTGCGCTAATTTCTGGAACACAAAACTGTACTCAAAGAGATCACAATCTGATGAGGAGAAGGAAATAAGCTAAAACACTACATTAAGTGACCTTGTCAGACTCCATCATGCTGTGAGAGTTCTTAGGGAAAAAAAAAAAAGAAAAGAAAAGAAGGAAAAAAGAGTATTTAAAAGTGGAATGCAGCTTTCTGTCCTGGAAGTTGATAAAGGTAATATATATTCAAGCAGTGAATGCAGGATGAGAGATGAGCATTATGGGGAAGATACTGTGTGTAATTTTGGAAAGTCTCTGGAGTTACATAAAGAACCAGCAGAAACATATCTTGATTCAAGTCCAAAGGGATTCCCACTAACTAAATAAACACACAAACAGAATGTTCAAGAGAGAGAACATGAAATTAACAGGAAACAAATCTAATATATATATATATATATATATATATATATATATATATATATATATATGCAAATGCTAACATAGGTCAACTTGATTCTCTTTGATTAGTAAAGCCGTCAACAAGTGTGTGTCAAACATATCTGTATTAAAATTTTCGAGAACTTCCAGAAATCTGATCCTATGATAAGTCTTTTTACTACCTCTGCCTTTTTTGGTGAGAAATATCCCCAACTTAACATTTTTCTTCACAGAATCCTACTTTTAAATACAGTATTTAACCTGATAAAACATATCTGTTTCAGTTGAGACTAGACAAATCAGTGTTACTGTCTTGAGTGTGTGTCCCAGAGTAAGCACTGCTGCTTCATCTCACCCTGTTGGGATTTCTGTGCCCAACACATTTATTCCTCCACACTTTGGTTTCTCTTCTGATGGCATAAATCTCTTGCTTTTTACATTTATCCCTCCACTGAAATCCTTATCTTGATGACATTCATAATTACCTTCAGTCAGTTTTACTTTTAAAAATGATATGGCTTGTACTCTTTCATTTTTTCCCTTTGTCTATATCAATGCAAAGTACTGAAAGAGCTTTTAGTGAAAAAAATAACACAAAGGAAGCCACCATTGTTAGCTTCTTATTATTGTTGAAACTGATCATGACCAATTACTTTGTAGCTCATTACTGTGGCAAGAATTTTCCTCTAACCATCTAACATCTTAGACCTAGCTCTTTTCCCATCACAGACTTTATTGAACAGTATGATAGATTTCTATTTCTGGAGGCAACTATTTTATACTGGGGGCATAATTTTCAAAAGGTAAAATCATGATTTGAATACAAACATCAACACAGGTTAACAGTTTTTTAAAGTTATTAATTAATGATGCAAACAGCGAGACATTGAGTTCAAACAGCATTTGAGGAGCTAAGTATTTATAGGAACTAGATATAGTGTGTTGGATAAGTTAACATATATATATATATATATATATATATATATATATATATATATATGATTAATATCCTGTATATTAAGGTATAAAATTTGCGTGCATTTTTTAACAAGACAGAAGTAGCCTATATCTCCACTTAACAAAACTATACAAATTAACATGCAGTTAACAGATGGTGAGTCTAACCAAAAGCATTCCTCTAATTCTTCATGGTTCTATGTACATAGCACATCGCATAGTACATTGAAAAGGCACGTCATACTCCTTTTTGCTGTATTTCCAAGTTATAGGTAATTTTGAGTGAGACTTTTGCTCTCTTTAGAATGAACTTCAGGGTTTTCTTTAGGCATTAAAATTATTTTTGAATAACTGATGATGTAAATTCTGTTTTCAAGTACTTCGCAAGTTTTATAAATAACTGCCTAACTTAATCTTTAATATTGACTTTTTGACAGATATACATTGATTTAACAGGGCATGAAGGAAAGAGAAGATTTTTATGTGCTTAATAGACTGAAAGTAATTTTCTGTAGAATAAAATCTGCATTTTTGTATTCCCTAGGGTTTTCCAGGAGATATTGGGATTCCTGGACAAAACGGCCCTGACGGACCTAAGGTAAAAAAAAAAAAAAAAAAAAAAAAAAAAAAAGAGAGAGAGATATATAGATTTTTCTAATTTCAAGTCTCAGTGAATAGTGAAAAAGATTTTATACATATCAGATTTTTATAACATCGAATAAACCTTTGATTTCTAGATTCAGATAACTGAAATTATTTTCTTTAGGTTCTTATAGTGACAATATTTGCAAATCATTTCAAAAGGATTTTTTCAGAAAAAAATAACAATTTTGAAAGCCACAGAATGAGAATTTTCTGATCCTCAACACTTGTTAGGGCTCATAAAATATCCCCTATTCAAAATTTTAAAAGCATGTGATGTTTTAGACCTTTGGGTAGCACAAAATATCTTAAGAAACTTAAAATGTTTAACTTCATCATATATATATATATATATATATTAAGAATCAACAACAACAAAAATTTTAAATACCTAGCTTTGTCTCACAGGCTGCCTGAACATTGTAAAGCAGATCACATTATTAATCAAGGCAAGTAATGATGAGGCCTGAGGTTTGCAGGATGAGGAAGTTATGAAGTAGAGCTCCTGTGGAAGGTCTAGATGGAGTAAACGGAGATGAGGGGCTAGGAGAAGTTGAAGAAATATTAATAATAACTGCATTTGTTAGTGGCTTATACTGCCAACTACTGTAATAATGCAGTATGTGTTTTACAGAAATTATTTAATTTCCATTGCAATATTAATATATGTATTACTCTCATTTTTAAAGCTAAGTTATTCGCTCAGTTACATAACTATTGAGTGGCATAGTCAGGGTTTTAATGCAGATATGATCGCAAAGTCTGAGCTTATAACCACTTAGCTTTGGAGAACACTCAACACTATGCTAAGTATTATTTTTACTCTCTCCTGTTGGCACCAGGAAGTAATCAAAGATGTTTTAGCAACAATTTGTTCTAAATGGTCTATTTTTTTAAAATTACCTCTTAAGTCAATTTAGTGGATAATTTGAAGAAGGGTGAAATCAAATTTCCTGCATTTCACCTAGAAAACTACAAACTTGTCCGTATATGCATCAGGGTTTCCTCCTTTCTGTCTCCATAAAAGTATGTCTCGGCCTCTTCTTGTTCCACGCTTTTTGCATCAGGTCCTCTCCTGACTCTTGAAAAGCCTTGTGCCACCAATTAGTAGCCTTTAACTCAATTTCTTCTTTAATTCAGATTTTTCTCTCTTTTCCCTTATAATCATTCTCACTGCCAACTTTTTGACTTAGACCTTCTTCATTTTTCATCAGTATTAGTGTAATAGACTCCAGTAATTATTGCTCCTACCTACATTTGGCATTTCTTCAATTTTAAAGCCACAAAGATAATGGGATAGTCTTTGTAAAGTATCTGTCTCATCATGTTTCTTACCTAAATCCTTCAGTGATTTCTATAGCTCCCAGGTTACTACTTGTACTTCTTTAATACAAGGTTCCTTATGACCTAACTTCTCTATCACACCATGGTTGATTTATCATCACTGGTTCAAAAGTTTCAGTTCAGCCAAACTGTTTAGATTACCAAACTATACCATACTTGTTCAAATCTCACAGCTTTATGCTGTTCTTTTGTCTGGATATGAATATCTCTGAACTTAACTTGCCTACGCCCTTCCTTATTTGTCTAATATCTACATATCACTTACCAGGAAGCTTCCCCTTCCTTTCAAATCTAAATGAGCTGGGGTTTTTTTTCTTGTATTTCAAGTGAAATGTATATCAACACTTATCTTCATATGGCATATACTTGCTGTTGTTTCATCTGTCTCTATATAGCCTATATTAGAGAGACGAGGCTAACTAATTCTATATGCATCATGAAAATCAGACTATCATACCTAACTCGTAGCAGAATGCTGTTAATATTGGTTGAATACATTGACTGAATGGCTAGGGGTAAAAGCTGTCTTGGAAAAAGCAGCAAGACAGCTTGGTAACATTAAATTAAGACGATGGAGTAAAAGAAGCCAACCAGAAAATGGAGACTGACTTAAGCTCTTTATGTCATGGAACTAACAAAAGAAGTAGGGAGTTCAGGAGGACTTTGGAGGATGACAAAGACAAGAAGTTTGATTCTGGAGATTTTAGTTTGACATCTAGACAGAAATAATTAGGAGCCAGTTGTAACATAAGATGAAAAGTAGAAACAGTAGTATAAAGGGAAGTTAAAAGCGACAGATCCATGAGAGGACGAAATTGTTATTTCTTCTGTGTACTTTAGCATTTCCCGTTTCCCACTTAGAAATTTAAACTTGATTCATACGCGAACACATTTACTTATTCAGTCATGCAATAATTCATTCATTCATCCAACCTGTATTGAGTTTCTTTGTGTGTTAGGCCAAATACTGAATATGAATTACAAAGATTTCTAAATGATGGTCCTTCCTTTGACAAGGCTACAATTTAATGAGAAAGACAAATCATCATCATACAACATAAGAAATGGTATATAAAAGAGTTGATAAAGTATTGGGAAAGCTGTATCAAGTAAGCAACAGATCATGTCTCTGGAAATCCAGGAGTAATCATTGAGCTGAGTTTAAGAATGCATATTGTATGAGGTGAAGAACCCCGTAGCTCTCAATATTATTTTCGGTTTAGAGATTTGTTCCACTTTAAGAAATATGGCAGAGGACTGAAGACAGCTAGCTGAACCTTAACATGATTACAATAGGGATCTTTAAATTTTCCTTTTTCATAGCTGGGAGCATAGCTTAACAGTTAAGTCACTTGCCTAGCAACTGCAAGGCCCAGGGTTCTATTCTCCAGCATCATGTAAACTGGGTGTGGTGGCACACACCTGTAATCCCAGCACTAGAGAGACTGAGGCAAGGATATTACTGAGAGTTTGAGGTCAGTCTGGCTACATAGTGAGTTCAGGACCAAACTGGACAACAAAGTGAGACTCTGTCTCAAAAATAGATAGGTAGATGACATATATAGATATAGGTAGCTAGAATTTCCATTTTCATTGCTTTTGCTAGCTTTAAAATTGAAATGCTACAAAAAGACTCAAAAGACTTGAAATCTAGACATTTTAATGACTGAGAGTGGCTGAATTTCCAATGAGTAACAATTAACTTTTGGATTATTTTATCTTAATATATTAAATAGAGATGCACTGATAGACTCATCAACACCAAGAGTGTGAGTCAAATAGATTTTGTACAGAACACTGACTTTTAAAGCCCTGTTGTACAAGAGAGGTTTTTATCAAAGGAAGCAAAAAGTTTGAAAGGAAAAATAATATCACTCTATGTTTTGTAGGTTGAGAAAGACAAGCTTTTGTCTGTCATCCCAGTCCTTCTTATTTGCTTCAAATTTCTTTTTTTTAGAAATTGGAGAAAACAGATCCAAACATAATGACCCTGTTAACGTGATGTGTTACTTTAGTTGTGTGCACTATATCATAAAAGCATCTTCAAATTTCCTTCATTTCATATACACGCTTTGTTTTAAACATGGAGATATTAACAATTACTGAAGATCTGTTGATGATACACAACACAATCATCAAGATAATCACTGGTACTTTATGAATAAATGATTACTTACTGGCAAACAAATTGGATTCTTTCCAGAAAAATTTGGCATAGCACTAATAATATGATTGTTTTTTAAATTTTTCTATCTATTTTCTGCCAATTGACTAAAAACTTTAAAATGGGATTGGAAATTCATCACAGTTACACTGATTGTGAAGTTGTATATATATATGCATATTTGTATATAGATGTAAAACATACTGCAATTAGCCTTCTTTAGATCCACCTAATTAGGAAGTCTGCTTCCAAGAATCCCATAACATTACCAAAGCCACATCCTTTGTGCTTACTGCAAAAACTAGGAGTACTCAATAAATATTCTCTGTTCTCCAGTAAGCAGAGGAATAATTCATTTGTTGCTGTAATGATTTGTGTTGTTTCTTTGGCTTTGGCTACAGAATTGAGAATCTTTTTTTAACATTTATTTATTTATTTATTTATTTATTTATTTATTTATTTATTGAGACAGGGTCTCAGTCTGTAGCCCAGGCTGGTCCTGAACTCACTATGGAGCCCAGACTGGCCTTGGAATCGGCAATCCGCCTGTCTCAGCTTCTCCAGTGCTGGGATTACAGGCGTGTGCCACCACGCCCAGCTTATGTGGTGCTGGGGAATCGAACTCAGGTACTTAGCTCTTGACTTAGTGCTTCTAAGCAAGCGTTTTAACCGCTGAGCTGGAATTGAGAATCTCAAAACCAGTGTTATTATCACATATAACAGCCTGATCACTTTATAAAGAAAGCCTAGCATTTTGTAGATTATGTTGCATAATATATGAAAATAGCTCTTGTACAAAATCTGCACAGTATGTCAAGTGCTTGTCTGTAAAGAGGTACACTAATCTGGTAAAAGGAAGATGCAGAACTCTAGACAGCTCTTTAAGATCACCTCAAATCAGGCCTGAATTTCCACATTTCATGGCCTACATCAAGATTTTAAACACAAACATCTTACATCATCCATGCTGTTCTGCATGTAGCATTTAGCTGAGTAATATTTATTAATTCTGTATAATGGTCAGATTTTGCACTGTGTTACTTACTGTTTGTACTGTGTTAAGTAATGACTTGAAAACAAGAATAAAACAAAGTCTTCTGTGTACGGAGACTTTATACTCCCTGGTAACATGAGCCTCCACGTAGGAAGAGTTAAATGCATAGCTAGACAACATTTCATAAGTGAGTCATGAGAGGTTTGAAGAGAAAACAATCTGTGCGGCCATTTTTCTAAAAGATTTCATGGAGAAATTTGCATTTGTTGGGTTGGATTTGGCTAAGTAGAGATAAGAGAAGATATTTTGTGTAACAGGTACAAAGTGACTGTAGGCAGGGAGCAGAAGTAAGTCTCTGTGACTGACTTACCTCACTTAGCATCTGTGTTGTGGCATAAGACAGAGGTTTCTTCTTATGGCTGAATAATACTTCAGTTCTTTGTTTATACCACATTTTCTTTAGTCATTCAGCTATCAACAGACATTTAGTTATTTACACTCTTAACTATCATAGATAAAGTCTAAATTTTCCTCTGGGACCTTGATTTCATTTATTCTGAATAAATACCTAGAAGTCTTTGGCCCACTTTCTAATAAGGTTGTTGTTTTGCTGCTGAGATGTGGGAGTTCTTACATAATTTGTTTATCAACCAATATCTGATATATGGACTGAAGATCCTTTCCCATTTTATAGGTTGCTACACTTTCCTTCTGTCCATTGTTTCCTTTACTGTGCAAAAACAGCATGCTGTCCACTTGTCCATTTGTCCCTTAAGTGTCTGGTTTTGGTGCCATATGCAAAATACCAATGTCATCAGCAGGGTCATTATGCTTCTCTGCTGTGTTTTTCTGTAAGAGTTTGATAGTTTCAGGTCTCATGCTTAAGTCCTTAATATATTCTTAGTGGTTTTTTTTTTTTCAATGTACGAAGTAAAATAAGTTCCCAATTTTATTTTTACCATGAGCATATACAATTTTCTCAACACTGCTGAAGAAACTGTCTTTCTTCATTGTGTAGTCCTATCACTCCTGTTGAAGCTCATTTAACTGTACATACTTAGGTTGATTTCTGGGTTCTCTTTTCTATTGCTTTGGATTATTGTATATTTTCATGCTAAAGCATACTATTTTGACAGTTGTAGCTTTGTAATAACTTTGAAAACAGGAATCATGACACCTCTAGCTTGGTTCTTTGGTAGCACATGCCTCAATCTCAACACTTGGGAGGTTCAGGCAGGAGAAGTACAAGGCCAGCCAAGGCTACATTGTTCAGGATCAGGCTGAACTACAGACTGAGACCTGTATCAAAAAATAAACTATTAACATGAATATGGTGGTTATATAGGAAAGATAAGTAAATTTCCAGTTCAGAATCTTGTAACCATTACTTTATGTGTGACATGTAAGAAAGGGAACTAATGTTAGCTGAGTCCCTCTTATTTTTATTTCTATAGAAATTTAATAATGCTGGAGACAACAGGAGTCTATAGATAAGAAAATCAAGGTTGCATGCCTCTGAAGATGCAAATTATGCCTCTGTACATTTTAAATTAGAAAATTTGTGCTGAATATAGGGTAGACATGAAACAAATATCCACATTGTAAGCTATGATGACAGACAAATAGGGACTTTGGTTCCCGGGCACCCTCACTTCCATCTCTTTAGCTATGTCTACCTTTTTCCTCCCCAAATTTAGCAGTAACCACACTCTCATGTTGCCATGTTTTTAACATCTACATGTACATTCCTGCAATATCCGTTGCCTTGCTTGCTTCAGAAATTCAGATGAGTGGAATTATGCTACACATGTTCTTGGGGAACATTCAGTCCTGACATGAAGCTAGGCTGATGTGTGTAACTACACATTGTTATCTTTTCAGCTAAATTTACGTTGATGCATATAACTGCAGTGTTCATTTTTAAATACTAAACTACCACATAGATTTACTACAACTTTTTAAAGAATACTACTGTTGATACGTGTTTCTGCCTTTGCCAGGGTATGTTCCATAGAACTTCCATGGGTTTTGTAAAGACTAAAAACTTTCATTTGAAGATTCCTGCTCTATTTATGGCTATCAGATAAAGTTTTTAATTTGGCTATCTACAGGGGGTCATAAAAATATAGCATGACTGTTTAAATTTTAAAAAATTTGTTACAGTATATGACACATTATCACCATTCTCCCACTCTCCCTCACAATATTTCACCGCACTTCAAAAACACTTATTCATCTGTTTTCTTTTGTGCCTTTATAAGGTGTGGTAGAAAAAAACAGAGTGAACATGTGTGTCAAGTGCCATCCAGCAGGAAGGCAGCTCATAAAAACATCACGATGCACCCTCACCACCTTATTCACACTAGTTGGCGCCATACAACATGTGCCTCTTCCCTGAAGTCAAAATGACGGTGAAAGGCAAATGTTTTGAATAGATTCAGAATGCCAAGACAGACGACACCACAATATCTCCACGAAGCAATATCCAGGACTGAGTGAGGAAGAGGCGAGGACCACGGGATGTGTGTGCTTAGAACAAAGGGGAATATTTTGAGGAGGATTCATGGAGAAATTGGAGTGTGTTTTTTACTGTAATAATTATTTTTAACTTCAAATATTCTCCATACTTTTTCAATCTTCTTCATTCTTATAATTTTCGTGTGCTTGACCTATTAATTAATGAAAGATAGGCTATACTTTTTCTAATAGTGGATTTGTCTATTTGCATGTGTGTACATATACATCAGCTATTTTATATTTAGAATTTATGTTATCAAAGGCATAAAATTTAATTTTTTAATCCTGTCATCATGAATATTTCATGATGCACCTCTAATAATTTATTTTCCTTAAAAATTTACTAGATCAAATATGAATATATTTTTGCTTTTTAAGGCTAATCTCTTGCATATTTTCCTATTTTTCACTTTCAATCTTCCTACATTTTTATATTTTAGGTGTATCTCTTATAAACAATTTATAACTAAATGTTTTTTTCTTAAGCCAGCTTTTTATTTTATTTTATTTTATTTTATTTTTTGAGACAGGGGCTCGCTCTCTATATTCATTCCTGATCTTACTATGAAGTCCAGGCTGGCCTTGGACCCACAGCAATCCTCCTTCCTCCTCTCTCAGCCTCCTGAGTGCTGGGATTACAGGCGTGTGCCACCATACACAGTTTATGTGGTGCTGGGGAACTGAACTTTGGTACTTAGCACTTGGACTTAGTGCTTGCTAGGCAAGTGCTTAGCCATTAGTCCAGCCCCAAGCCAGCTGTTTTTAAAGACTATAATCAGGTTGAAGAAGAGGAAGGAAAAGGCAGCCTTGTTTTGTCTACTTTTCTTGTGAGCTCAGTGGTGCCTCCTCAGCGGGAAATGGCTTCAATGCAAAAGTTAGGAGGGCCTGTTCTTTTCATCAATTCCGTTTTCTGCTGGTTGCAATCTGATTCTAAAGCTGAGCCAATTTCTTGTGTACATTATCTAATCTAATTTTACACATTCATCAAGATCTTTTGCATCTCAGTTGTTTATGTGTTGATTTATGCTGCACTTTATTTATAAGTTTTTATAAGCATGTCATAACTCTAAGCAAAATTATTTATACATTTCAAAACCATTTTGATCATCCCAGGAAGGGATTTGCTTCTGATTCTAAACTCCATATGCTTTGCATATGCCTCTACTTTTATTTGATTTTATTTTAAAGGATGATATCTTCTATAAATTATGAATTCACTTAGGACAGGTACTATAGCTCATTCATATTTGTGTACTCAGGGCCTAATATGCTGTTTGTTTGTCATTATGCATAATAGAAAATTAATCAAATGTCAGATTAAAACTATGGCCAAATACAATGATTAAACACTAGATATTGTGTGGTAGAATTCAATTATCACAGCAGCTGTATTATTGAGGAATGAATAATGCACTGAATAATGTTTGAAATAATTGTATCAATCAGGATTCTATCAGTTGTAAATAATGGAAACTCAAAAAAACAGGCTTCAATAAATACATAAAACGTTTAGGAACTCAATCACAACTAGTTCCAGAACCCCAACAGTTTCATGAGAGCACAAGCACCTCTCTTTCTCAACTGGTTAATCTATTAATTTCATCCTCACGCTCTTGCCCCCTGAAGGCTCCTTCTGCTCAGTATTACCTCATTCTTAATGCAGTTCCGTCTTTCTACTAGTTTCACTGAAGTCTGAATTTTGCTTTTGTTTGCCTGCCTCGGAGGGAAGAAGGGCCTTTGCTTATTCCTGAACCAACTGTTGTTTCTGGTGGTGTAGAGTAGGTTGAGTCATATGCCTAAACTACTTAATCTAAGAGTGGAGAGAGAAGTATTTCATGAAGAAAAAATGGGGTACTTTTGCCTGGAAAAGTATTAATGTATGCAGGACTGGCATAAAATAATACATGCCCATTTCCTTAATCTAAATTATTTCTTTCTTTTCAAAATAAAGGAACTGCACCAAAATTTAAGTTGCTATCTAAAATGTTAGAGTATTTTTTAAAGAATGATCTTCATATGTGTCCAATAATATAATATAAACAAGGATTTTTTCATTTTTTTGTGTCAAAGCATAGAAATGATAGCAGAAAATGTAACAAAAAGGAAAGATTTCTGTATAATTTGTCACTCGCAGCTAAAAATAACCTGGGTAGATTTTTTGACTTATTTATTACAGTTATAAAAATTAGATAAAATCGCTTAATTGATATAGAGTCACTAAAAGTAACAATGCAAAATGAAATTCTTAACAAGAGATTTACTTTCCCTTTGCTGACATATATATTTTGAACATTTTTATTGAGAAAACTTCAATTTAAAGTAAAATGCATTATTTTTAACAAAATAATTATATAGTCTTAAAATATCTAGCAAAATTCAACCTGTGTTTTCTGTATGATCGTCTTTTTACCTATTTGTATAAAGAGGGCAATAATTTAAGAACATTTAGCGTGAATGACAGTGTCCAGACTCTGCTTTTTTCTTAAAGCTATACATCCTCTCCATCTGTTTTCAGATCTTGTGAACACTTGCATATTCATTAATTGTCAGATTAACAGTAGGATCCATTTGTTAAATTTAGATACACTTTATCTGAAAAGGGGTTTGGATGTTGAAAATAACATTATTTTTGAACTTTATCAGCATATTATCATTTGAACCTTAATATACTGTTTAAAACAAGTTTACTCTGATGCAAATGGTTTAGATGCCTTAAAGTTTTCTGTTCATTTGCCTTTCTATTTCGTTTTGATAACCTCTTAAGGAGAAATGAATAGGACTAATAGTATTGCCAATATTCTTACTAATGCAGATTTATCAAAATGTTCATGTATATGACTTTCATTTTGGGCGCTTATACTGTTTTCTATAGGGACTCCTTGGAAACAGAGGGCCTCCTGGGCCTCCTGGTCTCAAAGGAACTCAGGTATGGAGGAAATGAATACCTAGTCCTCAATTTTTACTTCACATCTTCTCTTTTTATTTTTATGAGAGTTGAATCTTACTTCACTTGACTAGTTTTGTCATGAGAGATTTCAAGCTATTCTTTTATATTGGCAGTTATGGAGTGAAATTTGAATCATTTTACAGTGTTCTGAGTTTATTAAGTAAATTATGTCAGTAGTATTCAAGGGAATGTTGAAATATCTGAACATAGACTCCCACTTATATCAATTAGAACTTATATTAATCATTTACAACATAATAAATTATATTTTACTTGAACTGTGAGTTGAGCAGGATGGTTATTGATAAAATAAATAAGATGTGTCATTTGAGGGAGGTCCATATATTTTGTTAAGATGTGGTACTATTAACTAATAGCATTAACTATTTATTAAAAGGTGATTAAATAGGATATTTAGTAAGCATGCCTCTAACTACATTATTAAAAAGTGATGATGTTTTTATTCTCTTCGAAAAAATAGAAGTTCCTTATTTTTAATGCAATTTTCAATGCCTATCCACTCATATAGCTTTTTAATCTATAAGAGATTGTACTATATTTTGGACTTCATGAAATTATAGCTTACTTAGCCATAAGAACATTAGTTTGGTGAATTAGTTGAGACTGTACTATAGAGGTAGAGAGTAAACCCCACTTGGGTAGGATCTGATGTACCTTTCTATATCTTAGGCTTAATTAAGACAATACTAAAATTCAAAGATGAATTTTTCAATGAATTAAATACTAAAATTTCATAAAACATATATGTAATATTTAAATATATCAAGGTGTGTTTGGTTTTTGTCTTTAAAAAACGTAGTTCCTGTCTATGAACCCAGCACAGTGGAGATTAGCCTTAATTAACAGCTGCAGCGATTCATAATTCTAGTTTTGTGTTATCCCAGTTATTTTTTCTCACTCATATTTTTTTACATATGGCTTGCTCCATCTTCTAATTTAAAGGTGATGTGATAACTCCTGTACCTGTTAAGGTGGATGTGGGGATTATCACAAAAAATTACAAAATTATGGAGTATTATAGAGATAATTCAAAACTCCAAGAAAATCCCAGCATCACTTTCACCACATCTCAGAATAGGCTCCAGGCTGTAGAGTAGAGAGTGAAAGTTTAAATTTTTAAATACTGATTTTAAACCACATGCTCTAATTTTTTTAAGGGAGAAGAAGGACCTATTGGACCCTTTGGAGAACTGGGGCCAAGAGTAAGTATCATATAAATCATTATCTGAGTGCTTCTTTTGAAAGTAGCTTTTCTACAAGTATTGTAACAATAATAGTTTATAGCAAAGGACAATTAAAACATTGTAATTATAAAATTCTCCCAAATAGGACTGTAGGAATGGCACAGAAGTTAAAGTGCTTGCCTTGCAAGTTCAAGGCCCTGAGTTCAACTGCCCAGCACCACATAAGCCAGCTGTGGTGGTACACACATGTAATCCCAGAACTGGAGAGGCTAGGGCAAGAGGATTGCCATGAGTCCAAGGCCAGCCTGGGATACAGAGTGAGACTATACCCTAAAATTCCCCCCAAATAAAGTAGGCAAATAACTGGAATCATCTAAGGACATTCTCAGTAATAATGTGTGTATCCACATATTTGCTGGATTTTTTCAGTGTTCTTAGTAACTTGTGCGAAGTATTTTTAAAGGTCTCAAAAGGTGATAAGAAGCAAAAAAAAAAGTAAAGAAAAAAAGAAAAAGGAAAACTTTGGCCCTTTTAGTAATATTCTGGAAATTTCTAATTTCAGCTCATCAGTGAAATTATGGAAAGCTATTTTTTATCAGATACTTCCAATTTGTGACATGACCATTATTATATTATTACAAAATAGTCAAATCATATGTGTAATATTTATTTTGAAAGGCATTAGACTCTCATGAAATATATATTATTCTCTTTTCTTGAGAATATGATAAGTTCCAGTTGCTTAATATTTTTTAAATTTAAAGACACAATAATTATTTCTTTTACACCCTTATTTCATTCAGAAACATCTTGCTACCATATCATTAAGAAAAATACATTTTATTTTTTGTGTAAGAAAAAGCACATAACAGGAAAACTGTTATTTGAGACCAGTGAAATTAATATAATTTAAAATTTACTACCCTAATAATAAGAGAATCATATTCTCTTCTTACCTACTCAGACTTAGTATTTGTTTGTTTGTTTAGTGTGGCATTAGGATTAGCCCAGGGCCTTCATTCTGAGCTACATCTTCCACCCATTTTTAAATTTTAGATATTGAGACAAGATCTCTCCAAGTTGCTAAATTGCCCAAGGTGAGCTCGAACTTGCAATCCTCCTGTCTCAGCCTCCTTAACTTCTGGGATTACTGGCCTGCAGTACCAGGTCTGGCCTTAAGAACATGGGCAATGTATTATTTTGCTATTATTGGTTGAAGGTCAGTTTGGGAACTACTATTGCTCTAAGTATATCAATATCACATGAATCAACGCTCATCTTGAAAATATTGGTCCTTGTTTTAGATCTGAAAAAGGACATTTTGAGTATAACTTTCTGGAAATAAATCTAGTGTGACAGAACTTAAATGGGACCAGAATGTATGATTCCACTCTGATGTTCTACATGCTTCAGAGAGATCAGAAAAGTACTGATGCCAGATCTCAGTGGCATTTTCCATAATGTAGATACAGACATGTGACGACTTCTTAATAGGCTGCAGTGCTTGAATGAGAATATGAAAGATGAGAGGAATATTCTTACGAAAGCTTGTCCTAACGGGTGTAAATTAAAATGGATTATTAAAAATTCTTTTTAAATATCACAGAATAATTTAATAGCTTAGATTGTTAACTAGGTTTTTCCGCCTGTATCTTCAAACAACCCAACAGCTATTGATAGTTAACAAGACGAGGATGATTTTACCTTCATAGAAATCATTAGATCATTTTATGCAAAACTGAAGCAAAACTTAGAAGAATTTTTCATCTAAAAGTCTGTAATATAATTTAAAATTGCTAAATCTTTTATATGTAATCAAACCTGAATCAGAGGCAGAGGGTGGTTTCATTGTACTTCATTTTAGAAAAGAAAAATCTGAAAACATTTTAATGAACATCAGTAATAAAATCCAAATAGCATATAATATCCAGTGGAGTCTAGCAATGAGTATTCTATTAGCACTCTCCCCGCACCCTTTCGTTCCTCATAGATTTAAACCTGTCACACACACCGGCTGAGACACAATGATCTCTCATATGAGATAACAGGTGTTTGGTGTTAGATACTGTGTACTATAGGTAAATCTATTCAGTACCTGGGATATTGATCTCCTCTCCTCAGGGGACAGCGTCCTCAATTCTCTTCATCTACTCACCACTGTGATCACACTCTTTGCCTGTCATTACCACTGACAGCAACTGCTCCTTGTTTTTAATTATGTACTTCTATCCCCCGACCAACATCCTCTTTCTTTCTAACATATTCTCTTAACCCAGCCTCACAACCCCAATAGGAATTCCAGTGCTTTAATCCCATTGTATTTTCATTGTTCTTTCCCTTCCTCAGGATGCTACATCCCTCCTCAGTTTGTTTGAAATGTCATAATTATCCCCTTGATTACATTTTGAATTCTATTTCCCTGCCTGTTGATTGCTTTACTTTTCCAAATTATTTCATACTTTCTCTCTCAAATTATACTCACTTACCTCTCATCTTTATTCTAGACCTTCTCTTTGCTTCCTAGTCCTTTGACACAATTAATCAGATGAGAACTTCCATAACTTTCTACCAGTGTATCTATTCTCCTCCCTCTACCTATGCCGTACTCTGCCTTCTCTTCTGTTTTGTAAATGATCGTCCCATATTTCCACTAAATTCAGAACTTCCAGCTGTCCACTACATACCCCGTCCTCTTGCTTATTTAAAAAGAAAAACATGATACAGTGATTCCTCTATACTTCCTGCTCTTTCTTTTCCATCTACGGGGTCACTCCTCTGAATAGATAGACCTGCTATTATTTCTTCCACTTAAAAAAAAAAAAAACCTAACTTGCTTGTGGTTTCTTCTCCACATGTTACCTCACTTCTGTCTTTCCACAGTGCAATTCTTTGAAAGTACTTTCTAGATTTAATATGCTGTTTCCAGTTTTTCTTTTCCTTCTATCTGCATAAACCAATTTTGGCCCCACCACTCCAACACAGATGATATTATAAGGTCACTAGCAGCCTCCATGTTGCTCAACCTGATTCATTTCTCAACTCTTATAATTCTCATGTTACTCAATAATCACACTCCTCATAATTTAATTAAATCTCTCTGTAGTCCTGGAAACATTTCCTACACTGGCATGATTTTCTTCCTGTTTGTCATCAAATTTCATATTTTCATGTTCAAATTCAGATTTCTGGAATATTTTTAAGTCTTCATTGATAGACTTTTTTCTGTCTGTTCTTGATTGTTCAAATAGGTTTATCTAGTTCTATGGCTTCCAAATATCAAGATGCTGATGACTTTCAAAATTACACTATTTGATCAGTACCTTCTACTCTTGAACTATGGACTTCTATAACTACTATAAGATCTCTTGGATAACTAACAAGCATATCCAGGTCAAATACAAAACTCAGCTTCTGATTTACCCTCCAAACCTATTTTTCTCAACAATCTTCCTTATTTCACTTGTGTAGTTACTCAGGTCAAAAATCACAAGTTCATTCTTAATTTTCCCTTTCATCACATATTCCACACATAATGTGTTAGCAGCTCCTGCAAACTTTACATAACCACTCCACCTAGAATCTTGCCATCTTCCTCATCTCCTCAGCTACCATCTTCATCCCTACCACTATTATCTCTTACTTGGCTCATTACAATAGAATACTGGATTCCCTATTTCTCTTCTTGGATAAAAATGATTCTGTTAAATTGTGGATCATATTGCTTTTCTTCTCAAAGCTCATCTAAGGTTTCCTATTTCACTTTGAGTAAAAGCCAAACTTTTCACTGTAACTTACAACACTCTACAAAATGTGGCTTTTTATTTGTCATTTCCTTCTTTAACTGCGTCTTCTTGCTTATCTTCTCTCTTAATTCTGCTTCAGCTACATGGGCCTCTCACGTTACACCAGCGTCCCAGGGGCATTGCTATGGAAGAAACTTTGCACATGCTCTGTGTTTGCCTCAGATGCATTCTTTATCTCATCTACATAACTTGTGCCTTTCTTGAACTTTTTACTCAGGTGACACATTTTCACTGAAGTCTTACATCCCAGAAATCTTTTTCCCCCATTTTATTGATATGTATAAGCGCAAAATTTAAGGTTTACAATGAAGTTGAGCATTTTGTGCACCTACGTATCTTGTCAAGGTGACAAGGACTTTCCTACTCTCCTTTTGTCCCTCCCTCTACCCACCTCTCCCTCCCTCCCTCCCTCACCACCTTACCCCCTGGAAATCTTATAAAATATTTCAACAAACTCCTAGAACACTTCCGGTCTCCTTTCCCTCCCTAATATGTTCTTGATGTGTTCATGTAGGTACACATACACGCACATATATTTTCCTTGGTTTTTAAAGTTTTTGTCCTTTTCCCTAAAATGTCAGCTCTATAAAGGCCAGCATGTCTTGAACATCAGAACCTAGAACTGTGCGCAACACACAGATGATAGTAAAGTGATGCAGCATTGATGGTTAGTGATTTGATAAATGTATTTATCAAATAATTTTGAAGTGTTCAATTTTTAATAAAATAGTCCACATTTCTTAAGCCTTAAGAAACTCTCAAAAATGAGAAATAGCCAAACATACCTCTTTTTTCTTTTATCTTGTTCTCTTCTAGGGAAAACCAGGTCAAAAAGGGTATGCAGGTGAACCGGGACCAGAAGGTGTAAAGGTAAAGCACTTGACTTTATTATTAACATTTTTAAATTATAATTTTAAAAAGGTCAAATTATGACTTTATACGAGTGTGAAATGAGCACATGTCAATTTAGGGAATCACAAAGATGTTAGAAAATTTGTTCAAAGACCAATTGAGAAGCTATATGTTTGTTATAGTTATAAAACTTAGGAAATTTTAGAATCAGATTTGGGGTTTAGCTACCAGGCAGTAGCCCATTATTTTGGAGGGTCTTCATTCCACTGGTCAGATACCTACCACTTAATATCACTTTTTGAAGTGTAGGTTATTTAATAAGTATTAAACAGTGATTCTAAATATAATCATCATTTCCTGATGTTAAAAGAATGTGTGACTTACTTTTTCTGTATTATTTCCAAGGTTTGGATGATCGTTTTTCTCATTTTTATTAGCATATATTTTTGATATGATTTGATTACATTGAACTTGAGAATTTTGTGCACCTACACACCATACCGACTTCATGTTCCTTCCCCCTGCCCCTCGTGCCTTTTCACACTCTCCCTCCACTCCTTGCCTCCCCGTATGTCCTCTGGCTGACTCTATGACTTATTTATACTCTGGTTTCCTCACAAAACCATACAATGTTTAATTCTTCTGAGTCTGATTCACTTCACCAAGTACAATGGTCTTAAATTGCATCCATTTTCCTACAAATGAAACAAATATTTCTGTCTATGGCAGAATAGTACTCCATTGTGTATATATACCACATTTCCGTATCCATTGGTCTGCTCATGAGGATTTTGGCATCTTTTATAATATAGCTATTATTAGTTGTGCTACTATAAACATAGATCTGCATGTACCTCTATTAATAAATCTCTTTTAAATCTCTTGTAGAGATACCTGGAAGCTGTATCACTGGGTCAAATGGAATATCTCTCTTCAGTTTTTTTGAGAAACCTCCATACTGCTTTCTATAATGATTGGTCCTTTAAAACACTAACAAATAAAAATTAATGCAACAATTTAGGTATACAGTACAAAGGGCTGAAAATATTAGCTTACAAGAAATACTATTGCAAATTTAATCTTTCCTTAAAAACTGAAGAGTCACGGCATTATTGCTAACCTCCCCAAAGCCAATTTTTATATTAAAATCATCATTTTTATGTTTCTAAAATCTAAAGAAAAGTTACATCATACTTTTTGGGCTCAGGGGACAAATATAAGCCAAGGGATTTTTTTTTAATGTGTCAGCATATCTGTCTGTGACTGGAATCATACTGGGGATATACATGTACCTAACTTTCTCAAAAGAGGTTCGTATTTAAATATTTGAAAATTACAAGCAGAAGGCTTAATCAGACCTCATTTTTAAAAGATTAATCCTTGCACTGCAGAATAGTGCTGGAAAATCTCACTGAGCTACCATCAAACTGGCAAGAAACTAAATTATAGTCATTACAGATATCCTGTCTCTTCTCTAGAGTCACACCAGAATCCACATCAACTCAGTGTGGCCCTGGAAATGGAGGAAATTCTCAATGTTCTTTCCTCCCTATCTGTCTGAAATGTGTGAGTCCACACATCATCCAGATGTCTTTCCTGAGGCCTGGCTCGCCTGGGGAAGCACTTGGGAGCTGGAAAACTGTTGCCACCTTTCACTGAACCCTAGCGTCTCTGTTCCTTCCTTACTCCTATGGAAATATTTGTCTCTTTCCTTGTCCTCAAGGATAACTCAATTTTTATCATCAAGCTTTCTGAAAGCTAAAGTAGAAGTGCAAGTAACTTCTGCTTTCTGCCCGGTGACACAAACCTTCTCTTAGACTAAGTAACACAAAGAGGGTTAATTTATGGATAAGGAATAAAAAATAATAAAATATTAGTAATCAATATATTATCATTCTGCATGCTTTCTTAAAAAAGCTGTCTGTTAAAGAATAGCTATTATGATTTATTACATCACTTCATTCTTTACTTTTGTCTGAATACATATATATTGACCAGAAAATGTATGTAGACTTAAAATTCAAGTGCCTAAAATCAATGCTACCCAACAGAAGCATAATGTGAACCTCATTTTGAGCCACATCATAAAGTAAAAAAAGACAAAACTAATTTTAATAGTATGTTTAGCCTATTACCAAAATATTGTTTTAATATGTAGTCAACATTAAAGCTAATGAGATTCTTTGTATTTTTTCCATAAATGTTTTGAAATCTGATGTGATTTTTATATTTTTATTTCAATCAGACCTGCCCACTGCAAATACTTAGTATCCACATGTCATTACTGACTGCTACATTGTTCAATTATTATATCACAATATAACTAACTCCCTTTAGGCAGAAATTAATGGTTTAATCTCCTATTTTTGTAAACTCCATATTCCAATTAGAATCACTCTATATGGTACACTGAGCTTTCCATTTTCTATTTCTAATTAATCCATATCTTTGAGCATGCTTTTTGCCACCACTAAAAATAACCTTTTCTCTTCACCGATGAAAGCATCTACTTATTCCTCTGAGCCCAAATCCTATCAGTTTTTATAATCTGTTATTTAAAACCATTAATTTGTTTAGGTTCTGAAGAGTAATATAGTTCAAACTGTGTCTTACAAAATATTATTGGCAGACCATAGGATAGCATACCAAAACTGGATGTACTGATATTTCTTCAGTGATATATAAGAGTGTTTAGGTGAGTTGGAATAAATCAAGATTATAAATGTCTTTTTTAACATTAGGCATTGGTGCCAAAAAATAATTCAAATTGGTTTAAGTTTGCCACCAAACAAGTTGTGAAAAACTTTGAATTTTGCAAAGCTGTATGACTGTAAATAAATTACTTTTTCAATGATGTCCACCCTAGCCACTTCAGCTCACGAGGTGCTAACTGCTGTGTCCTCCATTAGTACTTACTGTGCCATGTTTCCTCGTCTACTTGAACAAGGAAAACACCCACATGAGCATGGACTTCATTTTTATTCTTCCCATCTTTCTCAGTAACTCCCTCTATCTTTTATAGACTACAAATAAGTACTTCATTTTTAAACTATTATCTAGAGTTTTTAAAGTGACTATGAATAATGAATAGGAGAATGTGACTTAAGAAAAGAGCTAATCTGTTTTAGTATTACTATTTATATTAAAATGAAGGAGAGGACACATCTCATAGAAATACTATAAAAGAGTTTTGTAGAACTGAGATATTCTTAACGTTTTTTCTAGACTATGACTAAATAATTGCATTGAAAAGAAAAATAAATTTTATCCTGAGTAATTTTGTTGAAAAATAATAATCATTTTTGTAATTTATGTTTTTTATTATTAGGGAGAAGGAGGAGATCAAGGAGATACTGGAAAAATTGGTGAAACAGTAAGTTTAATTGTAATGAAATTTAAAAAATATTTTAGAATTATGTTAATCATGATCTGTCAGCTATAATTATGATAGTCATAATCAGAATAATTATTATCTACTGCATTTTTAAACTCATTTGTGATATTTCTATTGACAAAGAGAAATTCTTATACTATTGAAAAGAGGGAAACTCAGTTGATATTTTCACTCAGTATAAAAATATGTTGGCAATCTCAGGAGAATTCTTGTTTCTAATAGTTGGTATTCAATTTTAAATTTGATAACAGTCTAAATTTGACCTTTTTATTGTTAAAAATTTTGCTAAGTCATAAAATATTTTAAAGCTTGAAGGTAATTTTTCTCAAGATTGGAAAGGTTGGAGTAAATAAAAAGGTAATTAAGTGGAAATATAATTCCTTTCCTCAAATACAACTTATGTTGTTTATATTTACATACTTGTACAAGTAAAAGACTCTATGTTATGCTTGATTTAGGTCATTAAATATTTTTTTGCAGTGAGAAAAAACAGCTGAAATATTCTTTAAAAAACAACCCCCATAAAGTATATGAAATGCTAGATTGACACAAGTAAAGTAAAATTAATTAATAGGGTGCTAGCATAATTGTCATACAGCAAGTAGTATAATTTCATAACTTAAGTGGGCACATTACCTATAGCCTATACTATGACTTAAATAAAAGTAAAGCTTTCTACAAACTTGTTTATAAGACTAAATAATTAAAAATGCATCATTTTTCATTAATTAGTAAAAATAGCCAATCATTTTCCCACTTTATTAATAAGTATTTTGTGATACACAATGTTTACATTGAACTCCAGTATTCTGTGCACATATGTATCACGTCAGAGTTACAAACTCTTCCCCTCTCCCTTTTATTACCTGTCCATTGGGGACCATTCTCCCTAATTCCCACACCCCATCCCCTTAGGTTCCATGAAATGACTGTATTCTAGGTTTCTCATATTAAAGAAACCATTCACCTTTTAACCTTCTGTGTCTGACTCACTTCACTGAGCATGGTGATCTCAAGTTGCATTCATTTACCTACAAAAGCCTCAAAAACTATCTCTCTTTATAGATGAGCAGTACTCCATTGTGTACGTACACCAAACTTATGTATCCATTGGTTTGTTGATGAGTATTTTGGTGCTTTCCACATTTTAGCTATTGTTATGAACATAGGTATACATGTATCTCTACTATATGATGCGTTCAACTATTTTGGGAAGATTCTCAAAAGAGATAGTGCTGGATCAAAGGGGATATTTATTTTCAACCTCTCGAGGAATTTCCATACTGCCATCCATAGTGATTGTGCCAGTTTACAATACCACCAGCAATGTCAGAGGCTTCCTTTTTCCCCACAGCCTTACTAGCATTGATGGCTGTTCAAGTTCTGGATATGGGAAATTTCTTTGTGGTATTAGATAATATCTTAGTGACGTTTTGATTGGCATTTCTCTAAAGACTAAGGATGTTGAAATCTTTTCATATATTTGAACTTCTTCGTCTGAGAGTTGTTTATTTATTTCCACTGCCCATTTTTTAATCAGGTCTTTGAATCTGAGGGGTCCATTTTTCTTCAGTTCCTTGTATATTCTAGTTATTGGTTCCTAACTGAGGCATAGGTGATGAAAATCATTTCCCATTCTGTTGGTTCTCTCTACACTTTGTTGATAATTTCCTCTTCTGTGCAGGAACTTTTCATTTTGATATAATCTCATTTGTTGATTCTGGAGGCTATTTCTTTTGCTTTGGATGTCTTATTAGGAAAGTCCTTGCCTGCACCTACATCCTGTAGATTTTTGCCTAACGTCTTCCAGAAGGTTCAATGCTTCAGTTTTAACATCTAGGTCTTTGTTCCATGTTTTTCCCATTTTATTGATATGTATAAGTGCAAAATTTAAGGTTTACAATAAAGTTTAGCATTTTGTACACTTACGTACTACGTATCTTGTCAAGGTGACAAGGACTTTCCCACTCTCCTTTTGTCCCTTCCCCTACTCACCCCTTCCTCCCTCCCTCCCTGCCCTACCCCCTTTTCACTTTGTTTTTCATTTTAAGTTCCATAAGATTTGTGATCTGGGTCTCTCTTTGATCGATTTTTTGTTTGATTTAGGTGCAATGTGACAGGTATGTGTCTTGATTCAATCTTCTGCATGTGTATAACCAATTTTCCCAGTACCATTTGTTGAAGAGGCTATCCTTTTTTCAGTATGTGTTTTTGGCTCCTTAATCAAAGATCAAGTAGTGGAGGGTACTTGAGTTTATCTCTGCATCCTCAGTTCTGTTCCATTAGTCAAGCTGTTCTTCTACCAGTATCATACAGTTTTTGTAATGTTGCTTTGTCATATAACTTGATGTTTGGAATCATAATGCCATCTGCCTTTGTCTTGTTACTCGGGATTGCTTTGACTACTCTAGGTCTCCTTTAAGTCCATATGAATATAAGGACTATTTTTCTGTGAAAAAAAGTTGTTGGCATTTTGACAGGGATTTCATAGAATCTGTGTATCAGTTTGGGTAGGAAGTATAGACATTTCCTGCCTATCCAAGAACAAGAGACGTCCTTCCATTTTCTGACGTCTTCTTCAATTTCTTTCTTCTGTATAATATAATTTTCTTTGTAGAGGTCCTTCAATTCGTTGGTTAGGTTTAATCCTAGGCATTTAGTTTTTCATGGGCTATTAAGAAAAGAATTACTCTTCTGAGCTCTTTCTCAGTGAGTTCATTGTTACTGTAGAGGAATTCTGTTGATTTTTTAGTATTGATTTTATTTCCTGCAACTTAAATTGTTTATTATTTCTAAGAGTTTCACAGTGGAGTACTTGGGGTCTTCTATGTAGGTAATATCATCGGCAAATAACTTCAACTTCCTCTTTTCTGATCCAAATTCCCCTTATTTTACTCTCTTACCTGATTGCTTTGACAAAGGTTTCAAAGACTATGTTGAATAGTAATGCTGAAAGTGGACATCCTTGTCATGTTTCTGACTTAAGGGGAAATGCTTTCAATTTCTTCTTATTTACTGTGATATTCGCAGTGTGTCTGACATATATCACTTATGTGAGCTTGAGGTATGGCCTTTCTATACCTATTTTCCTTAGGGTTTTTAGAAATTCTTAATCTTAAAAAAATCACTGCTATTCCCAGTCAAACATGAGCCACTGAAAGATGAACTTTTTTGTTCTTGAGTTTACTGAGAGAAGACATTTTAATAGAGTGTTTAGATCAGATTATTCAATATCTTTTAACAAATATGATTTTAACTCATATTTCTTTTAGGTCACTCAATGAAATTTAATTCTGTAATTTCTGAGGATCAGTTTGTTTAAGGATAGTGTCTACAGTTAAAATATCAATGACAAATGTCTTTTCTTAAAATGAAAACTTATATATTAAACTTCGAAGTATTACTTACTTAAACATGCTGGACTCCTTGCAAATAGCATAAAAACTCATTACCACTGTTGTCCAAAGAAGAAATGAATTGTCTTGACAGGTACTAGATGTTTGTTACTAGTAAGAAAATAACTTATTGATCATTTGCAATGTACTAGCCATTTGGCAGTGCTGAGTAGTATCATACATTATGGTAGTTCATTTAATTTTCAACCAGTTGTAAAAGATATGTGTCACTGCACTTTTTAAATAATGAAACTAGAACATGGGAAAAAGCCACTCTGCAGCTGTATTGGTAATAAATTGCTGAAATGAGATTTAAATCCAAAGTTCTAAACTCAAAACCCAAATGTCTACATCCCATCATGTTGTGATGGTTAGGATTTATTCAACAACCATTTCACCGAGATGTTGTAGAGATAGTGAAAGTATAAAATAAGTTATCAAACAAAAGTTTCCTTCGACTCTGAGATTTCTTCTCACGAAAGATGTAACATAGAGGCTTTTAAATGAATGAATAAATGAATGAATGAATGGCTGCCTGTACTAACTAAAAAAATTATTAAATCCCTAAATAATACTTGAGCTCTGAGTAATTCCCAGCATTATTTTGCCTTGTTAATTTCCAAATCTGATAAACACAGTTTATCTAATCCACAGTTTTGTAACCAAGAAAGTTCTTGAAGCCTGGAATGGTGGCACATGCGTATAATCCCAGCATTCTAGGAGCATGAGGCAAAAAGAACCTCAAATTCGAGCCCAGCCAGGGCAACTGAGTACCTCACTGAGTCCAAGTTTCAGAAGACAGAAGTATCTTAGTGGAAAGCCCTCAGGTTCAGTCTCCAGGACAGAAAAACAGCTTGAGAGATAAGAGATGATACAACTGCACTTCGTTTTGCCAATCTGTGAGTTTGGGATAGCACATTTAATTACAGCAGTTAATCTTTATTTTAGCTGATCTTTTTATAGTCATTTAATTGTGTTAACTAAACCTTCAGTTTTATTTTAGAATCACACTAACTAGAAGAAAAATTTTGATAAAATATGTTGAAGAAAACATTATCGCCCATATTTTATGCCTTCATACACTGTATAGTAATTTCCTATAAACAAAGAATTATTGATTTCTGAAAATGCATCCTAAAGGAGTCTCTAATCTCAAAATGTACCCTCATATCACTCTCATTCTTCAAATGAATAATTTAATAATTATCTCATTATAATTAATAATTCTCTGTGTTTTAATGTGTCTAGTGTTATAAGAAGAAAAAAGTGTACATTTTTAGTATTGGCCAAGAGACCAAAATTAAGATCTGCCCAGACATTATTAGAGAAAAACTTTCATTTAAAATAAGCAAGAATTTTTAATAGAAATTCTAATGCTCAAACAAGATCACCTATACAGTGATTCTGCACCTAATTATTGAGAAATTTAATGTCTATCTTTAGCATTTATTAGCAGATAAATTGCAATTGTTTAGCATATATTAGCAGATAAATTGTTACTAATAGTACCAGGACAATTTTAAACAAAAATGTCTCTGACTTTATGAGACTTATAGCCCACTGGACATTTGATAGTAAATAATCCCATAAAGGAATACATAATGTGTGATAGATTCAAAAAGGAAAAATATAAAGGACTTTGACAAGTAAAAAATTTAGATCAGTACATGAGCAAAGGCTGATCTGAGGCAATGCCATCATAAAGAATGGTATGAGTTGGACAGAAGGAGGAAGGAAAACATTCCTGGAATATAAGTAGTAAAGCATATTTTCCACATTTTACCCCTACCTTGTTTAGAAAAAATACAAAATCTTTAAATATTCATTCATTCAGCAATCAAAGCCTGAAAGTAACAATCTTGTAGAATTTCTTACTAAGCATGATAAGTTGTATAAAGCTCTTAGAACAGTGCCAGTCACAGAGTAACCCTTGATGCCCAGAAGGTGCTATTGTCCTGAAGTTTGTAATTGTTTTATGTGACAGCTTTAAGTGGGAAAGAGAATATTTAGCTTTTTTAGAAAAACTCAAAATCAGTGTGGAGACCTGGGTACATGACAGAAGAAGCCATATGAGATGCTGTGAGTAAGGAGGCAGGAGCCAATCTTTCTGGGTGATTATTTAATACATGGTCCTAGAGTTGATGAAAAATTGCTAAGAATTCTAGGTAATCTGTTGTCATGATTTAATTTGTTTCATGATCACTCCAGGTACAGTAGGTTGGGAAGTTAGAACATGGGTGAGAGGAGCAGAAAGAAGCAGGAGAGCATGACTCAGGAAGTTATCACAGTAGGCTATGTAAGAGAAGAAGATGCCTTTATCACAGATAAGCGTGACCATTGTGGCAATAAAGAGAAGTGGATGTATTTAGGATTTATTTGTTTGAGATGATACATTAGATGAATGGCAGCTGCAAAAGAAAAATAAACACCGAGAGAGAAAAAGAGAGAGACAGAGAGAAAATTGTGCATCCCAGCACATAATCGACATTTAATAGCTAAACTATTTATTATTCACCAGGAATACGCTGGTTATATGACATCTAAGATAATTCCAATTCTAAGAATTTATGACTCTTTCCTGGGAATTTTAATGTTTCCACTTCTCCCGCTTGTCTGCCAACTTGGCTTCTTTCCTCTGGCCCTTTTGTAGTTTCATTGTATCTTACTTAAGCTGAACCAAACAGAACTATGTATTTTAGAGACAATGACTTCATTGCTTTCTCAATGAATGACACAATAATTTTATCATGTTTTATTTATAGTTAATGGCACTTCAAACCATGCAGATGTTTTTCTGTAACAGGAGACTGAAGATATCCTTGAGAAAAAATTAAATAGTGACCCCCTAAGATTCTCTAATGGTCAGCTATTTTAAATATAATATAAAATGTGGATTACTTTTCTAAAACGTTCTTGGTTACTTACATTAATTTTTGGTTAGCACATTTGTGCCAACTTGAAGAGATTCATTGGGTTGCTCTGTAGTCTGGCCACACTGATTACTCTCTTCACATATAACTCAACTGATTTGATTTTGACTCATTTATTCCTTATCTGCTGTTTTGCTACTTCCCCTCTGACATACTAATGTACAGAAGTGACTGTTGGAAAGATGAAGGAAGAAGGGCCCTAGATGGTCCTCCAAATCAGATAATCCATTTTCGTTACAAAACATTTAGAACTGCAAACCTTCAGATAGTTGTTTCCAAACTAGATTAGAAACAGTTCATTCAAAAACCAAAAAAGCACTGATGATTTCATAGAAAGAAATCCATTTGTTGAAGAGATATTACTTCACTTATTAAATGAACCTTATATAATATACATTCTTGCCATTCTATAAGTGAAGACATTGAGATTTATTGAAGTTATGTAATATGTCTGAATTTATACAGCTAGCAAGTAGGAGATCTGGTTATCAAATCCAAGATTTCTATCTCCAGTTCCAAGGCTTTTTTTTTTCCTCTCTCCATCAAGTAATCATCGATTTTTCCTGTCCTTTAAATAGAACTTTGAAAACATCCTTGGGAATTAAGAGATTTGAATCAATGGTTAGGAAGTTTGGGGGGTGGGGGAAGACAGTAAAGTTTTACTCAGTAATATCGTAAGCCAAGCTGGCAATTCGATTTTTAAATTATTGTTGAATGTTATTACTTTCTGAGGACTGTGGAAACATAATGTATTTATAGAATCAGAAGAGATTTGTAAGGAACTGGAAAAAATATTTTAGAAGTGTTCAGCATAAAATCTCATTTGATAGAATTACCATGAAATTAGTTTAATACAAACTGATTTTACATTATTTAATAAGTTTCATTTTTTTCTTTCATTAGAGGCAAAATGTTGAGTAAAATTCTTTTAATCATAACAAGCTACATGTCCTTGAGGGAAAGACCCAGAAGCTGGCAGGCCATTTAGCCAAACAGGAAAAACTAAAGTTAAGCTCCATCAACTGTCCCAGAGTAGACCTCTACTCTCAGTGTCATTATTTTCAAAAATATCATCTATTTTCTCTTGTTTTTAAGCTACATAGCTGCAGCACTGTTATGTCAGGGAAATAATTTTTCTCAGGGGGTGTAAAGTTATTCAAAATGTATGTCTGTAGCATTTTCCATCGTCAGAAAGATCTTTGCCTGAATCTGATAAAAGTAACTGCCAACATGGAAACCCTGTGATACACCAGATACTTCGAATATATTGTATCATTTAATTTTCATAAAGAGCATGGAAAATAATACTCGTTTCAATTTTGTACAAATGGAAATTTAGATGTCAGAGAAGTTAAAGAACTTATCCGCGCACTGGGAGTACAGAACCAGTGCTGAGATTACTAAGGCAGCAACTCAACTTCTCATATTGTTCTTCTGCATAACAATGACCTGAAGAGTTCTGTTTATTTATCTATTGAAATCCTTCTGTCTTGTTATTACTACATGACATTAGAAGTCATAGAACCCTGAGTGCATAGTACATTATGGTTGGAAAAACAAGGCTTCAAAAACCAGCGTGTTAAAAGTATTATGCCTTAGCATTGTGTATTTGTTGTTTATCATCTTTAAACTGTATAGATAGCATCACTTTTCTGATTAGGAAGCCTTAGTGAAATATTTTTACTAGAATACCATGTCTGAGAAGGTGTAGAAAAATCAAAGGGAGGAATAAGTTGCCATAAAAGGGAAGATACAGGAAGTATGTGGACATATCAACGTATATGAACAGAGTAAGTATGTAACCTTACAATTTCAGGTAAACTGATGGAAATAAAATTTAAAAGGACAATTCTGCCTATCACTATTCTCTGGTAATACTCTCCTAACTATAAACAGAAGAGGTGACAATGAAGTGTTGCAAAATTTCACACAGTTGAGGAATATTACTAAGGTGTAAAGATTCTGGGTTTTCTGGTCTATTGAGTACCATTTTTCTAACAGCTGTGCCATCTAGTAATGGGCAAATTACTAGAAAAATTACAAATACTAAATTACCTAGATTAGCTGGGGCCCTGTAGTCTTTTTTTTTTTTTTTAATGAAAGCAAAGAAAAACCTGCTGTGAAAGCATCCAGATGTAGTGGCCCATGCCTGTAGTCCCAGCACTCTGGGAGGTTGAGGCATGAGATTCACAAATTCAAGGCCACCTTGGGCAACTTAGTAATGGAGAAAGACTCGGCTTCAAATTAAAAAAATAGAATGGCTGGGGATAAGTGTTAATGAGAAGGCCCTGAGTTCAATCTCTTGTATCACAATATATATATATATAGAACATGGAAGACTATAAGAAATTGCACATTATAAAATAAGATGAAAAATGTAAGTATTAACAAGAGGCAAATCAACATTAAACTATATGCAAGTAGGTATTAAGCAAAAAGTATTAAGTATTAAAAATGAAAATCACTACATAGTTATAATAAAAGCAACATGGCAAAATTTTTATCCACAATTAAATAAATGATATTCATAGTTCCGTGCTACAAGCTAGAAACAGAAGTGATTGAAAGACCAGAACACAGTGAACATATTGACATAAAGGCTTATATAGCTTAATTTATACTCCACTTATATTCTTTTGTCATCCCTAAATACAAACTATTACCATAATTACTGAAAAGTAAAATATTCCAGGAAAAGTAGTAAAACCTAGAATTTATGTATTGATATAGAAAACAAGGTACATGTCATAATCTTATTAAAAAGTATTTTCAAAAAATAATCAAAAATAGTACTCTTTGTACTCAAATAGTTTCTCAGGGAAAGTCAGAGTAAGATGGTAGAATAAGAGTCTCCAATAATCATTTTCACACACTCTCCACACACACATAAAGACCTTCAGAACAAGGAAATCAATGAGAGAACATAGTGCCTTTTTATAGCATTATAATGGGGAAAGATACAATGAGAAGGTAATAAGTGCAACGTACATTAATCCCATCGTCTCTCCCGCAACCTCAGGCAGCAGAGTTTGGAGAGAGATTCAGTTCCCTTTGGACAAGCAAGCATAACATACACCTTGAATCCCAATACCAAACTTCCTGTAGTAAAACCCAGTATGGGGCAAAACTCTATGTCCCCTAACTCCAAGGTGGTACCTTTGGACAAACATCCACACCTTCCCTGGCACTGTTTAGGAGCCTGTGAGGCTAACTCAATGTGCTGTCTGTGTCATTGCTCCTGGCTACAGGGGCCTTAGACTCTGGACAAACATCAGCAACAAGCAGGGCTCAATGCCAAGGAGTTTGGGTTCACCCCAGCACTATACCAGCCTCGGATGGCATGTTGTTCAAGCCTGGGGTGAGGCCAGCCATATCTCAGGCTTAGAGTGCCCCACACAGCATTAAAGATGTTAAAATGGACATAAAATAGGAAGTAGAAAGTGGAGGTGAAGTAAAAGTGTAGACGTTTGTTTGTGTGCTCTATTTTTGCAACCAAGGATGTTATTGTCAGGTAGGAATAACCCACTGTATTTTTAGTTTATTTAAATAGTTACACATTAATATAATACTAAAGATTTCTTAAAGTGTTTTTAGGCTGAGAACATGTAAGACAGAGGATATGTTACGCTTTGCTAAGGGGAGAAGAACAGGAGGGACTGGTGGAAATAATTGCCAGTCCTCAGGTAGAGGACACGACCACTCTTAAAGGTGATGGTGCAATTATAAAATGAGAGTAAGACTAGTGAAAAATAATCTCTTTGGTTATGAATTTTTAAAAAACAATAATATTGGAAACCTCCATAACCAATTTCTATGTTTTGAAACTTAAGGATCGCAAATATTATGAGAAAGGGATCAGCAAACTTTCCTTTTGTAAGAGCCAGGCAGCACATATTTTGGATTTTCGACCATGTGGTCTCTGTCATAACTCCTCAACTTTGCTTTTGTATGAAAGCAGCCGTAGCCAACGCATAAATGAATGAGCCTGGCTCTGGTCCCAATGAGACTTTATTTACAAAAGCAGACAGCTGGCAGGATTTGGCCTACCAGCTGCAGTTTGTCCATCCCTGCTGCACGTTGTTTGGGATGCACCCATTTTTACTGAGGCTGCCATACGCCTATTCTGTTTCATTAGTCTCTTTATCATTAATAAAAAAAAAACACTAAATGCAAAAACGACTTCTTCAAATCTTGTGCACTGATTGTGTACATAATGAATATTTCTGCAATTATATGCATGCCATGTATGTGCCCAACCTGCCGTACTGGAATTTATCATTTTCACTCTTACACACTTGAAAATCTTACTAGAAAATATCTTCCAGGGCAATAATATTTGTCTTTTATGCATATGGCTTCACTGAAACATTTTTATGAATATTAGAGATAATTTAAGCTCTTAAAGCTCAAAACATTTCCACATTTTAACTTTTAGTGAGTTTTTATTGTTTTGAAGAAGTTTTCAGTGAATAAATTAGTCTTGTATTTCCTGTTAGGTTAGAAAATAGTACTCTATTTCCTTTTATCTTTCTTTTGCTGTCTGTCCTCTGTTTATGAAAAGCCTTTTTTTTCCCATCAGTCTTACAAAGGAGTCCAATGGGAAGCACCATAAGTGTTTGGTGCAAGCAATATTAACATTCCTCTTTTGGTTATAGAAAAAATAATTAAGTTTGGATTTTATTTTAACTTTAAATATTTTATTTTAAATATAAATAAATGCAAAATTATATCAAACTATATATACATATATAAATATAATATATGGTATATACATATATAAATATAAATTTCTTCTTGCTTTTCATGTGTTAGTTTGGAAACAGGTAGAAAAATAGTTACAATAAAATATTAATATGGCTAAAAAAAGACATTGCATTTGATTGCAGGAATCAAGGGCGAGTTCTAGCGATGATCTGGCACTTTGAACAGGACCTTAAATAATGTGACTTACTTGCATGAATGGATCAAGACCCTCAGCTCTACTCTAGATAACAAGAATGGCATGTATAAAGATCTAGAATTATGAAAGAACCTGTGTACACTGAATCGCTGTTAGTTTTGTATTACAGGATCATACAGGGGTAAGAATCATAGAGGAAAATGAAAGAGAGGAAAAAGACAGTGTGTAAAGGTAAACAGAGATGCCCTAACGAGGAGCCCTGGATACACCCCATTCACAATCATTCATATTTTGTCCAGAGAGTAGTTAGAAGATGCAAAACTTACAGTAATGTAAAACAGTTTGATGTAAAATAGGTACACTATCAGAGATAAAAGAAGACATGTATCAAAGTTATTGTAATATTTTAGAGACACAAGATAGCCACATGTTTTAAGATACTGGCAAAGGAGAAGTTATGAAAGATTTTTAGAAGATGGAGTAAAAGCTTTGTAAACTTGAACTGTACTGTATATTCAGTGCCTGTCACATAATCATTGAATAAATGTGCTCAAAAATCAATGATTTCTATAGACTTCTCCTTACTTCTCTTTGGAGTGCTCTATCCTTCCATCTCTATATGTCCAAATTTATTCTCCCCTAAAGGCCTAGATCAAACAATATATGCAGGAAATTTTCCCAAAATTCCAAAACTCAAAGTGAATGTTTTTAGCCTGGATCAGAACTTTGTATAATTCCTGTTAAATTTTTTTTAAAATTTCATCTTTTATAACATTTAACACTTTTTTCTGTGTGTATTTGATATTATTATATATGTATGTAGGCTCTCCTATTTGATTATAGATGTTTTGGGGTGAAATTCATGTTTGTATTTCAGTTTATATTACCCAGACTGTCTAGCACAAGAGTTTTTCTCTTTCTAATGTTCAATAAATATTTATTGAAAAAACATAAAAATCATATCTAATTATGATTTTGGAAGCAAAATATTCTGTATAACAAAGTAGGGAGAGTAAAGATCTGGAACTTGATTATTTTCTTAGCCTAGTAAAAGATAAAGTATTTAATAGCATCTCCTTAGAAATAAAAATTCTAAAAAGATGGGAAATAGTCAAAAGGATGTCAGGAAAGAACATCAAAATCAGTTTCAGAAATTTGCTTAAGGATTAAATAATTAACATTATATTTCTTAATGCTGTATGTCTCATTCAAAGAGATAGCTTTTGATTTCTTGATGTTGCAACGTAACATGGGAAAGCATAAAAACATCACTCTCCTTAGGGATCAAAGACTCTCAAAAAGTAATGAATTCATAATAGAAAAACCATAATTAAAGTGGTCAACTTATGTTTAGTTAACAAATATTACATGACAAAGAACATGGTTATGAAAACAAATAAGAATAGTGAAGGCCGAGGATGATTTAAAATAGGCAAACTGGCTTCCTGGAAAACTTAAGATTGATGTAGCTCTTAATGGGTAAGAAGAGATTGATTATTCTCATGAGGAAACACGTCACACTTTGGAGAAATTGATACCTTAACACTACATAATTGATGGGAGGAGGAATAATCTACTTTTAAAATATCAATTTACAAAGAAACAGGGTGACCTGGAGGGGAAATACAATGGAATAAATTCTAAGCACATGTTTTTAAAATTACATAACCCTGCATTTTCTCCCACCAGAGGAATCTCTGATGTGATAGGGTATCAAATTCCATAAAAATTCGGGGAAGGAGGAAAGTCATAGTTAGGAGAGGCTTCATGAATTACTGATAGACATGAAATGGTTCAATATTGTTTCCTTTTTTAAAATAAGAGACAAAATTATAAGTAGATATTAAACTGGATTAGAACTTTATACTTCAGGAAGAGTACAGTATGTCTTTTTAATAAGATACATTCTATTTGAATTTAAGCCATTACATTGATTTTTAAAAGTGAGATAACTCAGTTTTTAACCTTTCCTGTTTAGTAATTCAGATTCTTTATTGTTACAGTATTATTCTTTTTTCATTAGTTTTATTAGACATACTAATAGTATGAAAATCCATCCAAAAGCCACTGGTCTTATATTTGCTATGTTTCTGGATGAAATTGAGAGAATATCCAATGTTCTAAAGAAGGTAGTTTAATTTGCTTCACTTTTCCTCTCATGCCCCCTATATTAGCCTAGGCTTTTCCACTAGATAAACTACACTGGTTTATGAATTGGGGGTTTCATCCTTGCTTCCTAATTATCTGGTGCATGACTGCCATATGGCAGAAATTTAATAAGTGAATGTCGGATCAAAATATTTTCTAATCTGGTAGCAAATAAAGCCAGTTTACTTGTGCACATATTTGTCAAGACTACGTGTGCTCATGTACCTTTGTTAGGCAAATCTACAGCAGTACTACATAGTAATGGGGATAAGGATATAACAGAACTGACCCAATTGTCCCAGATTCTCATTACCCTTAAGGAGATGGTAAATAGTATTTACTAAACCCTGTGTATGGCATGTGCAATTATTATACATTTAATATCTCATTTAATCCTCAAACTTTTGGAACTCAAGATTGTTCCTTTTGTGACAAGAGAAAGGCATTAAGTACACGCCAACTGTCTGTATTTCTATAGACATGAATTTACCACATGGAGTAATGAGTATATACAAAACTAAGGAGAAAACTAGGAATTTCAGGAATATAGTGGGGTTTTTCCAGCTTGAATTCTGAAAGAGAAATAAGCTGACACATAAAAATGCGATGCTTTTGGTTAAATCAGTTTTATCTAAGAAGGAATTGATGTAATAGTTTAAGCGTGTGAGTTTTATTTAAAGTAAGAAAGATTAAAATCATAATCTCAGATATCTTCTTTATATGTAAATTTTAAGATAAAATTGTCCTTTGACTTGAAACCTTTTTCATAAAAAGCCCTTTTTACTAATGTTTAAGTTTAGAAGGGTTTGTTTACAGGAGCAATTAAATATATCTTCCATGAAGATATATTCAATCTGTTTCCATCACTTTTGCTTTATTTAATTTGTAAACTTACTCATTTAACCTATATTTACTGTCATCTGTATGTTAAGCAGCATGCTAAGTATAAGGACACAGTATCATCCCTGAGCATGTGGATTAAAGAATCTGAAAGTCATATCTCCCTAGATGATGAAGAATGAAGCCCAGTGAGCTAAAGTAGTGTATCCCAAGTCATGCTGCCATTCTTAGCTTAAAAATTTTATGTGAAAACACAAATAAAGTGATCAAAATTTAGCTATTTGGAAGAGTAATGTATTTGTCAATAGATATGCATACTTGAAAGTCTTAAAATTACATTGAAATAAAAACATCTGGAGAAACATTATGGACAAAAAGGAAAAATACATAGTATCCTTTTGACTGTTCAACTTCTTTTCACGTATAGGTCTTCCACAGTTTTCTTTTCCCAACCTGTGCTTTCCACATTATTGTACTTAACCTTTTCAACCTTTTCCTCTTATCAATCCACATCTTCTGTTGGGTGACTCCTCTGTTCTCCAGAACTCACCTACCATTTTCTTGCTGATGATCTACAAATTTCTTAACTCCAGACCTATATAATGAAATGTGTACTGAATATATATACAAAAATGTCCTGTGAGTATCTCATATTCATAAAGTCTAAAATGGAATTATTTTTATCCAAGTAGATAACATTATGTCTTTCCAGTTTTCTGCATCTCCTCATTATTTATCTAGAATGACAAGTTTCTTTTTATTAACTTCATGGACAAAAGTGTGCAGTTTTTGGAGAAATAAAGATTAAACATAGAATCCATGTTCTCATTTAGTATTTGAAATTGGCTTTTTTCATATCTCACTGATCTTTTGTTTTTCTTATTTTCAACAGTTTGTATTAGATTGAACTATGTAAAATTATGACTTTTAGAGCATTTCAACCTTCTACTACCCTTGTTGTGGAAAGATGACTTATAAAATTCTAAAATTATTCTAAAAGAATAAACAAAAATACTAATACAGTTATTGAAGTTAATATATTCTAAGATGAAACAGAACTAAAGTCTAAGAAATTAGCTTTGTATGTTTCATTTTCAATAGAATTTTAAGAGACTTGATCTGAGATTCTTCATACTATAAATTCAGTTACTTACACATTGAAAAGAAAAATTGAAATAATAAAGAAGTGTACTAAGCAAGTAGTTCAGGCACAATGATATTTTAAAGATATTTCTCAAATGTAAGAACTTTATATAAAGGAGTTTAAAATGTTTTAAAATTTCAATTAGGAAATGGTCTCATTTTATATCAGTCTTTAGGGAACAAATGTGATGTGTTCACTATGAAAAATGGAGGTACAGCATTTTTAAGTCTTTATTAAATGTGGAAAAATATAGTATTCTAAATTCTAAGAAATGATTTATTCTGCATCAAGTTTTTGGCCTTCTGAGTCTTGGCTTCAGTTAACAAAATCTTTAAAGAGACTATTCCATAGTCTATTTTGAAAAACATAAAATGCTTTCAATTATTATACAGTTGTCTAGCTCTTAAAAACAGCATGTTCTGGCTGAAAGCTTTTTGTGTTCTTTATTATGTGTTAGATGCAGAAGCAGTGTTTTTGAAACCTTTTTTTAAATGAAAATGTTTGCTGAAAAGGCATGTAGATCTGGTAATTCTTAAAATTGAAGGCTGTGGCTTCTAGGGCCTTTTGTACATTCCTTAAATGCCCACCAGAAATAATTTGAGTTTTGTGAACCCTGTGGTCATTGTCTAAACTACTAAGTGCAAAAGCAGGCATAGTCAATAGATAAAACTCCTAGTCATGCCTGTGTTTCAATGAAACTGTATCAAAATATAGGATCTTCAGGGCCTTATTGTCCTGACTCTTGCTTTTCCTGGTTTTCTGTAGAACTTTATCCTCTGTCATTTTTTGCTATATTATATTTTAGTATTTATTTTGACATTAGTTATTTCTAAACTTACTAATAATGCTTTATAAACTAAACTTAACTTTATAACTAAACTTTATAAACTAAACTTACTATAATGCTTTATACATGATTTCATTAGCTATTGAAATAATAAAATTTTATATACATCCCATTTTTAAGACAATATACATTATTTTAAGCCTTATTTAAAGTGATCCTAGAGAAATGCATAACTTAAATATAAGAAACTAAACAAGGCTACTCGGAGGAATCAAAGTCTTAAAAATATCAAACGAAGGAAGAATAAAATTTAGTCATTGTGGTATTTTTTTCTATTTTATTTATTTATTTATTTATTTATTTATTTATTTATTTTGGTGCTGGCGTTTGAAACCAGGGTCTCATGCATATAAGGTAGATGCTCTACCTGTAAGTTACACCCCTAGTTCCTTATGATTATTTTTAAATGTATGTGAGATTCTTTGCCATTCCTCACTCGGAAGGTGCAATCTAATTTCACATCTTTGAATGCAGGTGGACTTAGGTGCACACTTGTAGTGAATATGAAATGGCAGAAGTGAGTGTGTAGACAGGTCATATGAGTCATTGAAGCTCCTAGCTTACTCTCTGTCTTGGATCACTGGCTGCAGGGCAAGCCAGCAACCATGCTGTCAGGCTCAATGGACAGGCCTTTGTGGCAAAGAAGTAAGCTCTTCTGCCAACAGCCTGCTTGGAAATAGCTTCATTCAAGCCTTCAAATCATTTCAACTGGTGTCAAATCTTGACTGAAACTGCACTAAAGACAGAGGCAGAACCGCTAACCATCTAAGCCATTCCTGAATTCCTGACTCACAAAAACTGTGAGATAATACATGTTTATTATTTTAGGGCAACTAACTTTTGGGAATAATTCACATTGAAACAAAGGAGAACTAAAAGAGTAATATGCAAGATTTCAATATTTATTTTAAATGAAGGAATACAAGGGAACAAAACCAGAAGTCATTCATATTTCTGTTGTAAGGATCCGTAGGTAATATATACAAGTAAATGATGATGATTTCTTCATGGACATAATTAGCCTTTGCGTACTTTCCATGTAAGAATATCTGATTTGCTCCTTGGTTTTCTATTTGCATTTGTTCTTGACTCACATTTGCACGTAAATACTTGAGGTGTCGTGCACAAATAGGAAACCAGGGCCCATACTGTAGTGTTCTTTGAAAAGGGCTTCTGGGAAAAGGGACATGAACGGTGTAGGAAATCTTTGCCCAATACAAGTCTCCCAACTGTGAATGACAGGGCATTCTTAGTACACAGAAGTTAACTAAAGTGAAGAATTTGACTTCAAAAATAGTCTGAACATAATCTTCCACTTAAAGTATACTTTCCTATTGTATCTTGATGAACATTCTTTTGTTTGGCTGAAAGAGCAAAAATTATATTCTAAACAAAGGCATTTCATAAACTGTATTCTCACTTATGTCTCCTGTTTTTTGATGCTGAACTTCTCAGGAGAATAGTCTGTTGTATATTGTTCATATTTTTCTTTCTCTTTGGCCATATACTCTTAACCCTATGGCAAACAGAATAAAATATACAAAAAATACTGAATTGCTCTTAGAGGTCACCGTCAGCCTTGCAATCTCACCCAATCTGACTTATTCTCATTTCGTATCCTTTGTTGTTAAGGACACTAATGCTGATTTCTCTTTCTTTGAAATTTTTTTCATCTAGACTTTCTTTGCACATTCCTGGTTCTCATCTCATCTGACTCTAGTCATCTCCTTCTACCTCTTGACTCCAAAAAGTATTCATTAAGAGTCTCTCCTTATTTTCTTATTACTGTGTGTAGCACATTTTTCTTAGATTTCAACAACTGATGTTTCCATAGAGACTCATGTATTAGTATTGCAGAGTATATATCCTGCTTGAAATACTGCAGTTGTATTCTGGCTTAATTCATCTTTCCTCCAACACTGACTTTTCTCCTGAGCTTGTTACTTATTTTGATGATGATACCACTGCTTTCTTAAAAGTCATTGTACTTAACCCAGACTATGACAATGGCTTCTAAGTATTTGTCGCATTTTCTAATGGACAGTAATTTAGCATACTGATACTATTTCATTTCTTTTTTACTCAAAACACATATGACTCTTATATAAGCACATATTTTCCTACAAAGATCTTTGTTCACTTGACTTTCAAAGCCCTCAAGTATGTAACTAATGTATTTCATTTTCATTTTCCCCACCACATACCCTGTATTTCAGACCATCTAGACTGATCTTATACTTACCAAATACGTCATCATTTGCTACATCCCAACTTCTACTCAAATCATGCTCTCTACTCAGAATATACTTTCACCGTTGCATCTTGTCAGCACCACGCCTTAAACATTGCCTGCTCTGTGAATTCCATTGTTATAGTTAATCTTTCCTTTCATTGAATTGGTTTGAAAGATACCTAGCTTAGTAAAAGCAACTCATGAGTGTGTCTGGAACAGGTCATGGTGGCATGACCTTTGGGACTACATCTGATCCTTGGCACCTTCCTCATGAGTTCTCCCCTGCTCCCCATTTCCAGAATGTTATGAGTTGGGAGGCTTTCCTCTGCTGTGCTCTTCTGCCATGCCCTTCCACCATGATGTTTCTGTCTTCCCCTGCTCCCTGTTTCCTGGATGTCATAAGTTAAGCAGTTCTTCTCTGCTGTGTCATAGCCTTAACTGCTAAGGATATTAACCTTGATTTCTCTCTCTTTGGAATTTTGTCTTTCACTACCTTTGAGTATTAGTTTTCCTTCTCTTAACTTATACAAACTATGCATTTGCCTTATTACAGTTTACTGAATTATGAGCGCCCTAGTAATTTTACTCTTCCTCTATCCTCGCAGTTCCTAGGTATGAATAACAAATGGTTAATTTTTTTCCTTAGATCATTTTGCGTTTATTGAAAAAAAATTGATTTGCAGTTTAAAGTAGGTGTTGGTTCAGTGCACTTTCTGACATTTTCATGTACTGAATGATTTCTGTGAAGCTAACTTTTAAATAGGCCAATTGAGCTCAATTACAAACTTTTCAAATTTCATGTCAACACACATTTTAATTCACTGAATTTTTAAGATAATACTGATTGCTAGAACAAATAAACCTAAAATTTTCTGTTAGCTTAACAGTACAGAAAAAATATTTTTGCTCTTTTGTGCTCCTCAGGAAGAACCTTGGTCTGCTTTGCTCATTAATGAAGTTTTAGCAACGAGCATCATACCTGGCAGAGTAGGCATCAAGTACTTCTTAAACAAATAAATAAGTGAAGGAATGGGCCTATGTTATTCCCTTATGCATTGAGGGGCTTTCAAAGAAGCCACAAACATGACTTCTGAATATATCCACCTCAAGTAGATATGAAAACTAGAGGAGTTTTCATCTTATTATGTAGATTTTCTTTTTTCTTTCTTTTTTAAATACTTTTGCAGTAAATCTTCAAAATTCATTTCACAAGGGCACATACTATGTTTGGATTCCAAGCTCTTTGCCTACCAGCAGAGCACCTGTCACATGTTAGGCACTCCAATACATGTCCATTTATGAATGAACTAATTCTGATATGAAATCATATGCTGGTACCTATACTAGGAGGAATTTTACATCAAAATAAAGCTTAGGATTATTGGAAAGAAATGCAATGATTACAGTTGATTTAAAATTTGTATGTTACAACAGCAATGCAAAATATATGCATTTTCGGGTACATTTTTTCCTAAAAGGGACCTGTTGGTGTACCAGGAGAAGTTGGTGTAAATGGAATCACTGGTGAAAAGGTAATTTCTTTCTTTGTTTTGTTTTATATTAATAATTGTAGGTTAAATTCACAGGAAACCTTCATATATTTTGTTAGTTAGAAATCATAGCTAATATATTACCTCTACTAAAACTCATAAATATATTGAAAGTCAGCTAACAGCTTATTTTTCTAATTTTTTAAACATTTTCCACATTTTATTGATATGTATAAGCACAAAACATAGAGTTTACATTGATCTTGAGCATTTTGTGCACATACATATCATGGCAAAGTTACAAATCCTTCCCTTCTCTCTTTTCAACCCTCCCTCCCCCCTTCACCTCTCCTCTGGTTTCCATTATTCCCCACATTAAGTTCTATGAAATAATTGTGCTCTGAGTTTCTCATATCAGAGAAACCACTCAATATTTCACCTCCTGCTTCTGACTCACATCACTAAGCATGATGGTCTCAAGTTGCATCCATTTACTTATAAAAGCTTCCAACCTGTCTTTATAGATGAGTAGTATTCCACTGTGTACAAATACAATTTATGTATCCATTGGTCTATTGATGAGTATTTTGGTGTCTTTCACATTTTAGTTATTGTGTTCCTATGAACATGGGTATACATGTATCTCTGTTATGTGTTCCTTTTAACTCTTCTGAGAAAATTCCCAGAAGTGGTATCACTGGATTGAAGGGGACATTTTTATTTTCAGTCTTTTGAGAGACTTTCATACTGCTTTCCATAGTGGTTGTACTAGTTTACATTCCCACCAGCAGTGCAAGAGCATTCCTTTTTTTCCCTACAGGGCAAAATATGCTTTGGGTTAAAAAGACTTAAGAGAAAATATGAAACAGTCTAAGTGTGTGACTAAAATTGTTATTTAAGTCTACTTGTGATAACATGGCCCATTTAAGAAGCAACTTTGAAAGAGAAGACTGTTACTAATTTACCTTTCTCACTCTCTTGTATGCGTTCTTGTTTTGATCTTTTTGTTTACTCTCTCCACACTACATCTTTTCCCTTTCCTTTTTTATTCAAAGTGAAACTATTGGACTTTACTGGGTTCCCATCTCCTGTATGAAGTCTCTGTGGACTTTTCTACTCTCTCCTGATTTTTTTCCTAACTAGAATTAGAAATTAAGTATCACAGTTTAAATTCAGTTGTCCCTTAATATTTTTCATCACAGTTAATACCATGTCTACAGTTACTTGTGGTAGAATCTAAATTGTTTTAATATCTCTTCTACCTCTCATTTAGTGCAAAGTGCTTACTATATATTTATTGAGTATAATACCAAATTTTTAAAAATTTTATGTTGATTTGTATGCACCTGTATTAAGTTTTTGATAATCTGGGGAATTTTAATGTGAATCAGTTTAATTCTTTTAATTTGGTAAGTCAGATTTTATTATCATGATCATCCGGAAATATTTCTGTGGCACTTAATCATGTTAGACAGGCTATAGAAACAAAATTTCTTTTAATGGTTACATAGGCTAATTTTCAAATATGCTTTGCTAAATTCACTATTCTCATATGTTTTTTCTCTCATAAATTTTTAAACTTTCTACTTGCAAAATTTCAGCATAGTATATGCTTAATATGAAGTGCTAGTTATCTATGATTTCCATTTTCTTCATTTTAATAAGACTTCTAGCATATTTTCCTTGGAAACATTTTAGAAGAATTTCTATTTCATTAAAATTCACAATTTTAGAGAAAAATACTCAATTTATAAATTAAAACTTTATTAAAAATTAAAAGAGGTATGCTTCTGAGTAATTAATATGACTTAATGTTACTCTCTTTCCTTGTATTGTTTTAAAAGGGAGACCGTGGAAGTCCAGGCCCTGTGGGCCCCCAGGGGGAGAAAGGCGTTAAGGTAAGAATTCAATGATTTGAAAAAAAAAAAATACGTCTTCAAAGCACATAATAAAATAAGGCACTTAGAGATAGAATTGACTGGACTGAAATTTAAATGTGTGAAAATGCTATTTTATAATAAATTAGCAGTAACATTGTCTTTTAACTAAAAATGCTATAAGGCACCAAGGCATTAAGAATCATACAAATGAGATGATTACTTAGTCAAATAATTCTAAAGTTTTAAGAGAGTGATGAAGAAACTACCATAAAATGTTTTTAAAATTAATCACATTTTTTGCTCATTCTACACTTCATATCGCTATATATCATTAATGCAGGTCTTTCACGGGTTTGTAATTATGAGGTAAATTTTCAATACATAAAATCTCAGAACCCAGAACACATTCTCTTGGAACTTTAAAAGTGAAAAGCTGACAAATTTTATATCTAGGTTACATTTTCTTAGTTTACTGAATAATTTCTAGTTGTATCTGAAATAAAATGAATGATTACTATCAATACAAGAATCTTCCTTGTAATTTAGAAAATGTGTCGTGATGGTGTAGAGGCACAGAATACTTCCTACAAGTTCATTTTACCTTATGTGCTTCAGCTTTAACTCCTGTGTTAACAAAAAAGTTCTATAATATTATCATTAGTTGCTGTCAGATTATCACCAGTTGCTCTCTGTATTATCAAAAAAGTTCTATAAGATCATCACCAGTTGCCATCAGTTCAGATACTTAACATATCCATAAGACCAATCACTTTCAGGAATCATTACCTCTTAAGACATTCTCAGAGTCAGTATCAATGCCAAAAGATTTAGAGCCCTTCTACAATTTGACATTTGTATACATTCATTAATTCTCTGATCTCTTTTTAAATGATATAATCTCACAATCTATCTAGTATACATCCATGCATACAGTAACCTACAGAAAGATGAAATGGTCTTTTCTCAATAAGCCATGTGACTAAGTAGCAATCTTTTTCTAGGCAAAAAGAACTAATAAATGATTCTACAGGTTCTACGTAAACATGTTTACTATTTCTGTAGTCTTTCTGCAGAACTTTTCTGGTGACTCTTCATATTTTGGGTAGAAAAGAGCTTAGCAAATTTGACTTTTTGGTGCTATCTAAAATTTACTGTTTTGCCTTCAACAAAAATAATTTGTTTTATTTTTTTCATATTTTACTTCAATCATAGGGATATCCAGGTCCTCCTGGGGTTCCAGGACCAATGGGTCCATTGGGATTACCTGTGAGTAGAGACTTTTTTTAGATCTTCTATTTTTTAAGTCACTTTTGTTATGCTGTTTTTTTTAATTCCATGTGATATGTCATGTATAAATAATACTGACTCTCCCAAATTGAACAAAATGCTCTAGAACATATAATGCTATCTTAAATTTCCTAACCCTTACTTGAAATATTAGCCAATATCCAGTTCTGTGGTCTCAAATAGAAAACAATGAAACTTTGCTTTTAAAAACCACAGATTAGAAAACAGGATCAGGATGGATAAGCAAATCATAAGTTTTAACCTATTTGTCTTAGATATTTTCAGTATTGCAAATATTCTCAAATAGCCAGCTAAAATTAATATGAAATGTACCTTATTAAATAAAACATTTCATCTATTATTTACAGAAAATGAATATTGACCCTAAAGGGATAAATTTATTTATTCATTTATTCATTCATTCATTTTCTATCATTTATTTCTCCTTTATCACTCTGTGTATGTTCCTTCCTAAAAGAATTTAGTGAATGTTAAAAGCTTTCCAGGTTTTTTGTTCAGCATATAGACAAAATGATAATTCTCCTCATAATGGAATATTTCAAAAGCAGAATATTTGGGAGAAAAGTATGGTGATTTATAAATAAGCTATATTTTAAGGAGATTAATTTTATTTTAAAAATTGTAATGCCAATTACTTACAGAATTCTGATAACCTATTTTTAAATTTACAACATGTAGGGTCCTACGGGCACCAGAGGAGCACCTGGAAGTCAGGGTCCCAAAGGACAAAGAGTAAGTAACAGAATGGAAAAATAATATTAACCAAAAAAAATCACCTAGTGATAAGTTTTCAACAAAAATAGGTCATATCTTCTAGAATTATGCTTAGATATTATTGCTTTTCCTTAATTTTCATTAAATTAACAACATATATTAATTTAAATGAGACATACTCATTTGTACTTTAAATCATACTTTTTGCCAGGTGTGGTGGTACACACCTATAATCCTGGCACTAAACAGTTTGATGCAGGAGAATTGAACTTAAACCAAATTCAGCTACCTAGTGTGTCCAAGGCCAGTCTGGACTGTTAAAGGAAACTTTATCTCTAAATAAATAAATAAATATTTTGAAATCATACTTTTCCATTTTAATTTTAACACATATAATTATCTCATATGGAATTTGTTTTACTGATTCCCCATTCAAATTCTATTCTTTGAGAGAACTATAAATATGAAGATCCTCAAATAAATTATCTTTCTACTGACACCATACATACATACATAGCAAGAAAAGGTAACAATGTAACAAAACAAGTGCAATAAGAAAGAGAATGAAGAGAGACAGGATACATAAGTTTATTAATTTTAAATCCTTAGTGTGCAATAATAATGCATATAGTATAAAAATAAATAAACAGACCTTCATCTCTTCCAGTTAGTTGCCTCTTAAAAACCAAATGTGTGGGGGTAGGTTGGGAGAATGAGTGGAGGATACTGGAAGTTAAACGCAGAGCATCTCCTCTGAGCTATGTCCCCATGCCTTTTTTATTTTGTAGACAGGGTCTTACTAAGTCACTAGGCTGTGCTCAGACTTGGAATTCTACTGCCTCAGCCTTCAAGGCTGTTGAGACTACAGGCATTCAATACCATGATCAGCTCTGATACTTTTTAAAAAGTATTTCAAATAAAGATAGAAAAATAGGTGCTACAATTTGTTGTATGCTTACCACTTGTCAGATGATTTTACATATATTATTTCTCTTAATACTCAAAACCAACACCAAGAAGGTATTATATCTCAGATATTATAGCTAAGCAAATCTGTGCTCAAAGACTTTCACTATATAGTCTGTAGATGCCCAGGAAAAAATATAACAACTGGTGTTCATGCATTAGTATGACCTTACTCAAAAGTGTCCATTTATTCTATACCGCATGGAAATACTTTCCTTAATCATAGTATTTTATTTTAATCATGTTATTTTACCTTAATTGATCTGGATCTGGATCACGTTTTGTGCCTTGGCTTTGCCTTGATTTAATCTTAGGGGATATTTTAAAATTCTAAAAATGTCATTTGCCTAACAAAGATTTTTTAATAATCAGTCTCCCAGTTGACAAATAGAACAGTGTTAATAAATTCCCAGTTTGAAATAGCAACCTTCATTTCATGTCCTGTGACAATTGAAGAAAAAGAATATGGTTGTCTTTATTATCTCTTTTCTAGAAAACTATTTTCCTTTCTGGAATGTAGCTTTGTAGTCTATAAATAACCCTGCTGGACACATCTATATCAGTCTAAATGAGATTTAAACTAAGATAAAAATGATCATAGACAATTTGTATCCACCACCATTTGGTGGTTTGTACCCACATTTAGTACATCATCAGGTCACGTGTGTTCTTGAGATTTTATGTGAATCACAGTGGAAAAGCTCAACCAGTTTTGTGGCAGGTGAGAAAAAGGAAGAAATACATGTGCCTGTTATCAGTTAACATAAGTTTTATCGATATCCTAGAAAAAGCCATGTGCCTAATTGTGTATATCCTTAAACACCTGAAGGATCCCGTAAGTCACATGGGAAGTTCATTCGTTTTGCAATTGCTCCATGATCCGTGTGTAAATTATTATTCTTTACTGATTTGTGACCTTGTGGTCAACTCCCACATCTCCAATGGTCTATTTTCATCTTCCCAATATCATTTTACTGATTCTCTTCTAAAATGGCTTCTGATAATTTTTAAGATTTTTTAAACCAGTAGTTTTCAAACAAGAAAGCTGTTTCAGAAATACAGGCCTTGGTTTGTTTTTTGTGGTAAAGGGAAAGTTTTGTTTATTAGGAGAATATTTTAGACATTCAGTGGACTTGAAAATAAAAGAAAAAAACCTGAAGACCAAAAGAGTTGAGAAAGATTATAGTATCAGAACATTCCATTCTGACCACCATCTGATATCTTCAATTTTATATTCTTCACTCTTCAGTCCATCTTCCACTATAAGCCCGATATCCTACCCACTTCTTCCTAATTCTTTTAACACACTCAAAAACAATCAAGAATACCTGTTTATTGAACGGAAATAAATGGAAAGATTACCTGGCTGGAGCTCTTGGGCTAAACCTTCCCCTGCCTGCCCAAAGACTAAAGGAGTCAGATTTTCTACCACTTCTGTAAGTTATTTGTGGCATACATATGTCAAGGTAAGCTTAGGGAAAACTCTCCTCTTGGCACATTTGTACTGAGACCACACGAAGAATTCTCATTATGCTTATAAGACACCTCCTATTCCGTCTGTGATTCATATCGTTATAAAATAGTTACATGACCAGCATGAATGATAGACAAGACTACTCCCCAAGGATTCTGAGTTCCCTCTGCCTCTTCCTGCCTATTTACCCACCATACTTCTCTGATTTTACTGATTTATTATTTGTCAAGTACTTCATTAATGCCATGGAGAACTCAAGGTTAACTTTCTTCATATCTAAACCATGTGGACTTTACAGCTTCATGACTTACAGCCTAGTGTCTCTTGAAAAACCTTGCATTATTGATGTTTTTCCAGAGAACAAGGAAAAACACAAGCAAGTCCCATGCCCTGTCATGACAAGAAACCACCTAAGCAAACTACTATCATAACATACTTTGTGAATATTATGATATGCTGCCTCTTTTATCGTTGAAAAAGATAAGACTGGTTGAAAAATATCATTCTTATAAACCTTTCATGAATGTCAGAGCATAAATTTTAAGTGTTATTTATCTCACATATTCTATAAGCTTTGTTTTCACCTGCTATGTTTAACTAACAGCAGTTAAGAAGCAAAATAATTTAATATAATCAAATAGTTTAACCAAAGCTGATGCACAAATCACGTCCATTTTTATAGACAATACAAGCTACCAGGTTCTCTACTTCAGTACAAGAAAGAGGCATGGCTTGTTAGGAATCACCACCTCAGCTGTTGTCTCATATGTAAATTTGATTCTTTGGCGCCAGAGCCTTTGCTATCTCTCCTCTATCCACTACACACCTGGGTCCTGCTGGCTGGTCAGGAGAGATGATCCACAAGCAAATTTAATTTTGATCCCCCTCTGTATCCATGAATTGAGCCTTTGATCAAGAGATACCATTAGATTTTGTGCTCTTTTTCAGGAGGGTTGATGTGGAGTAATGCAACTGAGTAACTTGTAATTCTGACTGTGCTACTTATGATTTAAATGAGGGCTGAAAATTAAAATAACTATTATAAATATGAAATGTTTTAAGGTTTCCTATGAAAGAAGTAAAATACATATGACTATAAAAATCTGAATTTTGGACTCTTCAAGGATATGTACATCATGTACAGTAAAGCAACTATCAGTAGTATTTGCAGTTCAGATACAGCCAAGTTCTCTCTGTGGTTTTTTCCTCTGGAATAAAGTCCATAATAAGAATATTTTTCCTCAAGTAACTGATAACATTTTACTTAATGGAACATTTGGTTCCAGCTGTGCAAATCAAGAGCCAGAAAAGTATGTTGGCTTGTTTGTTAAGTATGTGAGGATTTAGTATTGAGGAGTCATGCAAAGATAGGTAGATATGCTTAAAAGGATCTATAAATATTCGAGTCCAAGTCACAAAGACATTTGTTCTACGCGCAAGGACAGTTACCTTCAATCAAAGATACATAGACTATTATAACTTACTTTAAAATCATGTAAATGGGCTTGGGATTCTCATAAAAATTTTCCTACATGAATGTGCTATGTATGTTAATGTTTTAGTTAATTATAGGTTTTCTTTATTTTTAGCACTGAAATACTTTTCTGTCATCTAATGAATTTGAGATTAAGTTGATCATTCCTTAATATGGATCACTTGTAGGATTATTGCTTACATTTCAAGTGTTGTTATTTTCTCGAGCATCTTTTGCTTATAAAGTTCAACTATCGTATTTTTATTCCAGCTTTGAGAACATACTACTATCTCAGGAGAGTCCACTTTAAATTTTTGAAGAGGTTACATTAAGCCTGAGAATCTTGTGCACTTAGATTTTATGTCAACCTCATATTCCCTTCCCCCATTGTTACCCTCCCACATCTTCTCTCACCTACTTGACTCCCAACATCTCACCTAGTTTACTCTATTATTTATTTGTATCCTTGGTTTCTCATATTAGTGAAACCATCTAATATATAATCTGCTGAGTCTGACTCATTTCACTAAGAATGATGGTCTCAAGTTACGTCCATTTATCTACAAATGACTAAAATCTATCTGTCTTTATGGCAAAGTAGTACTCCATTGTGTATCCACTGGTCTGTTGATGGATATGTTGACATCATACACAACTTAGCTATTACTAGCTGTGCCACTGTAAATATGGGTACACATGTCTTTCTGTGATATGTTGCTTTTAACACTTTGTAAAAGATTCCCAGAAGAGGTATAGCTGGCTCAAATGAGAATCTATTTTCAGTTCTTTGAGGAATCTCCACAGTGCTTTCAATAATGGTTGGAAAGTGGTTACAGTCCCACCAGCAATGTAAAAGGATACCTTTTTCCCCCACATCTTCACCAGCATCTATAGCTTTTTTGAATTCTTGATATAAGCTGTTCTCCTTGGGGTAAAATGTACTCAATCTTCTTTTGATTTGCATTTCATGGCTAAGGATGTTGAACTTTTTTCATGTATTTAATGGCCATTTGTACTTCTTTTGATAACTGTCTATTCATTTCAATTGTCCATTATTTAATTAGGTCTTTGATTTTAGGGGTCTCTTTTTCTTCAGTTCTTTGTATATTCCAGTTATTAGCCTCCTATCTGAAGTGTAGGAGGTAAAAAAATGTTCTCCTATTCTGTTGGTTTCCTCTTCACTCTCTCGATTGTTTCCTTTGCTGTGCAGAAGTTTTTAAATTTGATAGAGTTCCACTTGTTGATTCTGTGGATTATTTCTTTTGTTTTAGGTGTCCTGTTAAGAAAAGCTTTGTCCATAATAACTATATCTACAAGTGTTTTACCTATTTGCTCATCCAAGAGGCTCCTTGTTTCCATTTTAATATCTAGGTCTTCAATCCAATTTGATTTGATTTTGGTATGTATCAATAGATGTGTGTCTGGATTCATTCTTCTGAAGGTGGATAACCAGTTCTCTAGCCCCATTTATTGAAGAGACTATGCTTTCTCTTCTGAATGTTTTTGACCCCCTTGTCAAAGATCACATAGCTGAGGGTGCTTGAGGTTGTCTCTGCATCCTCAGTTCTGTTCCATTGGTCAATGTGTCTGTTTATGTACCAGTATCATGCGATTTTTATCACTGTCACTTTGTAATATAACTTATTTTCTGGAATCATAGTGTCAACTGCTTTTGTCTTGTTGCTCAGGTTTGCTTTTCCTATTCTAGGTGTCCTTTGGTTCCATATGAATTTTAGGATTTTTTTTCAAGTTCTTTGAAAAAACTTGTTGGTATTTTGATAGGAATTGCATTGAATCTGTATATCAGTTTTGGTACTCTAACTATTTTGACAATATGAGTAATACTTATCCAGGAACAAGAGGTGTCTTTCAGTTTTCTAATGTCCTCTTCAATTTCTTTCTTCAGCATAATGTGGTTTTCATTGTAGAGATCCTTCGTTTCTTTAGTAAGTTTAATGTTGGAGGAGCTATTCAGAATGGATTATTCTTCTTGACTCTTTCTCACTAGGTTCATTTTAGTGTAAAAGAATGCTATAAGTTTTTGCATTAATTTTGTAACCTGAAACTTGGCTGAATTTGTTAATAAGTTCTAAGAATTTCTTGATGGAGTTTTTGAGATCTTCTATGTACAGAATCATGTCAGTTGCAAATAAGGATAGTTTAACTTTTTCCTTTCCAATACATATTCCATTTATTTCATTTTCTTGCTTGATTGTACTGGCTAGGGTTTTAAGTGCCATATTGTATAGGAGTGGTGAGAGTTGACACCCTTGTCATGTTTCTGATTTAAGGGAAAATGCTCTCAATTTTTTCCCATTTTGTATAATATTGGCAGTAGGTTTGTTGTAGAGATTAAATTTTCTGTTTAGTCAGTATATCTGCTTCAAAAGAATATCCTGAAGATATTTTAAGCAGTTTAAAAAACAAAACTAAAAACATAATTATATTATGCCAAATTACGTACGTATGACACTATTTGTCTAATTTTCTTAGATCTTGTCCTAAAGCTTAAGAGGCAAAGCAGGTGATACTCTGAGCAACAGAATAACTTATACAGTCAATTTAAGACATAAACTTGCAGATTTTGATAAGGCTAAGCCTTTAGTTAATTAGTTTTCTCTTGCCTAAATTATATAGAACACACACCTTTCCTGGAGTTTTACTAACCTTAAACCCTTAACAAACAACCGCAGGCTTAATGATCTTAATTAATGTAATTGAATTAGCTTAGATTTTTAAACTAAATGTGGTTATATTTAGCACTGTAGGCATAAAAAAATTCTCTTCTCTGTTTCCTTTAGAGTCTTTGTTTAGAATCAAAAATATTATTCAAAGTTAAAGTATTTTGAATGTGAAACATTACAAAATGAGCAGCTAATTTTGAGAGCTCCTTTCAACTGTAAGAATCAGTATTTTACTTGTGAATGTCACGTAAGTATTCATTATTGGATATCTGCTAAATTTTAGTTCTTCTATTCCAGCCTGAATTTTGTTAACAAAATCAACCCTCATTTCCTTTTAACAGTTGCAAAATTTTAAATGTAATTTAGCACACTTATTGAAAAATATCTTTGGACATTTAGAATCAGGCAACTCATTAACATGTGCAGGCTTTAGTTTTTGTATCTTAAAGAGTGAGGTTTGGACGGTTTCATCCGTGAAGGTATGTAATGTATGTGCCAGAACAAGAACCTGGCAACCGGTTACATAACACTTGCCTCTAGCTAAACACTGCCTGTCTACATCTGTATCAAGGCAGACACTCAATATAATTTTATCCCCCAAAATGAAATTTTCCACGTATGGACTAAACAATATTTTCTTTAGTTCTGAATTTGCAGCTGTGTGACTATGGTGCCTTGGAGCTTTTGTCCTGATGGCTGCTTAGTCATTTAAAAATGGAATGGCTCGCTGGGCATGGAGCTTAGCCTAGTAAGCACAGCTGGATTCAACTCCCCTGCACTACATAAGCTGGCCATGATGGTGCATAATAAAAATTCCAGCATCTGGGAGGCTGAGGCAGAAGTAATGTCATATTCAAGGCCAGCCTGGGCTACCTAGTGAGGTCAGGACTAGCCTGGATTATAGAGTGAGACCCTGAGACCCTAAGAGAAAAAGAAGAGGAAGAAGAAGAAGAAGAAGAAGAAGAAGAAGAAGAAGAAGAAGAAGAAGAAGAAGAAGAAGAAGAAGTAGTAGTTAGTAGTGGTGGAATGACTTCCAACTCCATTACTAGCCTGAGAAACTTTAGCTCCTTAAAAGTTCGATAAAATTCACTAATGAAGTCATCCTGGGCTTTTCTTTGTTGAGAGACTTTTCATTACTGATTCAATCTCATTGTTTGTTATTTTTCTATTCTGGTTTTTATGTCCTCTTGCTTCAGTTTTGTAGATCATGTGAGTCCAGGATCTTTCCCTTTCTTCTTGGTTTTCCACTTTGTGAACAAATTATGTTTCCAAATAATCCCTAAAATTCTTCCACATTTCAGTAGTATTTAGTGCTACTTTTCCATCTCTACTTTTATTTTGATGTTCTTATCAAAAAATCAGTTCTTTTTTCACTTTTCATTTTTGTCTCTATTCATTTCTGCTCTGCTCTTTGTTGTTTTCTTCATTCTAATTTTGGGTTTGATTTGTTTGTGCTGTTCTAAGTTCTTTAGGTGCATTATTACCTCATGAATTTAAAATCCTCCCACTCGGATGTAGGCAATCATTGTCATAAAATTTCCTTTTAACTACTACTTTGGCTGCATCCCCACAGATTTTGGTGTGTTGTGTTTTGATTTTTGTTTCAATAAATTTTTAAATTTCCCTTCTGAATTTCTCAGTAACCCACTGTTAATGCAAAAGTATAGTGGGGGACAGAAATTTATTGCTGGCCAAACATACATGAAGCTTCAGGTTTGAAACTTAGCACTTCAAAATCAAAAGAAACAAAAGACCCAAAATCAGAAAGAAGTGAGTTCGTGCATTTTTCAGCATTCTTGTTCTGTAAAAAATTTTAAAGCTTCTTTTTTTTTGTTAACTTCTGGTTTTATTCCACTCTACTCACTAATTACAGAGAAAGATATATAGAATATGATTTCAGTTTTTTGAAATTTTGCAGACCTGTATTGTGATCTAATGTATAATCTATTCTAGATAAATTTTCATGAGCTGGTGAAAAACTGTGCATTCTACACCTGTGTATTCTTACTAAGTCCATGTGTTTTATAGTGTAGTTTAATGCTGATGTTTCTTTGTTGATTTTTTTTTTTTTTGGTCTGAATGATCATTCATTGATGACAGTGGGGTGACGAGATCCACCAGTATAATTCTACTGAAGACTACTACTATTTTTAGTTCTGACAGTATTTTTGTTATAAAATTGAGGGTTCCAACATTAGGTGCATATAGATTTACAATCATTTTATTTTTCTTGTTGAATCAATCCCTGGCTTTATTTCTTCTTAAGGTTGTTTTTAAAGTCTATTTTGTCATATAAATATAGCTACACTTGCCACACCATGTAATGGAATAAATGATATTTCAGCTATTTGGAATTGAGAATATCATTTTCCATCTTTTCACTATGTTTAATGTATTTTAACTTGTGAAGCTAATTTCTTCTGGTAGTGTAAAGTTGGGTCATGTTTTATTCATTCATCTAGTTTGTATCTTTCCATTATGGATTGTGATTCATTTATATATTTATATTTATATATTTATATTCTAGGTTGTTTTTAAAAGGTAAAGACTTATTTCTATCATTTTCTTGATTTTTTTCTAATTGGTTTGAATATATTTTTTCCCTCCTCTCTTTTTTATCTTTGTGGTTTGGTGGTTTATTGTATTTATAATGTTTGGTTCTTTTCTCTTTATGTTCTTTTCTAGTAGAGTTTCTACTTTCATAGTGGTAGTTATCTTTCTTTCATATATAGATGTAACGTTCTAAATATCTTTTGTAAGATTGTTCTCATGGTAATGAATTCCCTCTCACTTTTTGCTTATCATGGAAGGTCATTTCTGAAGGACAATCTTGCTAGGTGTAGTATCTTCATTGGCAATTATTTTCTTCAGGAGTTCACCTGTACAGTTTCTGTTGAGAAATTCTCTATTAAGCTAATGAAAAAGTTCTTAATATGACCTTGTGCTTTTGCTTGAAGATTTCAACAGTTTTTTGTCTTGTACTTTTGACAGTTTGAGCATAATATACCATGTTAACAAATTTATTGATACACTTTTAAGATCTTTTGCTTTCAGTGCTATCACCATACAGCTACTTGAACAAGGTAGCCAAGAAATACATCAACATTTTTCATTGTAGAGGAGTGTTTAAGTCTTAATTATCAGTGAACATTCTTAGTTTGGATCTTTCTTTTGGCAGTATTGCGAAATCTGACCAATTATTCATTTAACCTCTGTCAGCCATCTTCTGCTGTCACTCAAAAAAATTTAGTTATATTTTTTACAAGGCCAGAAGAATGAAATAAGGCATTGGAAGTACCAGAGTAAAAGAATCAGTACAGACTGTTCAAATTTTAAGATGAGAAAAATTATTAAAGCAAAATTCTAAGAAACCTTCATACTTAACACTTCAGAGTTAACCTATAATTACTGTTCCTCTTTATTGAAATTCTGCTTTATTAATTGAAAGTCATAATTTGAACAATGTTGAACATGAAGGCAACAATGATGTTAAAGCATGCAAATCAAAAATACACAATAATCAAGAAAAATTCAAATGAATCTCTGACTTCAATACAGTTGTTGAGTATTCAAAGTTTTGCCTCCACTTCAGCACTCCTAGTATTTTCTGTTTCTTCTGTACTGTGATCTTCTGTAGGCTATTTGCATGGCTTAAAACCGCACTCCCTCTAGGTATCTAACTGTATAGCACCTAGACACCTCTCACACTACTCTAAGTTACTGTTTATTACTTTGGATAATCTCTAGACCTGTAACCTGTTTTATTTTTCTTCATTGTACTTGATTACCTCTTTTCATAAGCTAAATCAAACCTTATCTCAAATGAAATATAATAGGAGGTAAGAAAGACTAGGGAGCTCCTTCAAATCAGCAGGTTGTACTGGGAAATCTTCTAAAGTTCCTCACTACCAAGAGACTTACATGTAAACTCCAATTCTTCATCTTTGAAATCTTGGTGCTCTTTTTCATACTTCTTAATATTTTTCTAACATGATCACTCCACAGTCAAGCAAATGATGTTTTAATTATCTGAAAGTCTTCTAAAGACCTTTGTGTCTTTTTCTCCTACTATCAGTTTATCTTGAATTAATTCTATTTTAAATAAATTCATGAATTAAGCTTCTAATTTCCTAAATGGTATGCTCATTCTCATTAGAAATGTCAAGTCTTTCTCCATCTTTGATCCTCTTTTTGACCTCTGACATGGTTAGCTCGTCATGTATTATAGTGACTCATGTAATTTACCTTTCATCTGCAAGCTTCATAATGAAGAAAATGTCTCATAACTATATGTCCTCATAACACTTAATATTATTCTTTTTCTACAGTATATGTTCAATCAGAAACCACAGAATTCAATTAAGTTTCTTCCAGCCAATTTAAAATTTCCAAAAAATAGTGACAATTTAAACAGGGAGAGTATTTTACCATTATTAGAGAACAGGTTTTGCAACCTGTGCTTCTTTGCAACTAATTATTGAATAAATATGAAGAAGGTTTAAATTTACATAAACATTTTCAACACCATTTCTGTTCCCTTTTTCTCTGCCATCTCAGTACCTGTTGCCCAGCAAATGCACAGCAGATGTGATGGCATCAGTACACATTTTCTAACAATGTCAAGAAAAAAGCACCATTCTAACAATGCGAAACTTATGACAATTTAGACAGACGTGCCAGCCATATGTACATAAACTTAGAATCATTTGACAAGTAAATTCTCACTGAATGCAGAGCAAATGATCAAGTAAGCAAAATATCTATCCAAATAGTAAACCTATCTTTCAGGCACCTCAAAAACTGTAAGTTATTTTGTGACCATTGAATTTAATATTTGGCAGAAAGCTATTGGCTTCTCTCATGTAAATATTATATATATTATTATATAATTACTTATGTTTCCTTTCAATGATCGGGACATAACAACAACCAGGAGATTGTAAGCTACAGAAATGCACAATGACTTTATCTGTTAGATTATATAATTTTTTTAAACAACAACATTGCAAACAATAGGTTTTTTGTTTGTTTGTTTGTTTGTTTGTTTGTTTGTTTGTTTGTTTGTTTTGTCTCTAGGGACCAAGAGGACCAGATGGCCTTCCAGGAGAACAAGGTATACATGGTACCAAGGTAATCACTGATTTCTTTACTTCTTATGCAGTTAAATTTTATTAGATATAATGTCCTATCTGTCTAAAAAGATGCATCAACATAAAAATACAGTTCTAAATTTTCTCTTAATGTATGAAGCATAAAGTTTTTACTACACATAAATATATTCAGTAATCAACTATATATTTGATGTCTTTTGTTTGTGAGTGTATACTAGCACATGTAAGAGTCTAATTTAAATTCTTACTAATTCACTGGCATTAATACTTTATTAGGGCGAAAAAGGAAATCAAGGAAAAAGAGGACCTTATGGCCTTATGGTATGCAATAAATATTTCACATTAAGAGTGGATATTTTAAATTTTTTCCTATTTTCTTCTTCTTTTCTTTTTCTTTTCTGTTTTTGTTCTTTCCTTGTTATTTTTGAGAGGGGGCTAGTTGACTTAAAGTTTTTTTTTGTGTGTGTATGTAGGGTAAGACTGGAAACCCTGGAGAGCAAGGAGCTCAAGGAAAACCAGTAAGTAAAAAATAGTAATCAAGCTGTGAATAATCACTGTCTTCTTGGGACAGGAATGTTGAAACACTGCTTTGGGAGATTTTCTTTTCTTTTTTTTTTTTTGATACTAAATATGGAACCCAGCATAGTCACACTGAGCTACATCCCCAGCCCATGTTTATTTTTTGATTTTGAGACACAGTCTCACTAAGGCATTAGCTGCCCAGGCTGAGCTAGAACTTGTGATCCTGCTGCCTCTGCTTCCCAGAGTACTGGAATTACAAGCCTGTACCATTGGTCTAGCTGGAGGTTTTTTGACAAGTACAAATTATGTACATTCATAGTATACAATATGTCTTGATAGACATATACATTATATAATGATTATCTGCCTTACCTCTGACAACCATCATTTTATATTCAATATTTATACTAAGTGAATATAAGTTCTTTTCCTCCTTTAATCATTAGATCACTGCTTTTGTTTTACCACTTCCTTATCTGTTCATTCTAGGTCTTAACTGCACCTATTTTTAAACTGATAGTAATAACTGTTACTTCACTCATTTATAATAAACTAGTTTTTTTGTAAAACTCATTTTAAAGTAAAAGGGTGTGATAAATAAATAGAATGGGCCATAATTATATAAGAAACTTGTTTGAGGGCTCCTGCCTCATTTTCTTTTAACTAAACTTGAGTGTTTCTTAGACCTTTGGAGCATAAATCTATGTGTATCATGTTTTTCCATGGCTCTGTTTCAAAAAATGTTAACGTTTTATAACAGTAGCTATTTTCCTACTACCAAACATCTTACCAGAATTATACACATATTCTAACCTGAGAGGCAACAAGTTCTCTGATTATCATCAAGGGGGAAAGGTGTCTAAAAAAATAACAAAAAACAAAAGATCCGTACATGAAAACATAGACATATACACGAAAGATGTTACATATGAGCACATAACTATATTTAAGTCTTATGTTTGTCTACACATGTGCATGTATAAAATTATAAAGTTAGATAGTATAAATACATTGCGGGTGAAGGAGTCAAAAATATTCATATTTTTAGCAAATACAATAATTGTCACTACTGTCACTGCATTTTCTTATTCCTCTTTGAAATCTGCTGCCCCCTGCCTGTGATGTCTCACAATAGCATTATATTTGACTGGTCAGAGACTTAGAAGAGATAAATATACTTTCCAAGAATAGAACTTGTGCTAGGCATTGCATTGTTAGTTAATCCCCCTCTACCCCAAATCATTAATTATTAAAATTCATCATCTAGGTTTTTAGTTGTCAGTGTAAAAGCTATTTCTGCAGACTATACCTATTTCACAATATTTTATACTAGGCAAATATGTTGCAATGATTGGAGAATTTTGGAGATCATGTTTATTCTTCTAGTTGTAAAAAAATTCTAGAGAAAAATATTACCTAATCACTTTGTCCATTGTTGACCTTCATTATAATTTTGTACTCTTTCAGATCTGATAGATGTGATATTTGACCTCATGCAAAAACAAAAAAAAAAAGATACTAGAATCATTTCATAACCTAGCTTACAGAAAGTCTCAGACTACTACAGGAATAATGTCACCTTTGTGAATGACATGATTTGGACATGAATCATAAGTTTATAGGTTCACTGGGACATATACCTATGCCTACATGGTCCTTTTTCCTTCCTTCCTTCCTTCCTTCCTTCCTTCCTTCCTTCCTTCCTTCTTTCTTTTCTTTCTTATCTTCCTTTCTTTGTTTTTTGTTTGTTTGCTTGTTTTTGTTTTTTTTTTTTGTTTTTTGTTTTTTTCCCCTGGGGATTAAGCCCATGGCCTTTGCACTGAACTACAGGTGAGCTCAAGCTCATAACCCTTCTGTCAAAGTCCTGGAATTGTAGCTGTGCATCATCATGCCTCATTCACTTACTTTGTCTCCTCCTTGATTGAACTGAGATCTTGAGGAAGCAAGGAACAATTAGTCACACACAAAAACACTTGATGAACCCTAAAGATTCATTTTATGCTTCAGAGTAATCTAATGTCTTCAGTTCCTTAGGTACTGTCAAGAGTAGGCAATACTCTCTACTAAACAGCTATATTAGAAATCAAACTGACCTTTATTTTTACACGAGTCTAAAAACTATATAACCTTTGGTTGAACTGATTAGCTGTCTGGATTATATTTTCCTCACCTATGAAAGACAAAAACCTTTCTGTCTCTCAATTGTCTTAACTATTCCTGTAGACTGAACTCTAGCCCTAAACACATGCCCTAAACTCAGCCTCTAAATTGTCATAATTTTAAAGCTAACAACCAAATGAATACTGAAAACACATACATACTTTTGATAGTCCAGGTAACCTCTAAAATGTTTTTCCTATGACCTAATACCATTTCCTATAATAATCTCTCACCTACATATAGATATGTCTCAAAAGAAAATTCAAGAATAAAGACAAAAATCCATTATACTACTGAGATGCTGATGCTCTGATTACTGCATTTGATTTTCTAAATCATGTGAAAATCTTAACAATTCATACATGTCTGATTTTAGATGGAAATTCGTTGTTGAGGGCACCAAAACAAATGGATTTTGTGTATTTCTGTCTTTAGTTCTGTCAATTTTGCTTTATGTATTTTGAAATTCTAGGGATTATGCCTTTGTGATAAATTGACATTTTTATTACTAAAATACTGCTATTTATTTCTTGTAATATTTTTCTTCCCAGAAATACTTTTTTGAATTCTACTTTATCTGAGAGTAATATGTAATCTCTCAATTTTTCTTATTCTTAAATCACGTGGCACATTTTTCCATTAACTCACTTTCAACCTATTTGTGTCTTGTATTTAAACTGAAGTATTAAATTTGGACCTTTCATTTTCACTATGACAACCACTGTCTTTTGATTACAGTATTTGGTCCATTTCTACTTCGTGTAATTTCTGATATGGTTGAGTTAGGTCTACCATGTTAAAATTTATCTTTCCTTGTGTCCTTTTTGCTCTTGTTGGGTGCCTTCTGCTGGTGTTGAATAATTTTGATGATTCTATTTTTACTTATCAATTGACTTCTTAGTTATATATCTCATTATTATTTTTAATGGATCTAGTAGCTCAAAGGTCAGCACAATTTTATGCATATTTGATGTTAAATATTTGAAGATAGAATTACTATGATTCAATTCTTCTTCTATTATAACACCCAAAAGAACTGATAGAAGAAATCCAAACGGTATTGTGCAGCCATGTTCCCAGCAACATTATTTCCAATACTGAAAAAGTGAAAGCAACCCAAGTTCATTTACAAATGAATAAACAGGATGTGACGTATATATATATATGATGGAATACTATTCATTCTCAAAAAGGAGGGATGTTTTAACACATCCTACAAGGATGAATCTTAATAGTAAGTTAAATAAATTAGACACACACGGACAGATATTATATGGTCTCACTTACCAGAGCACTCAAATCCATTCTACTTCAACAAGTAGAAAAGTGGCTGAAAAGGACACGGAATAGTGACAAGAATCCCTGACTAATGGATGCACAGTTCCAGTTGGAGAAGATAAAGTTCAGGAGATGCATGCATGTGGTGATTTCTCCACAACATAAATGTGCTTATACTTAATAGTTAGAATGCTAAATTTTATGTTACATGATTTGCTACATAAGAAAAAAACAGGAAGACTTTAAAAAGAATCCATAATGAGGTTATGACAAGGAAACTTAAATGCTTTCAAAGATTATTTCCTCTACAAAGTTTTACACTTATTTTTCCAGGGTTTACAGGGACTGCCTGGTAGTACTGGAGACAGGGGACTTGCAGGGGAACCAGTAAGTTTATTTCAATTCTTCTCTAATGTGTTTTCTCATACTGTACTCCTACCTTTTCTTTATTATTACCCTCTTTGCTATAACAGGTATATTTTCAAAAGTAGCATTTATCACAAACACCATAGACTGATAATAAAGCCTATTTTTCTCTATTGGTATCATAGAGTGTATAGAATGGATATGTTGTCGCATAGCTGTCAATGCCTTTCTACTTCAGTGTAGTCATATTTGGTGCCATTTCTCTGGAAATGTTAAAACTGAACATATTTCTATTTCAACCAAAAAAATCTCGTTTCAATGAATTTCAGAAATTCACATTCTGAATGGCTTCCTGTTTTTATATGTATTACATTGCCACTCACATAATCATATTTATCAGGCCAACTTTATAATAAGAGACAATATAGAGAAGCCAAACTGTACATTTGATGAGCCAAAATGTACAAACACGAAAGAAATGCTGTTATATCAATAATACAAAAATGTACATTACAGTTTTATATATATGACTCAATAATGGAATTTCCACAGAAAATAAATTGTGAAAGGGAAAGACCGAGTCACAACCTACTTTCTTAAAATTTATTTTTAATGCCAGTGAAGTCATTCTGCTGATCATGTCAGTTGTAAGATGCAGTAGTATGCTCCTAAGATTTATAATTTAATATAGGTTTTCAAACTCAGTTGCTTTTGTCACAAGATCAGAGATTTACAGGTGAGATTTATGTAACTCATCCAAATAGAAATAAGAGGAAAATTCTAATGGCCACATAATGTTTTTACTAAAATACATTAATTTTCTCCTTTACATGCTTAACATGTGACATTAGCTCTCCGTACAATATGAGATGTCACTAGAAATAATTCTTTACAAATTAAAAAATAATTCAAGATATAGTCTTGATATTATACAACTAAATCTTACTTGTTTTTCTCTATATTTGGTATATCTCAACTTTTTATCCCAATTGTAATATTTATTTGACATTCACTTTTTAAATGTTGTTTACTTAAATATCTGTTTCTCCTAAGAAGTCTTGAAGTCAGAAGCCATTTCTTTTATGTTTGTAATCTTCTCTCCTGGAGTAATATTTGGCATCTTAAGTACACTCAATGTATATTTGTTAAACGTAATTGACAAAAGTCAGGTACCCAAAGATATAATCATGTGGCCACTAGGTACAATAATTACACAGGTGAAATAAAATGGAAACTACTAAGTTTTAATGAAGAAAACATTTAGGGAGAGTTAAGCATGTCAATAGAGCTTTGACAGCAATACAGACAATGTCTTATTAATTAAATGACTTAACAGTGCCTAAAACTTAATATACAGGCCATAGTGTCAGTGGGACTGATAAATAAAATATAAATTAATTCATAGTGGATGTAATCAGCTTTGTTTAACCATAGAAAAGAAAATGCCTGGTCTAAATCTTAGCAGACAAGATAAATCTTTTATGGTAAAGGCTTATTTACTTAAGTTACTTTTACATGATACATCACATCTGGCTTCCAAAAAAAATAAATAAAGGCACTCTGCAGAGAAAAATCATCAGAAACGCACTCAGATATGGCTGATATTTTAAAAGGCTGTGCTCAGACTTTTGATACTTTCACCTATGAATGAGAAAATATGGCATTCTGTTTCTTTTCTCTTATTATGTATTGTTGTATTGGAAATTCTACCTAGTGCAATAAGAAAAAGAAACAAGTATACAGATTGGAAGGGAGAAATAAAACTCCATCTACAGATGAGCCAGTATTCTATGTAAAAATAATAAAGAATTGATTTTTAAGTGCCTGGAACTAGAAACTGATTATAACACCGCTGCAGCTCCTAAGACACAGTTAATACAGAGGCATTTGCCTCTCACTGTTGGGTACAGTCATCCCTGTCATCTCCAGTTTCACTTGCCACAGTTTCTGCTATGTGTAGTCAACAGTGATACGAACTTATTAATGGAAAGCTCCACAAATAAACAATTTGTAAGTTTTGCAGTACTATTCTGAACAGCGTGATAAAATTGTACGCCACCGTACTTCATTCTGTCCAGAAATGTGAATCCCCCTTTTTCTATCATGTCTATGGTATGACAACTGAGAGACAGAAAAGCTATTCATATAGCTTTTAATTTAGTATGATGTTATGACTATCGTGTTTTTCTTATTTTAGCTTCTGTTATTAATCTGTTAGTGTACCATATTTCTAAATTTAACTTTTTAGTTGGCACAGATGTTTAGAAAAAACAACAACTATATTATATCAGCTTTGGTACTATTTACAGTTTCAGGCAGCCGTAGGATGTCTTGGAACATAAACCCCATGAAGTGGACTGGGGGGTGGGAGGGTGGCGAGTGCACTTACAATTTAAAATAAGAAACAGGATACGACTGATATTAATACCAAAAAGGAAATAGGTATAAATTGAGCAAAATGTGTACAAGATTTCTAGAAAATTACAAAACTGTGATCAAAGAATTCAAAAGTCTGAATAAATGTGGAGCTACTCCATTCGCATGATTAGTAAACCTCAATACCGTTAGGATATCAGTTCTTCACAGTTTGGTGTGTCAATTCAATGCAATTCCAAACAACATCTTAATAAGCTATTTTGTAGCTATTAACGAATAGATTCTAAAGTTCATGTGAAAGGCTAAATACCCAGAATAGGCAATGCAAAGTACAAAGTTGAAGGACTGACACTACTCAACTTCAAGACTTGCTGGAAAGCTATTATGATAAAAAAAAAAAAAACATTGTGCAAATGACAAAAATAAACAGATCATTGGAACAGATGGGAAATCTCAGGAAAAGAACAATGATATAGCCCATCTATACAATTTGCACAACATATAGTCACAAATATAGTCACATGATTCTTGCAAAAAAGCAAAGGTAATTCATGAATGGTCAGCTCAACAAAAGATAGTGAAAACAAATGATATCCACATGCAGGAAATGAATCTAGACTCATATATGTGGTCACATTATTGGTTTTGTAATTCGATGCATATGTTTATTGCAGCAGAGTAAACTTTGATTCTCATATCTTAAATTTTATTTTTACATAGGGACCACGAGGCATACAGGGTGATGCTGGACCTCCTGGAGAAATGGGAATTGAGGTAATATTTTTATGGCTCTTTCTGATTCATCAATACTCAAATACCTTTTGTAAGACTCTAAGATAAAGCTAATATATTAAATAGATACCATGAAGTTTAAATCTATAATGTTTTAATACTCTGAAAATGAAACCTACAATTTTATTAAAACCAGAAATAATTATAGTATGAATCAAAATTTTAAAAAGTTCTTCTGAAGCAATTAGCCTATTGAATAGCAGAAAAATCAAGCTTTTTTTCACTTATTTACAAGTTCATTCAGTTGTCCTTTTTTCTAAGATGGTACACATTCTTCTTAAGAAAGGAATTAGTTTGAAGTGAGTCTATTTAGTGTATACTTTGGAATAAGAAACATTTTTGTAATTATAAAATCTAATTACTTTTTGTTGTTAACTTTAATTGCTAAATAAATTTTAATTTTCGTCCTTTTCCCCTTTCATCTGTGGAATTACTCCGTGGATTTGCTGCTTTATCTTCTTACTAGATTCCTCAGTCTCAATATAAAGCTGTTCTTCTATTTCCTTGGCTTAGCAATTATATCCTAGTGACTTTAGTATTATTTTTGTAGGTCTTTTCACAACCCTTCCTTTGGCACCAGTGTTGATTCTCTATACACCCCTTGGATATCCACCAGATCTCAGATACCAAATTCAAAATCTCTAAGTAAAACTCATCACCTTCCTGCTCATCTTCCTGTTTCTACTCTCTCAATGGAAGATATCTCTTAAACCTAATAACCTCAAAAAGAGTTCACATAGACTATTTCTCCTACTAGTTAGCTATCCTTTTTCTCAGAATGAGTCCTCCATTATCTCTTAAAATTGTCTTCTTAGTTTTCCATTCTCCTCTCCCTTGCTACTATTCTAATTCTCCACTCAAATGCCCTGCCTTCTCCAGCTTTCACTATCCCATCAGCTATTTAGCTATTTGTTGCTCATATATGTGAGTCTGTGTGTCTATGTGTGTGTGTGTGTGTGTGTGTGTGTGTGTGTGTGTGTGTGTGTGTAGGGAGAGACAGAGTATATATTTTAATTTTTTTGGTCTGGCTATATATATATATATATATATATATATATATATATGTATATATATCCATGTATACATATATATATACATATACATATACATACATATATATATATATATAGAGAGAGAGAGAGAGAGAGAGAGAGAGAGAGAGAGAGAGAGACTCATTCTGTAGTCCAGAATAGTCTTGAATTCACTATGTTATCCAGGCTGGCCTCAAATTTATGGCATTCTTCGTGTCTCAGCTTCCGAAGTGCTGTGATTACAGTCAGGCAGTTTATGTGGTATTGGAGAATCGAACCTAGGGCCTTGTGTTTGCTAGACAAGAACTGCTGAGCTACCCCTCCAGCCCTGCCAGCTTATCTTTCAAATGTCATCTATCTTCTTGAACATTTTCAAGAATTTTTAATACTTTTTGATTTAAAATGCCAACTTTTTAACTCATTAAATAATGTTCTGCATGATCTAATTTCTACAGATCTATTTAACCATATTCCTGGAAAAAAATCCTTTTCCCTAAGGATTTATTGAACTATGTCTCATTCTTTGATTATACCATATATTCTTACTATGCACTATGTATGTGGTAGGGAGACAGGATAACTAAAATAAAGCTCACTCCTTTAGGAGCTTATAATCTATTTTAGAGGACAGTTATATTAACAATCTTTACATTATAACGTATTAGACCCAGTGATGCAAATATTTGACAGAGAAATGCAGGGGCACAGAAAGGGCATTTAATTATACCTAGGAAGGGCAAAAAATAAGACATAGGTGTATGTATGTGTGTGTGAGTATGCGGGGCAGGAGGGAGAAGGAGTGATGAGACAAGTTTTAGGAAAGAGAAGTTAGCTACAAGAAAAGGCTAAGCGTATTCCAGAAGCAGTAAGCTTCAAACACATAGCATATAGGTTCTCTGATGCATTTAGTCAAAATAAAGAATGCCAATTATGTTTTTAGGAACTCATGAAAAGCCCTGTGGACTCTTAGGAAACTTCAACTTTTTATTTTGTAGGGCATTGTAGATTACTGTACAGACAGATTGGTGATGAAGTCAGAGTTTTGTCTTGGGAAAATAATTTTAGCAGCTACGCAAAAAATGCATGGAGAGACAAGAGCAAAAACTGCCATCCCCACTGAAAGGCTGTTGGTTTGGACTAAGCAAGCAATGATGGAGGAGATGAACTGAAGCAGTAGACATACAAAACGCGCGCGTGTGTGTGTGTGTGTGTGTGTGTGTGTGTGTGTGTGTGTGGTACTGGTTATTGAGCTCAAAGATTTAACACTGGACTAGATCTCCACCCATTTCTACTTTTGATTTCGACACAAGGTCTCACGAAGTCACTAAGTTGCCCAGATGTTGTTGAAACTTGGTATCTCCCTGCCTCAGCCTCCCAGACTGCCATCAAACCTGACTCCCCAAAAAATTATATACATACTGCAGAAACGTGGACATGGTGGCTCATACCTGTAATTCTAGCACTCAAGAGGCTGAGGCAGGAGAATTGCCATGAATTCAAAGCCAGTCTGGGCTACATAGTTCAGAAATAGCCTGGACTACAGAGTGCGACTCTCCCTAAACAAACCAACAAATTCTAGAGAACCTTCATGTTTGTGGAATTTGGAATTTGGTAATGTGACTATGTAACATTTCCTAAGCCTACAAAAAGCTGATAGAAACCAACCTCATAGCTTTGAACTTTTCAGGAGAAAGGATAGTAAGGCCCTTGTGATAATGAACTAGAATTGGAGTGATCTGAAAAACTACGGTGGATTAGAGTAGTGCTTGGGGATAATGAGCAATGGACATGCAAATGCAGATTCAAATAAAAGATGAGACATACTCACCAAAAGTCAAACTGAGGAGACTGAATTTGCATTATGTAAGTAATAATAATGATAATATTTAATAATTATGGAGTCACTTCTATGTAGTTAGAAGCATTTCACATACTTTATTTAACAATTGCATGGTGCAGTTATTAATTATTCCCACGTTACAAATAAGAAAGCTAAGGCATCAGGTGGCTAATTAATTTACTCAAGGGCAACAGCTATAGCGATGTACATCTTAGATTTAAACTTAGGTATAAGCCTCTTAAGGTATAATGATGCCGCTTTGCACAGGATATGAATTTACCCAGCAGTATACTTTTGGGAATACAAAGCAAAATTACCCTAAAGAACTGACCCATAATTGGTATAATACAAAGGGTACCATGAAGTCAGCGATCAGCATAAAACAGATCAAAAGAGGCTGACAGAGGGAAAAAAACAGAAGCTGGGGAGGTCTACAAGATTAAAAGCAGGTTTGACATGAAATAATTCCAAAGAGAGCTGGCATTCTCTCCCACGGACAGCTTTAATCTCAGAGTAACGCATAGAGTTCTATGATTTGGAGGACAGAGCAGAAACTAACAATCTGGCTTCAGTGTCTTTTCTCCTAAATATCACACTCCACTGTCTCACCACAGTGAGGAATTTACACAGATAACAAAAGAGAATAACTATAATTTTTAAAATAGGGAAATGATGGCAAAGGGATGATAACACATATTTTTAAAAAATAAAACTAAACTGTTAGCAAGGTCATCAGGGAAGGAGAGTAGATTATAGAAGCAAACAGTGGAATTGAAAACAAAAGTTATTTCAAAAAACCGCAGGAAGGAGACTGGAGCTCTTCATTATGTGCTCGTCTATTCTGTTGTGCATATGTAACTCTTATGTTGGAAAGGAAAAGCTACAGATTGTAAATGCTGAACAAAATTAAAAGCTGAGCTTCCATCTGAAGTATAATGAGTTATATAAAAATATTTCAGTTTTTAATCATTATAAGGAAGAATATCAACTATGAATATAAAATATTAAGAAATCTGAAAGATACAAAGAAAGAAGGAAAGGAAGAATACAGGAAGGAAGTGAAGGAGATGAAAGAGTGTGAGTAAGGAAAGGACAGGGAAGGCAGAGGAGGCTTAGCGCGTGCAGAGCAAGGGAAGTGTGTGTGGGTAAAAACGATGCGACAGCATCTGGTGAAGTAACCAGTGGTTGTGAGATGGTGTATGTTTTAGAGTAAAAATAACCAAAAGCTTCCTGGGAATGCTGAACCCACAATAAAACAAGAAAAATTGCTTGATGTATATATCTCTCTTTTACAATATGTAAAATTCCTTTCTTAAAAAATACAATTTTCTTAAGGTTCCAGAGGGCAAAATGGAAAAGAATGGGAAGAGCAAAAGATAAGGAAACAGCTCTGCATATGAGGGCAGAAATTTTGAAGAAATAAGTAGTTGTTTTTTATGCTGTAATTAAAAAGAAGAATTGGAAGAAATTGATCTTAAAAGTCTGATTTCAGGTGTTCTTTTAACATTTGAACAGTTAAAGGATCTTAGAAAGTATCTGGTCTTATGCCATAAAAATTATAAGGAGTCAGTGAAGACCCTTTTCTGGACACAGATATTTTATCCTTGAGCTACAAGTTACTGCCATCTTCTAGTGGTTGTGCTATTGACTTTGTAATGTCAAATCATTCTCTTGTAGGGACTTCCTGGTATTGAGGGAGAATCTGGTCTGCAAGGTGAACCAGGTGCTAAGGTAATTTTCTTTAAATGTGAACGAGGGGATCTCTAAACTATTAGCCCTGAATTTTCTACATTTGCCCCCATTTGGGCAGAACCCCATCTCGAAAGCAGGTAGACCAGTAGATAAAAATGAGGATGTCTTTGGAATTTTTATTCCTTATAGTAAGGCCCTTCTCATAATTAGGCAGGCCGTTTTAATGAAAAATACATGTTTCCTTTATTTCTTCAGGGAGATGTTGGACCCATGGGCAATGTTGGAGCTGCTGGGGAACTGGGGTTACATGTAAGTACCTACAGACAACCATTTAATGTACTGGCCCATTTATTAAACTTACTATTAATAGTCTAAGAACTTCAAAACTAGCAAATTAACCTTTCTGATACACTATGGATAGTGTTCGTCTTTTTTTTTTTCTCAAAAATTACACTAATCTTTCTTTATAGTCTCACGTAATAGGATGTAGAGTCCTAACCCAGTACATGCTTTTCTCAAAATTGGGTGTATTCTGAAGAGCCCTTGCCAAAAATGTGCAGTCACTGAGATTATAATTTGATAGCTTAAAGAAGTTATACTAATGCAAACAGGTTTTAATGTGTAGTAAGGAATTTTTGCCCAAGATAATCGTTCATTAACAGGCAAACTAGGGAGATAAATTTTTGCACCAGACTTTTTTTACACTTTTCCTACTTTGGGCAGTAGAGTGAGTAGGTAGAGAGGGTAACAGACATATCAGTGGTGGGAGAGATAAAGCAAATATTGATAAATACCAATTACTTAAAAATAGTTTACGTATGTCTGTGCTACTGTAACAGCTTCATAAACTATGTCTCATTTCTGAAAATTTCAAATCTAGAAGGCAGATTATGGACATACCATGGCCTAAGTCTTTGCTTCTCTGTAAAGGTGAAAATACATGCTAAAATATATATGCTAAAAAATTTCAGAGAGTGATCACATCTGAGTCAACTTGTATTAACTCATGTGAATTCAGTAGAGCAAAGTACTGAATTTTATGACTTAATATTTACATTCTTCGAACTCTGAAATGTTGGCCTAGTTACATAAATTTCTAGAACTACCAAATAAGTATGTAACATTTAACTATTTAAATTAATTAATATTATAGAATCATCTTGTATTTGAACTTACCACAATGACTACTTAACATTTATAGAGCTACTCCAAGCAAATTAAGCCATGTTTATTATACTGTCAAAGTCTATTTAAAGATACAGCACAAGTAGAAATAAGTAAGTACAATCCTTCCTATTTCAATATGAAATATTAATCTCATTGTTTCTGCCACAAAACAGGGTGAACCAGGAGCTCCTGGAGAAGAAGGTCTCCAAGGAAAAGATGGGGTAAAGGTAAATGATACTTTTATTTTAATGTATAAAATGAGTGCCTTGTGAATTCTTTGAAATACTATACATAATTTATTGCTGTGTGCCATACAAAAGCCTGCTCATTGTGTGGCACAGTTATTACATTGCATTCTATTTTAATTTTTTTTAATTTGGTTCCAGGGGTCCCCAGGAGAAAGAGGACTTCCTGGAGAGGATGGAGAAAAAGGAGAAATGGGCTTACCAGGAGCTATAGGGCCTTTGGGTGAACGAGGTCCAATGGGCCTTCCAGTGAGTACTGTTAAGTTCACTTTCAAATTCTTAGGGAATGGGAATTCATTACCTATATGTGTACTCTCTCCTGCTTTCTCTCTCTCTTTCTCTCTCTCTCTTTCTCTCTCCACCCCCTTTATGTATCCAGTGAGTAATTAGAGGTGTTGAACTATGGAGAGGACAAAGAAAGAACTAATTATTAGCCATCCAAAGAAGGAGACACTTTTTTCCATAAGCTGTGGAAATTCAACTATAAAGCATTAGTAAGGGAATGTTCTGTGTTGTCTCAGAATTAGTTTGATTGAATCTTTTGGGTCTTTACTCAGAGAACTGACACTATTTTTTTTTTTTAAGATTAGAATCCTGACTCCAGGATAACATTTTTGCATGACTTTAAAGTTCTAAATGTTAAAATCTTTCACCTTGAAGCAAATGGAAGGTGTAAATGATGAGAGCAGCTTCTCTCTTGCCTAAAACATTACATTTTTCCATCTCCTTCCTACTCTGTGGTCATTTCATTGTTTAATTGTACTTGACCATTTCCTCTGCAGTTCCCTGACCTTAGGAACAGCGTCACCCTTGGGAGCCAGGGCCCAATCTGCTCCTCTTCAGTTGAGCTGTATCTTTTCAGACCCACAAGATGAAGCCTCTTCCTGACTTCCTCTTACTTTCTAACTCTGCCTAGGCCTCACAAAAAAGGAGAAAAAAGATAGGGGGTTATTTTACTTCTCTTAAGGTTCCTGGCTTTGGAGATACTCTTTCTTTGGAGTCATCCCTTAGATCTCTACCAGAAAATGATTTCTTTCCTCTGGACTCTGGCAGTCTTTGTCAGCTTAACTTTTTTGCATGTAGGCCTCTTTTCCCACAGAGACCATAGCTCTTTAAAAGCAGATGTTCCGTCTTTACTTCTTTCCATAACCACAGTGCTTCTGTGCTTCAGCAGTTCCACATGGGGCTCAGTAAACACCGAGGAACTAATCAGGAGGAAACCGATTATGCAAGCCAGCTGGGAAACAAAGCAGCGAGTTATAAAGTTGGGAAATTTATTGGTTGTTCCTGTACTTCCTTTCCTCTGACTTCTAACTTCTACATCATTAATGTCCTATCTATGCTAGTATGCTAGCTCACATTCCCCTCGGCTCAGTTATGTTTGCAATACTAAGAAGAAAGCCGTCTGAAAGAATGAATACAATAGCAAAAATGGAGCACAAACCAACTATCGCATTATTCACATTTTCCATAACTCTGATTCTTGTAGTGCAATTGAAATAATGCTATAACACATCTTCCCCAAAATAATAAACAATTGCACCAATATATTTTAAAATATTTGAAGAATGAGGTCAAGCCAAATGTTTTGTTTTTGTTTTTGTTTTTGTTTTTGTTTTTTTTGCATGTTCGCTTTTTTCTGTTTGTTTGTTTTTTTGTTTTTTTTTGAGACAGGGTCTCACTCGGTATTCCAGACTGGCATTGAATTCAAGGCAATCCTCCTGTCTCAGCCACCGCAGTGCTGGGATTATAGGCACACACTACCACGCCTCTTACGTGGCACAGGGTCTTGCTCTTGCTAGGCAAGGGATCTAACTGCAGTGCTCTTCTTCCGGCCTCCATGTCAGCTGTTTCTGAGCACGGGCAATTTCGACATTTTTACCTCTAGTTTTACCAAAGTGGTAAAGTTCCTATTTCTCCTTGCCTTGACTTCTCTGATCTAGACAGCTATGGTGAGTGTTCCACAACAGCACATGCAAAGTCTCAGGGAATCTACCTCTTAACTATCATAAACCTCTTTTGTCTAGATTCTAAGCAATGCATATTCACTGGTACACTCTTGCTGAATTGTTCTAATGACATGCAGTTGTATTCCCCAACTGAAACACTCACACTCAGAGAAAGCTGAGAGACTTATAAAATTATAGCTAATGGCAGAGTGGAAACTAATTCATTTTCTGATTTCCGCCTCTCTAAGCCTCCCCTAACTAACCAGTCATGATCCCATATTTTACCTTTCTAGGTTTTTTTAATCTTTTTTTTAAGAGAATTCACTTCTTTTCTATTAACATCAGGTTTGGACTCATGGAAAAGCCAAGTAACAAATGTCAAGAAATTGTGATTAATTTCTCATAATTCTTCTCAAACTTATGTTTCATATTTTTAAAAGCCTCTAATATTTATGCATACTTTAGCCTGGAAGTTTTAAAACAAACTCTCTCAGTTCCCTAGAAAAATCCTAAGAGTTGGTGGGAGGGGTAGCATAGAATTTTTTAAATGCAAAAACCTAACAAGCCAGGGAATAGGAAGGCTGCTTAGGGCTCTCAGAGAGGGATGATGCCGCAAGACAGCTGGTGATGGGGACAGCAGAGATGAAACAGAGCTCAAAACAGGCATGGAAAAATGATAAACAGAGATTTCATCTGCTTCCTAATTTTTCCCAGGAACAATCCTGCCTAGTACATATCTTTGTTGCCTTTTTTAGTAACAACACATGTGTGTTTCTTTTTTATCCTTTTTTTTGTTGTTGTTCTCTTTGGAATTTTAAATGCCTTTCAGCTTAAGAACTCAATAAAAATACCATGACATATTTTTTCAAAAAAGTTTTACGATTCACAGAACTATTGCTTAATCAGACAGCCTGATGTTTACTTTTCACTTTTAAATTCTTTCTTAGGCATTCTCACAAGATGCTACCTCAGATTTCAATAAGACAAATAAGAAGGGAGAATGAGAGAATTTTTTTCTTTTCCCAAGAAAAGAAATTCTTCTAGCTTATAGAGAATGAGATCTGGGTTGGAAAAAAAAAAAAAAAAGCAAAGACACTTCAGTTTACAAATTCCAAGTATCAGCTAAAGACTCATTTGAAGAAAATAAAATTTATACCTCTTTGAATTCTATGCTAAGATGTTCAGTTGCCTAAATGCACAATTCTGTGTAAGAAAAAGCTGGGAAGCCTCTGAAAAGGAACATCTGCCATGCTTATGGTCTATCATCCTTTTCTAAAAATTTTACTACCATACCATTTATATAAGTGCATGTGGATCTATGAATCCCAAAATAGGGTGTATTAAAATGAAATTATCTTTATTCATCTAGGATACAATTTGGTATGATTTATTGAGATTAAGGTGGTATGACATTAAGTAGAGGCATCTTAAAATATTTAAGAAGAAATGAAGCACTCTAAGATTTTTTGTTTGTTTTTTGCTGAGATGTTCAAATGAAGTCTTAAAGATGAAAGAAGTATCAATAGAAAAGAATAATACATGTGTGGTTCGCATCAATGGGACAGTTTCCTTAGTTTGGTCCATTGAGTGGTTTCTGTGACTCTGATGTTAGGCTCTTTCAACATAAAGCAACACAGAAACCTAAAGCACTGACCATTATGGAAACACTGCTCAAACCTTCCCCTCCCACTGAAGAGCTGTACTGTATGTTGTTCAAAAAGTCTTTCTTGCATTTCTCAGTTCACACATTACACATAAGAGTTTGAGCTATGTAGAACTTCCTAGGGTGGTGTGTCCAGAAGGTCAATGAACTAGCAGGGCTCTATTTCTCCTATTCCAATGTTAGTCAAATTAAAAAAAAAACTGTATGTCTATTCAGTGCATTAGCTTCTACATTGAATTTTTGGAAGAAATAGTTACATTCAAATTAAGGAACTAGTGCATATATTAATATATCATATCTTGAACACAATTACTCCCCTTCCCCTCTCCTGCACTCTCGCCTTCCCCACAACCTCTTCCTGTTTCTGCCAAAATCTATCACCCTGTTTCCTATCATCACTCTTCTATTTGGCTCTTTCATTTATTTATACAAGTTTCCCATATTAGAGAAATCATGCAATATTTCAACTCCTGTGTCTGATTCATTCTTCCATATGCATAATGGTCTCAAAGTGCATCCATCCTACAAATAATTCACATTAATCTAATTATGGCAGAAAAGCCCTTTGTTGTGTGTATATATATACCTTATCTTCCTATCCATCCTTCTGTTGATGGACATATTAGCTGCTTTTGAGATTTAGCTCCTAGAAAGATGAGTTTGCATGTATCACTGCTATGATTTATTTAATCCTTCTAGAAAGATAATCACAAGGGGCACAGCTGAATCAAATGGAATATTCTATGACTTTACAACACCATTATAGTTTAAGATTTTTATTCAGTCTTATATATCTATATACTGTGATTCTATAAATATATTTGTCAATTCACTAATTCAACAAAGTTTTTGAATATTTTCCTTGAGCCAAAACCTCTGCTAAAATTTCAAGATCTTTGATCTTGAACTTTAAAATCTACTAGGAAACACAGGAATAGATTAAAGATCATTGCAGATCATGGCAATAAATGATGTAAATAAACAGGTTGATAACAAAAAATTGAAATAAAACAAAATTAAAGGGGTATAAGAGAAAAATAACTTTAGGGTAGGAAAGCCAACTGGTTAAGGGTAGAGAACATATTTCTGCCAGAGTAGTGAAGAATTTCTCTGAATAAGAGATTATTAAATTGAGAACTGAAGAATTAAAAGAAATTCATCATGCAAAGATCTATAGAGAAGTCCCTTAGAGGTAGACAATGTAGCAGGGGCAATATTTAGGTATGAAAATGTAATTAGTATGTTTAGAAAACTAAAAGGAAGATATTGAAGAAAAGTCATTTGAGATGTTAAATGAATAGAAAATCAGTCATGAAATACTTTTCAAGCCATTGTAAAAAGTTTGGTTTATATACAAAGTTTGTCTGAGAGGCCACTGAAAAAATTTCCAGCAGGAGAACATAATACCTAATGGGAATCACTCTATAGTTTCCACATTACTTAACACTATTTAGGGCTATTAGCTATCAAGGAATGAAAAGTGTTATAGGAATAAATAAATAAATAAATTGAATTAGAAAACGATGTGATGGGCCCATCCTGGGCAATATAGTGACTAGGCAAGAATCTGTTTCAAATTTTTAAAAATAAAATACAAAAACAATTGGTTATATATCTTCGTGAGAAGTTCATGGGTTCAATCAAGAGAAAGAAAGAAAAAGAGAGAAAGAGAGAGAGAGATGAAGAGGAGGAGGAGGAAAAATGGAGGGAGGCAGAGAGGAACTAAGAAAAAGAAAAATGAAAGAAAGTATGTGATGTGTCAAGAAAAATCAATAAGGAAAATAATGGTATTTTCAACAAATGGTGCTGTAAATTTTAGATACCTGTGCAAAATATTTAAGTTGGGCACTTCCTTTCACTGTAGACTAAAATTTACCCAAAATTGGTCATAGATCTAAAAATATGTAAGCTAAAACTACAGAAGTCTTAGAAGAAAACAGGAGTAAATTTATGACCTTGGATTAAACAAACCTTTTTCAGATATTACCAAAAGCACAAATAAAAACAAAAAGATAAACAATAAAATAATCAGTTGTATTTTATTAAAAATAAATATTCTTTTTTTATACTTCAACAGATACCATTAAGAAAGGGTAAGGAGTATATAACCATGCTCATAGCAGCACAACCAACAATAGTTTAAATGTTGAAGACACCAAAATACCCATCAACAGACCAAGGAATAGATAAAGTGGGATATATATACACAATGGAATACTACTCGTCTATAAAGACAGTTTTGAGGCTTTTGTTGGTAAATGGACAGAACTTGAGGACATCATGCTTGGTGAAGAAGTCACACAGAAGGTTAAATGTTGAATTGTTTAATGTGAGAAATCCAGAATACAGACATTTTGTAGAACTAATGGGGAGACAGTGGGGATTAGGGGGAAAGGAGGGCATGGGAGGGTCAAAATGGGTGAAGGGAAGGGATTGAAATTTTAATGTGATATATATGTGCACAAAATACTCAAGTTCTATGTAAACATTATGCAATTCCTATATATATATTTTTTTTTTAATCAAATGGGGGAAATAGAGTAAGGAAAACCCACAGAATAGGAGAAAGTATTTGCATAACAGGTGATAAGAGACTTCGATCCAAAGTACATGTATTAATAGATAAGCAAAGGACAAAAACACAAAACAGGACAAAGACTTACATCTCTCCAAAGAAGACCAATAAGCACATGAATAAAAGATTGACATTTTAGTCATTAGGAAAATGCAAATCAATATCACAATGTAATACCAGATGTTTTTTAAGATAGAAAATAATGAATTAATAAAGATATAGAGAAACTGGAACATTTATACATTGCTAATGAAAATAAAATGATGCTGTTGCTTTTTAAACCAGCTTTGCAATTCCTCAAAATGTTAAACATGGGCTTATAATAACACAGCAGTTCTAGTTCTACATATGTATCTAAGAGAACTGAAACCAAGTGCTCAAACAAAAATTATACATGAATATTCACATCATTAGCTTTGTAATAACCAAAATAATAACCCAAGTGATCATAAGTAATAAATTAATTTAAATATTTATTAGAATATAATAAAATATGTAATTTATTGAATTAGTTATAAATTTGTAAACTAATAAAGTGCAATATCTATATAATAGAATATTACTTGACAATAAAATAAAACTAATTAGTAATTTAATAAAATGGAATGAACCTTGAAAACATGCTAAGTGAAAAAAAGTCACAAGTGACCAAATATTATATAAATACGATGATATAAAATGTCCCAAATAGGCAAATTTATAGGCCAGAGAGGGGATTAATGGTTGCTTAGGGGCCAGAGGTGGAAATAGGAAGTGACTTCTGATGGCTAATGAGATTTCTTTTGAGGGAAGTGTGGGGATGGTTGCACAATTCTGAATCTACTATTGATCTCTACCCTTTAAATGGACACATAATTTACATACCATGAAAAAAAGCTGCTAAAAGACAGTGATGGTATTTCTGGAGCAAAACAGATATTCTAAGAAAGTTTAATCAGTCAGAAATTTTTACTTGTTCTCTATTTTATCAAGTGGCAAACCAAGCTGCATATTCTGTATCAACATGACTTAAGTATTACATATGGAAATTATATACATATACATATGCATGCAAAACTCATAAAATTCTTATTTCTGTATTTATTGAAGAAATCCATTTCAGCATGACTATTGTAGAAAATGTTGCTCTTTTCCTATATGCCTTGCAAGTTCTTTAATACAAATGGTTTTTGTAAACAATGTGTTAAAATTTTTTTTTGAGGCAGGGTCTTACTCTATAGTCCAGGCTTGTCTTGAACTCACTATGTAGTCAGGGTGGCCTTAGATTAACAGCAATCCTTCTACCTCAGCCACCCGAGTCCTGGGATTACAGGTGTGTGCCACCACGCCGGGCTTATGTGGTGCTGGGTAATCAAACTCAGGGCCTTGCACTTGCTAGGCCAGAGCTTTAACTTGTTGTGCCTTTCCTCCTCCATCTTAAAGGCCAATGCTTTGGAGCAAAATACTGCTTATGCACTTCAGCACATGCACTAATGTACATCAACCTATTACCAGTGAAAACTTTATCTGTCTCCTTGAAGAAAAGAAAGCATATTATTGAAGATAAGCATATTATTGAAATGTAAACAAAAGAACCAGGGGAGATCTTTCTGGTGATGAGGACAGAAGAAAACACCATAAAAATAAGGCACTCACTTTTTCTTACACATAATGTGTTCATCAAATGTGTCCAAAAATTATCATACAAAGCATTCCCTGTAGATCTGCCTGCTTCATCCTCTAGAAGCTAAAATGTATTATAAAAACCTCTCACTATACTTTGCCCTATATTCACAAAATGCTTTTACATTTAAGTACATGTTCTTTAGAATGTTTTTTCCTTAAAAACAAAACCTTAGATACTTTCCTGTCCTGTTAAATATTTTTAACTTTGGGCACGCATTTTTCCATTTTCATATTTATTCATTAAGGATTTACTAAGCATCAATTATAGGCCAGGCACAGTTCTGAGCACTAGAGGTTCAACAGTGAATCTAAATTTCTGCTGTCATGGATTTTATATTTTAGTGTGGGGAAAAATGTAAACAAGACCAATAATTTCTAATAGTAATAAGTGCTGTTAAAAAAAAAAAAGACAAGGCATTGGAATATACAATAACTAAGTAAAGGGGCTACTTTAACCTGGGTTGTTCTTGTCCAGCACAGTGGTACACACCTATAATCACAGCTACTTGGGAGACTAAGACAGGAAGATCACAAGTTCAACCCAGCCTTAGAAACTCCATGAGACCCTGTCTCAGGATAAAGCTGTGGTGTACTCAGTGGTGCAGTCATTGGCTATCATGCTAAGGGTCTTGGGTTCAATCCACAGTATGACCAAGGGTAAAAATATGAGTTGGTCACAGGACTACACAGGATACATTGAGCCAAATGCATGGTATGAGAGCAAGCCAGCCAAGTGACTGAAAAAAAAAAAAAGACAGCTTTCTAGGGGAAAGGAATACACATTGTAAAGCCACGAGGCAGAAAGCATCTGAGCCTATTTTAAAAAATAAGAACGAAAAAGAAATACTGCAAAAAAAAAGGCCTACATAGCTAAAAGTATAGTAGCTGGAAAATGTTGATGTCAAGGAGATACTAGAAGTCAGACTTTATAAGATAATGGAACTGCAACCCACAGCCATTTGGAAAGTCAGTATATGATTGGGCTACTGTAAAAAACTGAACTCTGAGGTAAAAGTAGGCCAAACCCAAATTGTCCCAACAAAGGACTGCTGAACCCAGAGAACAGGCATCAAGATATGGCCACTGCAGTCCATTCTATGGGTAGGAAGCTGAGCTAGAGTGGTGATTTGAGAGGTGAAGTGAGTCAGATGCAGAAGATTAAATATGTTAAATACTGCATGGTTTCCCTGATTTGGGAAACCCAGAGTACAGGCATTCAGTTGAACCAAATTGGTGTGATAGCGGGAGTTAGAGGGGATGGGAGGTGTGGGACGAATTGTAAAGTTGATGTGATATATATATATATATATATATATATATATATATATATATGCGAAAAATACTCAAGTTCATTGTAAACATCATGTATCATGTGTGCGTGTGTGTGTGTGTGTGTGTGTGTGTGTAAATTGGGGTAAAATAAAAACAACTAGAAGACTATGGCATAGTTTAGAAGGAATGTGATAGCGGCTTGGAATGCAAGGAAGCAGTAGAGATAGTGCACAGTGACCAACTCAATACACACTGCAGAGATATGGCCTACTGAGTCGGCTAGGCCTTTGAGTGCTAAGAAATGAAAAAGTAGTAAATAATAAACCCTAGGTGTTAGTATAAGCAGTTGAATGGGTGATCATACATTAAATGTGTCATAAGACTAAGCTTGTGAAAATATGTAATTTATTTACTTCTGGCTCGTCTGGTTTTCCTCACAAGCCTCCTACTCACTGCCCAATGGGATACAGTGAGGGAATGAAGGAAGCCAAAGAGAAAAGTAAAAGTCCAGTCCTATTCAATACTAAAATTTATCCCTGCAACGTAGCTGTATCTTCTGTTGGTGCTCAACCAAGAAGCTTTGCCCCTCCTTTTTATCAGTCCTCTAACTTCCGGTTTCACTCCTTTCCAAAAACTGAGTTTCTGTGTTGCATGAAAGGAAGTAGGAAAAGTCCTTGGAATTTTTTTTATTTATTTATTTTATTTTATTTTATTTTATTTTATTTTATTTTTTGAGACAGGATCTCCCTCTATAGGCCAAGATGGTCCTGAACTCACTATGGAACCCAGGCTGGCCTTGGACTCACAGCAATCCCCCTGTCTCAGTCTCCCCAGTGCTGGGATTACAGGCATGTGCCACCCACACCCCGTTTATGTGGTGCTGGGGAATCAAAATAGCGAGTTAATTGCTGAACCATTTCTCTAGCCCAGTCCTTGGATTCTGACACAACTGTTGTTCTTGCTGACTGGCATATGGTCATACCCCTTGTAAATTTACTCGCTACCTACCCTGCTAGTCTCTGGTGATGCTTGCAGCTAGTGATTTTTTTTTTACCTCTGTGGGGTAGGATGAGTGTCCTCGCTGAACTGGCATCATGTCAACTCACAATAATATCTGTAGATCCCCTTCAGTTCTGCTATGATTTTCATGAACTCCCAGCCCAGAGAATTTGATATTCAGTTTTTGTTACTGAGCTGAGTCTTTCTAGAACAGTGATCACTCTCTGCCTCCCACAAATGCTCCTGCTATTTCTTTTGAGTTCAAATCTACAACATGTAGAAATCGAGCAGTAGCTCAGGAAAATTTAATTATATTCTCTTCCTTATTTGACTTTATTGAGCAACCACACTGATAGGGCTACAAACCAAGTGATATGTATAGAGAGAAAATACCTTTCTGAATCCTGAGTGTTTGAGAACAAAAATCTGCCATTACCAAAGCTTGGGAAAGAAAAATTTCAACGCATCTGTCTCTCACTCTTTTGCCTCCCTAAATTCTCTCAGGAAAAAAAAAAAAACAGTCTAGGCTTCTCTTTATTTCCCCTAAGTCATATCCTCATCCTTTTACCATCTATCGAAAAATTTATGGTGCTAGAAAGTACTCTTCCCTACACATGAGAGAGCCCTGTGGACTCCACCTGTGGAATGCTAAGAGATGGGAAGAAGGGAAATAGAACAACACTCTCCAGAGACATTGCTTAGGCATGCAAATTCTCTAAACAAAGAAGGAAAAAAAGTTCTAGTGTTTAAAATGGGAAGGAAAGGTTTTTCCAAAACATTGCCCATTATAATAGAGATGAGGAAGACTACTAGAGAGATGGTTTCAGGTGGTAGAAAGGAATCCAAAAGTTGGGTTTTGGACACACGAAGAGGTGTCATTAGATAATCAGAAGATCATTAGTATAATCAGGGAAAGTTAGGAATCATTACATTACAGACATAATTTGAAGCCATGGGGATGCAATGAGATGGCCTAAAAAGATAAAAAGAGGAGAGGATTCTCCAGTAATAGAATATTGTGAAGCCTTTATTTAAGAAGATGCTGTAAATGCAAAGCCAGGGAAATGTACTACTATGAAAACAAGCCTTAATTTTTTTTTTAAGAAAGAGAAAAAAAGTTTCAAATAGGTGACCACTGGATTTAGCTTTGCAGAGCTCAATCTCAGAGATAGGGTGAGTCCAAGAGAGGGCTGAGAGGTAAAGAAGAATAATAATGTGAGCAAACAAGTCTTCCCAAGAGTTTTGCTGTGATGGAGAAATGGAAAATGGGTCTAGCAAAGTATAGAAATGAATGCATGAAAGGAAGGGAGGGATGTAAACATGTGAGATCAAGAATTTCTATAAAAAATAGTTTTAAGCTTATTTGAGTAGTGTTGGGAATGACCCAGTAAAGGAAAAGTTGCTAGTCGGGGTAAGAGAGGACATTGCTTCAGGGAGGCTGGGAGTGAGAAGTGGCAGGGCTCAAAGCACAGGGAGCTGCTGGCATCCTGTGAGGAGCCGGGGTTTCTTTTTCTCTGAAGGACAGGAGGCAAAACACACAGTTACATAAGCAGGGATGTTGGTGGTTAGGTTTGGAAAGAGAAACTTCCAACTCCTAATTTGACTGCTACTGTATCTTGATGAGTTGTGAGGCAAGGCTATTGACTTTAAAACGAGCAAGAATGCAGGTTTGAAAATAGACACGAATGTGCAAGTCATCTCACAAATCAATAACAAATGTCTCCATTACACACATTTAATGCTACTAATGTTTTTCATTAGTCTTTCAGCTTCATTATGATTATGCACGGCAGATCCACAAATCGTTAATATTAATCATGGATATAAACATAATGATGCCTAAATTGTCGTTGTCAGTATCACCATGTGTCAGCTGATAAATTCATATTTTAATCAGTGTAGCTGTGGAGTACAAATATAATTATTTTTTTGTGAATTTGCTCTTACACCCCTATTGCAACAAAGGTTTAACATTTTTAAGTATTATAAACATATGTCATATATTTTAAAAATTAAAGAGAGAAAACCATAAGCACCCCAACAGATGGATGAAATAAAAATGTTTAGTAAAATTTAATATCCATATATTAACTATCATACTTAATGGGGAAACTTCACAGGAATTATCTGTTATTATCACTATAATTTTAAGACTGCTTGAATGTTGTTAAGTATTAAAACTACGAATATTTTTCTATTTAATATTTACTCAGAGTCCTATTTAGTATAGAAACAATAGAAATAAGCTAAATTACAAGAATTAATGAGAAAAAATTAATGAAAGTTTAGCAAATACAGAATATAAAGTTAATATACAAAGTAGAGTCATTATTTTTACTAGAAACAAGTAGTTATCTGTGTTTTTTGAAATTTGTTTGTTTGTTTTTGGTGGTATTGGAACTGAACTCAGGGCCTCATGCATGGAAGCATTCTGCCACTGAGCTATACCCTAGACCAGTTAGCTATTTTTAAATTCAAATATCAATATAAATTAAGTATCTGTAAAATCTTTGTAAAACTTCTGTAAAATACATTTACAATTTGAAAAACAATAATTTACTAACAATCTAATTAAATGAACAGATATTTAATATTCATGGATAGGAAGATTTAATAATATAAAATTAGCCCTTCCCCCAAATTAGTTTATACACATAATATAAGGTCAGCCAAAATCTTTGTATGATTTTCAAGCTAGAATTTAATTGACAGAAACTGATTTAAAACTTATTTTGAAGACCAAGGAAATAATGATTATATCAAGAAAAATTTAAAGAACAAATTAAGAGGGGGAGGAGAATTTGATCTTAATGTAATTTTTTATTAAATGGTGTCCTTGAGTTGGCTCCAGTTTGCACACAAACAGATCAATGCAAACAGATGATAAGAAAATTGCTCTGAGAATATTTTGAAACTAAATGTTTGAAAATGTATTCTATGTCTATAAGGAAAAAAAAAGAACTACCCAGTCAGTAAAATTCTGCCATAAAAAATTTTCTTGCACACATACACACACCAAGGATAAAATTCAAATTAAAGACTAATTGTGGCAATCAAAATATTAGATCTTTTAGGAGATATTTTATGGCCTTTTGTGGTAAAAGAACAATAAGAATCTCAAGCAAAACAGGAGGAAAATACAGATGAATTTGACATTAAAGTTGCAAACTTGTGTTAGTCCAAAGAAATCATAATAAAGTGAAAAAGTAAGTCATAGGCTGGGAGAGATTTGTAATATATAGGATGAACAAAATACAGAATGTGTAAAAACTTTCCTGTATAACTCAAGAAAAGATCAGGACAGTAGAATAGTAGGCAGAATATAGGAATGAGAAATGCATGCATAGACATCAAAAACTTTGTGCATATTCATTCCTCCTTAAAACCAGTAATATCAACTAAAATCACAATATAAGATGAATGAATTATGCACTCAAAATTTATAAGGTGGATAAAATTTTAAGTGTGGCCATATCAAACAACACAAATGACATGGAGTAAATGGAACTTGCAAATATTGCTGTTGAAAGGGAAATTGGCAAAACCTCTTTGAAAAATAATTTGGCAATAACTAGTGCCTTTCAGGATGTACATATTCTATAACCCAACAATTCAACACCAGGGTGTATACCAAAAGAAAAAAATCTTGACGTGCACATAGAGATATGTCTCAGGTGATTGTTATTGCCGAAGGAAAAGCCAAAAGTTAAACTGTTAGTGGAAAAAATGGCTACCTGGTGATTTGATAACATGAAATCCTGTAGCAGCAGCAAATAAAGTGATTGGATTAAAAACATGCAGAATAATCATGAAAACAAAATGTTATGCTAGGAACTGTTTCAGAGAAGCACAAGGTATGATGGTGCCTATTTAAAGTTTAAGAAGATGCAAAATAATTACATGTCACTTGGGTTAAAAATACAAAGAAATGCACGAAATAAGAAAATCACCTCAGTGATGGTACCAGAATGGGCAGAAAGAAAAGATGTATTTGGAAAAGTGTATGTATATTCAGTGTGTTGTGTTACATATATATATTGCTTCTCTTTCTTCACGTTGGTGATGAATCATTAGATGTATCTTTTAATGTCTTTATATATTTAAATCATACATTATTAATATACTTAGCATAAGTTGGTAAAAGCTAAAATTTCTCAAGCTTTGTTTGAAGTCTGGTCCTTTCTAAGCTTTACATGAATTATTTTATTTATTTATTTATTTTATTATTTTATTTTTAATCTTAGTAACTCTTTGAGGAGTTTTTATATAAAGTAGTAGCCCTTTATATAAATTTTATTTATTTACTTATTTAATTTAATTTATTATCTATTTATTTATTTTGTTTATTTGATTTATTTTAATTTATTTTATATAAAGTTGTAGCCTTTTATATAAATTTATTTATTTATTTATTTATTTCTAATCTTAGTAACTCTTTGAAGAGTTTTTATATAAAGTAGTAGCCTTTTATATAAATTTTACATAAAATTTTATATAAAGTACGGTAATCCTTTCCTGAGGAAGGAAACATAGGTCTCAAGGTTAAATAATCGGCCTGCGGCCATTTAGCACTAAAGTGCTGGAGACAGATGATGAAGCTGCTGGAGCAGTCTGACCTTCAAAAGCTTACATACTTTAGGCCATGTTAGCTACAAAGCACTTCTCGGAAGGGTGCAACCATCATATCTACCTCTGGATGCAGCTATAACTACATCAGTACAGCATGACAGCTTTGACCTCCAAATTCAGTGACTGAAGTGAAAAGACCATTTGCTGTGGATTTAGGACTTGAGTCATTTCCTTGGGTATCTGTTTATTCATTCAACAAATATTTATCAAGAGCCTACATAGCACAGCGGTAAACCACAATTTATTTCTTGTCTACATGATTTTTGTGGTTGCCAAGCTTTCAGGACACAAATTTGGAATTCCATTTTCATTTTTTTCCAAAATTATTTTTGTCACTATGCATTTGTAATACATGGCAATTGCATTCAACATGAGGAACTGATGCACACGCATATCACATCTTGACCATTTTTACTTCCCTTTTCCCTTCACATCCTCTTCACTTCCTACTAATGAAAGGATTGCTGTGATTAACTTCTAGCCATTTTAGAATTGTACCCTGGCTTACAATGGATCACGTATAAGCCTATTATTGACTTGAAATTCATGTGGCATCCCATGTTTTAATAAAACTTAGTATATATTGAACAATTTTAATTTTAATTTTTGGATAAATAAGTTATTAATTGAAGTTAAATATGGCTACTCCTTTTTTCTCCCTATATTCCCTTCTCTTCTTTTTTCCCACAGATCAAAGAGTATCTTTACTCCTCTCCAATGATATTTTGAGATTTTTCCTTGACTATGTATTAGGTACATTTTATAATCTGTTCTTTCAACTAGGTGCTGAACTCATGGTAACTTATAGACGTGCTGAAGAGGATGAATTTGGGTTTACCTTAATTACATTCTCATGAAATACAATGGATATTGCAAAATCAAGTGATTTCCTTCTCCCCGCCCCCCATTTGAATGCTATGTATAAGTGCAAATTTTGAGGTTTACAGTGATCTTGAGCATTTTGTGCAAATACATATCTTGGCAAGATTACAAGATCTTTCCCTCTTTCCTTTCGGCCCTGCCCCTGCCCACCTCACCCCCCCCCCCAGTTCCCATTATTTTCCATATTAAATTCCACAAGATGGTTGTGATCTGGGTTTGTCATATCAGAAAAACCACTCAATATTTCACCTTCTGCTTCTGACTCACTTCACTAAGCATGATGAACTCAAGTTGCCTCCATTTGCCTACAAAAGCCTCCAACCTATCTGACTTTAGAGACGAATAGTATTCCATTGTGTATAAATACCACAATTTGTGTATCCATTGGTCAGTTGGTGGGTATTTTGGTGTCTTCCACATTTTAGCTATTGTTAGTTGTGCTGCTATTAACGTGGGTATATGTGTATGTCTGTTATTTGTTGTTTTAATTCTGTGGGGAATATTCCCAGAAGAGGTATCACTGAATCAGAGGGGATATTTATTTCCAATCTTATCAGAGACTTCCATACTGCTTTCCATAGAGGTTGTACTAGTTTACATTCCCACCAGCAGTGCAGGAGGGTTCCTTTTTCCCCACAGCCTTGCCAGCACTCATTGCTGTTTGAGTTCTGGATATAGGCCAATCTCTTTTTGCTCAATTTGCATATGAGCTTTATAAATGGTAAGAGTTACACCTCCAAATCACTGTAACCTCTATTTAAATAATTATACAAACATAATATTGTTGAAAAGCCACCCTCATTTTTAGTGTTAGGAATTATCTAATGTAAGTATCTGAACATTTAATCTTTTCTTTAACCATTTTTTTAATATTGAATAACCAGGGACCAGAAGGAATTGTGGGGACTACGGGACAAAGGGGTCGTTCAGGAAAAAAGGTAATTTTTTTAGATCTTTTTATAACATGATGTTCATGCTAAATTTCTTATGTGTCAGTGTCTACGGAGAAAGTGGTAATGTTTTTATTTGTACTAGACGTGAAATAATAAAGATTCATGAATTCGGCTTTGAAAGACACTTTTACATGAATTAATATTTAACTTCAGTTAGGAATATATATCATCTTGATTATTTGGAAAACTCATTTTCCAGTTCAGCTTATAAAAAATAATCTTTGTTTTAATTCATATCTCTTGTTTTCCAAAAATTCTTTCAGTAGATCTTGGACAAGAAAAGAGATCAAATGAAAATACTATACCACTTGTGTTAGTTGATAACAAATTTAGTAAAATATTTGAGAGAAAATAATAATTTTAGATGCTTTTAGTTTTATTGTTAGTGTTTTTCTAATTAATGGCTGATTTTTATCTTTCTCATGTAATAGAAACAACAAATCAAGAATATTTCTTGTTTACTTTGTATTTTAATAAGAATGTGGTTTATCTGTAAAATTCTTGCACTTCAGAATGAAAAGGACAACTAGTATGGAGTCAATAATTTAGGAGTTTTTCCATTGAGTTGTAACAGTTCATAATATATTTGTTACAATGAATCTCTAATCATAACACATTCTAGTTCTCAAAGTCCAACACTTGAATTTCTGCGGATATATTCTTCATCCTTTATTCTCAGAACTTTTAGATAGAATATATAATGGTCAAAAATGCTCATATATTAATGAAGTAAATTTTAGTAACTGTTTATGCTCATTAAAATCACCCCAATATTGAAATCTTTTTATCATACATTGTAATGTACCTAAAATCCACATGGGGGATAGGGTTAGAGTTCAGTAGTATCATGCTTGCCTAGCATGTAAGAAGACCTTCAGTTCAATCCCCAGCACTGCTAAAGTAGATAGATACATGCATGCCTACATACATGACACATAGATAGGTAATGCAGAGTAAAAACAAAAATTAAAAGTGAGAGTGAAGCTCTTCATAACAACTTGCAAGCCTCAAAATGTAAGTCTGTGAACAATTAGGGATACTAAAATTGTCCTGTGGTTGCAGCTTAGTTTCGTTTTTGTGTCATAAGTGTCAATAATAACGTGCATAATTTCCCACTTTTAAAAAAATGAATAAAAACAGGGGCTGGCGGAGTGGCTCAGTGCTTTAAGCGCTTGCCTAGACGCGCTTAGTCAGGTGCCAAGTACATGAGTTCGATTCTCCACACCACATAAACTGGGCATGGTGGCGCACTCCTGTAATCCCAGCATTATTCAGGCTGAGGTAAGAGGATTGCCATGAGTCCAAGGCCAGCCTGGGTTACACAGTGAGTTCAGGGCCAGCCTGGACCCCTGACTGAGATGCTGTCTCAAAAAAAATAAATAAATAAAAGAATAAAAACACTAAACATTGTCCAAGAACAGCTGTATTTTGGTTTTAGTGAAAGCATAGCAATGTGATGGAAATCAGAAGGCAGCCAGTTTTCAGGAGAAGGATGTAAAAAAATGGTACAAAAAATGCTGTGGAATTTTGAAGGAAGTCTAAGCTACACAGATGATCTTAAATATACAAAACTATACAAGGAAGCCTTTCTGCTCTTTGACACTGAAATTATCTCTGGGAACACATTTCCTATAGGCCCTACGTTTTCTTGCACCACCATTATATACACGCATGCAGACAGACAAAAAACAATTGAAAATGAAATTTTAAAAAGTTCATTATTTGAAAGTAATGAGCATTAGGTAGTCCCTGCTTGGTTGGTTAAAATTACTTTTTGATCTTTTTTCCAAATTTATGCTTGTTTTTCAAATAACTTTCTCCTGTGTGAGGAAAGTATGATCTGTAACACTGTTAACAGAGTTGCTCTTTACAGAACCTGCTTATTCAGGACCCTCTCAGAGTCATTCACATATATGATACAGTTATGATATTTTAACTTATTTTACCTTTCTCTTTTATTATGTCATCCACAGGGTGATAAAGGACAAATAGGACCCATAGGAGAAACTGGAATCAGAGGTGGTCCTGGACAAACTGGGGAAAGTGGTCCTAAAGGTGCCAGAGGAACTAGAGGTGCTGTGGTCAGTATATGATTTGTTTCTAGAACTGAGTTACTGTGGATAGAAAAGAAATGCACCCATGGCCTTAGAGCTTCATGTCTTGATTAACTTTACAGAGAAGGCAACAGTTCCCTTGAAAATAATCTATCTCCATGGGACGTGGAGAATTGTGAGCATTCCACAGTACTTAAATGGCTTAGTGGTTTCTGGACATAAAAAAGGAAAGGGAAAGAACATTGAAAATGAAAATAAAATATGAAATGAGTTTTTAAAAATTAGATTATAACTCCTAACCAAGAAAAGTTTATATGCCCCTTACTTAACTACACAATCATGATTGATAAATTGCTTCATAAAATTAGATTCATTTGAAATTAGATTTTTTCTATGCCTGAATTCCCTGTGCTTTATCTGGAGTTTATTTCTAACCACTACGATAATTCCTATAATATCTAATTATGTAATCATGTTTTTAATCTTTTGCATGAACTTTGCATGATGTTTGGAGCAAGTGTAACATGCTACTACTAAACCTACTAATAGCATTATTGTACTGCTGGTATGCTTTGGACCTGTGCAGAAAGTCACAGCATGAGAGAGATGCAAAATATTTACTATTTCAAAAATACAAGTATATTTATCTGCCTCCATTTCAATGTACCCAACTGTTGTCTGAGGAAGGTTTGTCTCAGGTTCGTTTTAAGCATTTCATTACTCACTGATCTCTTACCACTCCAGCCCTTTCTCACTTGCTTTAATTTCAGTTCCTAATATTTCTCCATCTTTGGCCTGTATTTTCAAAAACATTATATAAACTAATTAATGTCTAATAAACACAAGGATTGGTAATACAAAGAAAAATGACTTCATGGTAGGCTACTATAAATTTTTTGCTATAAAAATGTTCACTTACGTTTTGACATATTTCCAAATTACTTAAGAAGTGGTTTCACCAAATTCACATTCCCACCACCCATGTTTCATATTAACCCATTTTTGGTGTAATCTGATAAATGAGCAAATATATCTCATTTTTCTTACTCGTTACATTTCTCTGATTACAACTAAGTAACTTCTAATTTTTTCCCTCTGGAAATTTTCTGTTTATATATAATGTGCATTTTTCATTAGGTTGTTGTATATTCTTTATGGATTTACAATTACTCCATATATATCTTTAACATTAATATAGTTTTTTATTTTCTTCTAATTAATTTTTTCTAGTGTTGAAGGGGATAGTGCAATGGTACAGAGCAACTTCCTGGAATGTGTCAGATCCTGATTTTGATTCCTAGCACTGCAGAAAGAGAGAGAGAGAGACATAGATATTGAAACTTTGCAAGGTTATGTCCTTATTCTCTTGCCTGATGTTATTTTCTTGTGTCTGCTCTTTTGCTTGATCAGATGTGCCATCTTATCAGTCAGTTCAGTCTATTTGCTCCTTTTTCAATTCTTTCTGGCTTCTTATTTTATTAATGTATGCTTCATTTTTTTCCACTTTGGGATCATATTATAGTTCTTTTTGCATGTTCTTACATGGCCACACATTTAATGTTATATAATAAGTACATATTAAGCTACTTCTTTCCTTCTGAATGCCACTTTTGCCATAATTCCTCATATTTTTATGTTTTCACTCCCTTTTTATACTTTTAGTTTATCTTTTTTCTTCTCCATTTTTATTAGTATGTATTTGCAGTGACAATAGTTACATTAAATATGAGAACTCTGTGAATGCACATATCCCATTCACTTCCCTTCCCCTCTCCCATCCTCCTACCCCATCACTCATCCTCTCTTCCTCTCCATAAAGTTATCTCCCTGCCTCGCAACATCTCACCCATTTGGCTGTTTGTTTATACTCTGGGTTTCTCATATTAGAGAATGTCTCTAATCATACGAAGTTCTCATATCACACCATGTGATATTTAATTTTATCAATCTGATTCACTTCCCTAAGCATAATGGTCTCAAGTTGTAGCCATTTTCCTACAAATGGCTCAAATCTCTCTGTATTTATGGCACAGTAGTACTCTATTATGTACATATACTACATTTTCTTCATCCATTGGTTTATTGATGACTATTTCAGCATCTTCTGTGATTTAGCTATTATTAGTTGGGCTGCTATAAATCTTGAAATGCATGTATCTCTCTTATATGATGCTTTTAATTCTTTTGGAAAGGTACCCGAAGAGGTATTGCCGGGTCAATAGAATATTTGCTGTTTTTGTTTGTTTGTTTGTTTTGTTTTGTTTTGTTTTTTTAGAAATACTGCTTTCCATAATAGTTGTGACAGTTTACAGTCCTACCAGCAATGTCAAAGGATTCTTCTTTCCCACGTCTTTGTCAGCATCTGGTTTTGAGTTCTTGATAAAAGCCATTCTCCCTAGAGTGAGATGGTACCTCAGTATCATTTTGATTTTCATTTCTCTAACAACTAAAGCTGTTGGTCATTTTTTCATGTATTTTTTGGCCATTTGTGCTTCCTCTTTTGAGAACTGTCTATTTATTTTGAAGCATAAGAGTATTGTATTTTGAGGATTCTATTTTTCTTCAGCCTTTGCATATGCTAGTTATCAGTGCCCTAACCAAGAAGTAGGTGGCAAAATTTTATCCCATTCTGTCAGTTCTCTCTTTAGTCTATTGAGTTTTTTCTGTGCAGGAGTTTTTAATTTGAAATAATCCCAGTTAATTCTTGGTATTATTTCTTTCCAATGGGTGCTCTATTGAGACAGTCTCTGCCTATGCCAATGTCTTAAAGAGTTTTACCTATTTCATCTCCAGGAAGTTCAGTGTTTCCATTCTAATATCTAGGTCTTTGACCTATTTTGATTTGATGTTAGCACATGGTGAAAGGTGGCGGGATAGAGTCATTCATCTCCTTGTAAGTAAGTGGTTCCCCTAGCACCACTTATTAAAAAGGATATCATCATCTTTTCTCCACTGTATTTTTTGGCTCCTTTGTTGAAAATCAGTTGACTAGAAGTACTTGAGATTGTCTCTGTGTCCTATGTTTTGTTTCACTGGTCAACCTGTCTGTTTTTGTGTCAATACTCTATGGTGGTTTTTTTTTTTTTAATAGCTGCTGGTTTGTAATATAACTCGATGTCTAGAATCACGATGCCACTTGCTTTTGTCTTGTTCATATGATTGCTCTGGCTATTCTATGTCTCTTCCCATTCCATATGAATCTTAGAATTTTCTTCTAGATCTGTAAAAAATGCTGGTATTTTATCTTTGAGGAAGAGCCTTGCTCTTTAGTGCCAGCTTGTCTTGAATTCACTTTGTAGTCCAGGCCGGCCTTGACTTCATAACAATCCTCTTGAGTACCGGGATTATAGGTGTGCACTACCATGCCCAGTTTAAATGGTACAGGGAATTGAACCCAGGGCCTTGCACTTGTTAAGCAAGTGTTCTAACTGCTGTGCTATTATTCCTCCAACCCTTGTTGTTGGTATTTTCATAGGAATTGCATTAAATCTGTATTTCAGTGTTAGTAGTATGGTCATTTTGACAATAATAGTTCTGCTTAACCAGGGAACAAGGGATGTCTTTCCATTTCTCTTCAATTTCTTTTTTCAACATAATGTAGTTTTCATTGTAGAGGTCCTTCACCTCCTTGGTTGGTTTAAACTTAGGTATTTAATCTGGGGGGTGGGGAGGGGAGGAGGCGGGAATGCTATTGAGAATGGGATTGTTCACATGACTGAGTTCATTGTTAGTATAAAGGAATGTTATTGATTTGTATTAATTTGGCATCCTGAAACTGGACTCAATTTCTTTTCTATGTAGATTATCATGAAATCTGTAAATAAGGATAGCTGAACTTCTTCCTTTCCAATGTAAATACCCTTTATTTCATTGTCTTGTCTAATCTCTCTGGCTAATGTTTCAAGTACTATATGGAATAGGAGTGGTGAGAGTGGCAGCCTTGTCTTAATCCTCATTTAAAAGGGAAATGTTTTCAACTTTCTCTATTTAGTATAATGTTGGCAGTAAATTTGGTGTAAATGGCTTTTATCGGATTGAGGTAAGGTCTTCTTATACCTGTTTTTATAATTTTTATTGTGAATGGATGCTGGATTTTGCAGAGGCTATTGAAATGATCATATGATTTTTGTCCTCGGTTCTGTTTATGTAGTGTTTACAGTAATTGATTTACAAATGTTGAACCATTCTTATATCTCTGGGGTGAAACTAATTTGATCATGATGTACGATCCTTTCAATAATTTGAATTCTGTTCACAAGTATCTTATTGAGGACGTTAATTATGGCAATTGACCTATAGTTTTCTTTCCTTGTTAAGTCTTTGTCTATGTTTGGTATCAGGGTAAGGCTATCTCCCAGAAAAGAGTTTGACAATGCTCTTTCTCTTTCAATTTTGTGTGGAACAGTTTGAGAAACATTGGTGTTAGCTCTTCTCTGGACTCTTAGTAAAATTCTACAATGAATCCACCAAGTCATGACATTTCTCTGTAGGTAGACACTTCATTACTGCCTCAATTTCAATACTTGTTGTTGGTCTATTTGGAGTTTTTATATCTTTTTGGTTCAATTTTGGCATCTTGCATGTGTCTAGAAATCTATCCATTGCTTCCAGGTTCTCCAATTGTTGGACTATAGTTTTCAAGCCAAACATATAGGTTTCCGTATAATCCTCGGAATTTCAGCATTGTGATTTCATTTTTTAATTTATCCATCAATGTGGATTTTTTTCTTTCCTTCTTTTGACTAATTTGGCCACATGTATATCAATATTAATTAATTAATTATTATTTTGAGGAACCAACTCATTGGTTTGGATTGTTCTCATTTTATGTTTTGATTATTTTGTTTTGGTTTGGTTTGGTTTTTTTGAGACAATCTTACTCTGTAGCACAGATTGTTCCTGAACTTAGTACATCGGCCAAACTGGACTTCAACCCCATCAATCCACACTCAGATTCAACATAAACCACACTAGGCTTACGTGGTGCTAGGCAATTGAACCCAGGGCGTTGAGCTTGCTAGACAAGCACTCTAACCACTATTATACACCCCAGCCCTCTTCTTCTTTCTTTAGAAGATTAAGGTCATCAATAAATTGTTTGAGATTGCTCTGGTTTTTTAATGTGTGTATGCATAGCTATAAGTTTCTGTCTTTGCAATATTTTCATTATGTCCCATATATTCTGGTACGCTGTGGTCCATTGTCATTTGACTCTGGGAAGTTTTTAATTTCTTCCCTGTTTTCTTTTCTGAAGTATTGCTTATTCAATATTATTTAGTCTCCATGTTTTGTATAGTTTTTATAATTCCTTTTGTTACTGATTTCTAGTTTTATTCCACTATGCTCTGAAAGTATACAAGGAATTACTTCAATTCCTTTGTATTTACTACAAGAGCTATTATAAAGATTTTAAGTTGATTTTTGTGCTGATTGGTCATTTCCAATTATGGTACATTATAGTCAGAGAATATAACATATAATTTTTGCTTTGAAAAACTTTATTAAATTTTTATTTGAGGTCTCTTATATACTGAATTTTTGTAAAGACCATGCATTCTTTTTTTACAAGTATACAGTGCTATGTGGGGTTTTTTACATAAAACTTGTTCACTGAGTTATTCAAATTCTTACAGCATTTTTTGTTCTCTCTTGTCTGATTCACTGATTTTGGAAGAACGTTATTGCAGCCCCACCACCCATTCACTTGAGTGTTACATATTTTGAAGATACATTCATAGGCCAATTAAGCTTCACGACTCACATTTTCTTCAGGAATCATATATGTCATTCCTTTTAGTGGCTCTTATCTACCCATCCTTGGAATTAGCAGCAGCTTTAGTAATACTTACCTTTCTGGCCAGTTTCTACTCACTCACTTTTTTTTTAACCTCTAGGAAACCAATACTGCTGTCAAATAGCCAGTAAAAGAAAAAAATATGGAAACCTCTAACTCTTTTCCCGAATTAAACAATCTGACCCTGCCATGTGATCTGTTGATTTCAGCATTTTGAAGTTTCCTGAGAACATCTGCAACAGTTTTCTTCTTTGCATATTTTCCACCCTGGGTCCTGTCTTCAATCACAAAATTTTAGTCCACTGATGTTTACTTGTTCTCCAGTATTACCATTACAAATCAAAAAAAAAAAAAACTCTTTCTCCTCTCTCTTTCTCCCTCCCTCTCTCTCTCTCTCTCTCTTTTATGTTGGTGAAATAAACATTTGTAATGAGCCATTCTGATCCTATATTCACTAGCTTCTAGATCATTTTAGTAACATTCCCTGTTACTTTTAACTAGTGGTGTAAATGGAGTTGATACACTCTTTATTCATCTTATTAGTAGCTGAATTGTTATTAATTTTTAAGTTGATTCTGTGCCATTTTATTTTCAGACTGACACTTGATTTTAACTAAATTAGTCTCAATTTACTGATTAATGGTAAATAATTGAAATGTGGCATCTTTTAGGTCTGGAAATTTAAGGAAGTCATCACATAAAGCAAAGCATTATAATCAAATGGGAAATACACATTCAGGACCAAGAGACCTGGTTCTAGTTCTTCCCTAACATGGTATTTGGCAAGCCACATAACCTCTTCTGTCCCTTAATTATCACATTTCCTCCTTATTTGAAGCTCATATTGGGTATCTGATGTGGAAACTTTTTGATAATATGAAAAGTAAGACATTTTACAATCATTTTTCTTTTTATAACTGATTTTGTCTTTTCAATTGATTAGAAACATTTACTGATTAGTATGCAATGTATCTGATTTCCCTCTGTATTAAATATTGATAATGAAAGTAATTACAAGGTAATTATTACACATAAGTTCTCAATACTTCTGTCTTAATAACTTGACCAAAATTAAAAACACATTTACCATACCATCTGGAATCCTTAATGAGAATGGAATTCTCCTGGATCTCACAATAACAATATCAAAAACTATCACACTGCTGTTTTCAATATTTAGTAATCCATATCTATTATTTTGCAGATAGAAGTGTATTTCCAAAATTTTACTAGAGACCAGAAGTATTCTGACAACTGACAGTGTTTCTTTTAACATGGTGTAATAAGTAAATCATAGACATTTTTGTGGAAATTCTATGGGTCAGGAGAAAATAAAGACAAAATGTGGAGTGTTTTTTTTTTCCCATTCAGACTAGGAAGAATTTCAAATCATGAAAATCTAATGGTGAAAATTTCAATAAATCTTTAAGTTTAATGATGCAAACAAATGTCTATTTTCTCTATTAATATTTAATTTATCTTTTAGGGTCCTGTAGGATCAATGGGACCAAATGGAGAGCCAGGAATTCCAGGATATCGGGTAAACATTTGTAATATTAAAATATTATGTGCATTCATGTATATACACATAAAAATTGTATTAAAGATAATATTTCAACTATGAAAATTAAATCTCCCTGATAAGCCTTTATGTCCTTATGAGGTATGATCAAAACTGTCATGAATTTTGCAGCCAAGTGCCATCCCACAGAAAGGGAGTCTCATAAAAACATTACAGTGGATCCTCATGCACCTCATTTGCCAGAGCTGTCACTGTGCAACTTCTGGCTCTCCCTCAAAGTCAGAATGACCATGGAAGGTCAATGGTTAGAACTGAACCTTGCTTCAGAAAGTGGCAAGAATGATGGCATATAAGTGTGCTCAAAATAAGGAGTGTTTTGAAAGGAATTATGGTAATGTGTCTTGACTGTAACAAACTGTTTAAATTTAAATGTTCATTGTATATTTTATCACATCATATAATTCTCATTTCCCTATGGAATGAATTCTATTTTCACTTCGGAAAAGTGCAATATCTAATACCATGGGTTTAAGTGCTTTAGTTGGAACATGTACAAATGAAGTACAGACTATTTACTTGTTTGCATTTTTTAGGGTCAACATGGTCAACCAGGAATTTCTGGGTTGCCAGGACCTAAGGGAGAAAAGGTAGCTATACTAACATTTTAATACTCAAGTTAGGTATTGAATTTATGAATTTTTCTTAAAATATGCATGCAAACAGAAAGAGATAAAAATCATACTTCTTAAGTTAGAAAATGTGTAAATCCTAGAAGATAAATTTTAAGAAGCTAAATTTTAAATTATTAAACTTTTAGTGGATTATTTCAAGATAATGGCAAATAACGTCTGTGAAAAGATTTTGTAACCTGTTATTTGTAAAAGTAAAATAAGTACTTATTGAACAAGACTGTGAGACCCTAGATTAGATGAGTAAATTTTATAGTAAATTATTTAGCAAGTTAGGATTAACTATAATAGCACTCTTGATTTCCAATATCATGGAAAACTGACAAAATGAGAAATTTTCTAAGATGTTTTATATAATTAAAACAGATTATCCTTCAAAGAAGACTATATACAAATTAAAACTGTGTATAAAATACCATATGCTTACTTTCTTACATTAAAGTTTTCTACTTTATAAGTTAAAAGCAAATTGTATATTTACTATCACATTAAAAACAATCAGCTGTGTATAGAATAATCTTTTTATCCTATTAACTTGCTTTGTTAATAAATTACCATTTTTAATTAAGGGTTACCCAGGAGAAGATAACACCGTACTAGGACCACCAGGGCCTCGAGGTGAACCAGTAGGTTTTTTTCCTAAAATTGTTTTGATACTAAAAGATGAAATGCAATAAAAAAGAAACACATCAATATTATCTCTTAAAATTTTTAGTTTGTTTTTTAACATGGTTTGGGAGGTGAGCAGTATTTGTTGTGATAAAATCTAATGATCTGAAACTCATATGTGAAAAATATGTCAGTCATCATCCTTAGTGTAATAAGTGAGCTTAAGACACCAAATGAATTTTTTTGAATCAGGGTCTCGCTCTGTAAGCTTCTGAAATTTAACTTTTAGCATTGAATGCATGATGACATTCTTTAGAGTATACATTTTATACCAAATTCACATTTTTTTCCTCAAGGATTAAAAAATCTGACCTGCTACTTACAGTAATTTATACATAGTTGTCCAAGGATTTCAAAACTCTTATAATAAGCTATTAAATCAACAAGCCTTAAACTCAAGGAGATGTAGTCTTTTAATTAAGGATGAGCTGTAACCAAAGTTTTGAAAAGTAGCTATTATAGCTTTGATTATCTGAACAATTATTTCCATATTAATATATGACTATAACAGTATCTAAGGAAAATATGTAACCTAATGTGTAAAAAATGTTTAATTCACAGCAATAAATACAGTTATTTAAATTTTTCCATTTCTCACATAGTATTATTCAGGATGAAAGAATTGTAAGACTTGGAATCAGGATATCTTCATATTTGATCTGATTATTCAGGAACAGTAGAGTGTTATATTTTGGTTTCGATATAGGAATGGTTCTAGGTTTTTCTGATTAAAGCCACATGAAAGCAAACTTCACAAATGTGAGCTTCAATATCAAATATATTTTAGTCTGAACCGTAAGTATCCAAACTTTTGGCCTGCCTGGGACACACACTTAATGAAGAACTGTCTTGGGCTGTGTATAAGTTGTCTAATCTACTTCCTATGTATAAGTAGCCAAGCTTCCTTTTTGTATTTTACTATAACGTTTATTAAAAGAGGGCAACATTAACACAAACATTTTTCCCAGAGAAAAGCAGCTCTCCTTTCACGACCATACTTTATTCATGTCATTCTTTCTGAGAGTATGCACACTCAACAACTATTTTCAAGGGTGAAGTAAACAAAGAGTAAAAACAGGTAAAAATTTTGACAGGCAACTTAAGGACTAGGAAGTGCAACCACTTCCATCAAACCAGACATTGGTGCATTAATTTCACGAATACAGTGTCAAACATCAACTAGTTTATGATTTCATTTCTTCTGGCCAAACTGCTTGCAATTGTAATGTGATTTACAGGTAATACTTTAATGTTTGTGGATCCATCGTATTCTGATTCTATTCTATTCCATTGTCACCTACAAAGTTCACACTTGGAAGCTATGTGATCAGCTTACAAAAAAAAATCGCAGAAACATCGCATGTTTTAAGGAAGTTTATGACTCTGTGTTAGGCCTCCCATGCAAAGCTGTTCTGGGCCGTTAGTTGGATCAGCTTGGTCTAAACTCTTAAAGGAGGAAAATATATGGGAATAACACAAAAATTTTAAATCATATTGAAAAAAATGATGAATGGTTTATACTTCTGCTTCTTTTCCCCAGATTTAGGTATGTCAGGATCAAAGATTATAAGCTAAAATATAATAAACACCACCATATTAAAAATCTAACTTAATACTAGACAAAAACAAGCATGAAGTTTATAACCAAAGTCAGGTCTGTGAACTTTATCTACATAGAAATAAGTTAAAATGTATCAATTAATGCTCATAAGAAATTCCATAGTTTTACTAACATTTAAATTTCTGTTCAGACAGTAGGTTCTAATATAAAATGACTGATATTTTGAATCCATTTTAGAATAAATAATTTGAGTAACTACCATATCAATATTTTTACATTAGGAATGTCTAGAAAAATAATGTCTAAGCTTATTAGGTTAGCTTCTGCTTAAGGATTTAAAGGTTAAAGTGAAATTTGCAGGGTTGGAGTAATGGCACAGTGGTTAAAGCACTTGCCTAGTAAGCACAACATCCTTGGTTCAGTTCCCCAGCACCACATAACTGGGCATGGTGGTGCAAGCCTGTAATCCCAGCACTTGGGAGGCTGAGGCAGGAAGACTGCCACAGTTCAAGGCTAGCCTGGACTCTATAGTGAGTTCAGCTTGGGCTACAGATTGAGACCCTGTCTAAAAATCAATCAATAAATACATAAATAAAGTGAAGTTTTTGTTAAGTTAATTTATGTCTTGAGAATTAAAAAATCACAGATTAAAAATAAAATTTTTAGTGAAGGCAAAGTAGAATTAAGTATCAAGTATTTTTAAATTAATTATAATATATAATTAATGGGATTAATAAGTGACTCAAAAGTTCTGCTTAATTTATTTTAATCAGTTTAATATTAATTAAAAATTGAAGTTATTTTGACATCATTATAGCATATTATAGTCATCTAAAATCAGATTTTTAATCGGACATTATTTTCTCAGTATTTTTCCTACTTAAATCATTGTGAAATTATATCATTCAGTGCTCAATACATTTTTACCATTCTTGTCACAGAAATTCTGTATTTGGAATTACTTAGCGGAACTAAAGTAGTTGTTATACATTAGATTTTATATTTTAGCAAAAGAATAAGGCACACTAATTTTATCATCTGCATTCATCAATACAACTATGAAATTGATTTTTTGTGTGTGATTTCGGTAGGGTCCAGTGGGAGAACAAGGAGAGAGAGGAGAGCCTGGAGCAGAAGGGTACAAGGTAATTACTAACAGCTACACACCTGGCTTCCAAATTTCTGTAGGGTATTTTACAGTTCTGCTCAGTTTCAAGTAGCAATAAGCATTATTGGTACAAAGATCAGATGGCTAAGGGTATATGAGTTTGTCTCTGCATGCTCGGTTCTGTTCCACTGGTTTACCCATCTGTTTCAGTGCCACTACCATATAATTTTTTTATAACTCTTGCTTTATGGTATAACTTGATGTCTGGAGTAGTAATGCCACTGCCTTAGTCTTGTACAAGTAGCCATGTCTTGATATTTATTAGTACTGAAAGTAGCATAGCTCTTTTTATGGATTTGTGTTTAGTTTGTCCAGAATCATTTTTCTTTCCACTGTTGCTTTTTTCTATTCATTCAGATCTGAGCAGAAATGTTACCACCTAGAAGACTTTAACTGTCCTACTTTAAATTGGTCTGTAACGGTCATTTTTTTATCAGACTACCTTTTTTCCTTCATGACATTTAATTCTATGTTATTACTTTCTTATACATTCATTTCTTCTGACCTATCTTCATCCACCAAAATGAAAGATCTATGATATAAGAATTTTATCTCTCTTTGTGTACTTCCAATTCCCAGAGCAGAAATTCCTGGTATGTAGTCAGAGTTCAATAAAGAGTTGCCAAATAGATGGGCAAATATCATTTTACTCTCAAGACTTAAATAATAAGATCAATTTCATCAGCTAAACTTATGTTACATTGTATGCACAACTTACTCAGTGCTTTTTTTTAGAACCACTCAATACTGAGGATGTTCTCTTCTGTTCTTATATCTCCTCTCTCTTTGCTTACAATGCCAGTTTCTAAGCAAAATGGTCATCTGTTAACTTACGATAGTTCCTACCTTATTTATGTGTGCAAACATTTTCTGCCTATAATCTTGCCTTCTATTGTAATCTTATTTATATAAAGAATATATTTCATTCAATACAAATATTTTACCACCTTATGCTGCTGTTTTTAATGTGCATATGTTCTAAGTTTCTCGTTTGCATATGACTTCTTACTTTCCTGTATAATATCTAGTTCTGAGCTCTGTAGATGACAGGCTTTTAATTAATCCAATGCATCCCTCTCTCTAGAGGTTGGATCAACTAAAATTTTTGTTGCTATTTCTGAGACAGATTAGCCATACTAAATGAAAAAGCTAGTAGATAGGGAATTATCATTATAAAACTAATTGTGTACTTTTTTTGGTCTAGACAGTCTGTCCCTAATCATAACCCTCAATTTCATGCCCTTCTTGTTCTTTCAAAAGAAATCTAATTTCCAGCGTATTCTGTCTGTCAGAATATCCTTGCTTTATTGTCCAAACACTTGTCCATCACAACTGAACTTATCACTACTTCCCTTATAAAATCCTCTTCAGGGCTGGAAGAATAGCACAGTGCTTAAGTGCTTGCCTTGCAAGTGCAAGGCCCTGAGGTCAATTCCCCAGCACCACATAAAGCCAGGTGGGGTGGCACATGCCTGTAATCCCAACACTCAGGAGACTGAGGCAGGAGGATTGCAGTGGATCCACCGCCAGTCTGGGCTACATAGTGAGTTCAGGACCAGCTTGGCCTACAGAGTAAGACCCTGTCTCAAAAATAAATAAAGTCTCCCTTAGCCATGCAACTCATCCCACCACAAATAGTGTCAGTCAAACAGCAATTCCCAAAAGTTATTTTACATGATTTTATAATAACATTTACAGTAGTATATTTAATTTTAGAATGCATGAAAATGACCAAGGTCGATTTTTTAGCAGGTGGACTAAAGTAATTATACTACAACTCTAGACAGCTTGTGTAGCTACAGCAAAATTTGTGTTTAGACTTCACAAAGCCAAGAGAGGCAACCGGTTATTCTACGATCATGCTCTCTGTACTGCTTCATACAAGGGTGGCAGCAAACCATAACCAGCTGAATAATTCTGTGAGCTGTGGATTTATTCACATGCTCACTCTCACTGCACTTTGTAACGGAAGGTTTTCACCAGTTTGATAAATAACCAACACAAGTCCTATATACTTCGATCACACCCCCTCTTGATAGCCCCGATCCTGATACTGTTATTTGCCAACTCTGCGTGTATCCTGCTGCGGAGGGCCTTGCATAATGTGGCCATATGCACTGTAGAAATCTTTACAAATGGTTCACTGTTCACTTCCTTAAACACGATTTATTTTGTTTACCAGGAAGTTGAAATTTAGAACTGCACGTAATTCCCTCACAGAATGCAAACAAAGAAAGCTTCCTTTTGCCTTTCTCTGAGAATATTGTTAGCCTATACATAGAATCCTTAGCTCTGAGAGGAAGGAGATGATCAAAAATAAACATCTATCCTAGGCATTCTTTCTATAACAGAGTAGGAAGAAAGAAATCTCAGGGAAAGGGACAGTAGGGAAGGGGATAAAAATTTCATGTGGAGTTCTTCAAAATAAAAATGTGATAAGTAAGTGTTCCTTCTTAGGGAAACTATACCAATGACATATTTCTGAATGTCAGAGTCATTTGATATTTATTGGTCATGCATACAGTAACTGCTCCCAGTCTTCAGCCTAATAAATCTCTTATCTACATGGCTGATAACTTGGTTTGTAAAAACAGAGACCTAAGTACACATTCATGGGGAACTAGGTTGAAAAAGAAACATGTCTTCACATCTTTGTTCTCTTGGCTCTCCTCTTCGACAGAAAATACAACACATCCAAAATATTCTTTAAAATTCTTTTTCATCTGTAGTGAACATGCGCAGACATTTTCCTTGCCACCATGCCCGAAACAGTACAGTGTAGTAACTGTTTACACAGCATTCACACTGTATGCAGAATTACGAGGAATATGCTGATCACCTAAAGTAGTCAAATTGCATAGGTTATTTAAGGGCCAGCAGCATCTTTGGATTTTGATCCTGGAACCAGTCTCCCAATGATATCTAATAAAATACTGCAAAATGAGTGGCTTATAGCAACAGAATTTTTTTTTTTTTTTTGAGGCAAGGTCTCACTCTGTAATCCACGCTGGTCCTGAACCCACTATGTCACTATATAAGCCAAGATGGCCTTGAACTCACAGCAGTCCTCCTGTTTCATCCTCTCGAATGTTGGGATTATAGACATTTTCCACCATGCTTGCATTAAAAAAAAAAACAAAAACAAAAACAAAAAAAAACTTTTATTTCAGTTCTAAAATCCAGGAATTAAAATGTGGGTGGGACTACCCTCCCTTCGGGGGAGGTCCTTCCTTGGCTCTCCCAGCTTCCATGTAGTTGTCATTGTTCCTGTGACTGGATCATTCTACTTCCTACCTCTGTCTTCACCTGGCTTCCCCTCCCCAATACTGCCCATTCTTTGTGCCTGCCTGTGTTTATATATACAAAGACACATATTAGTGAATTTAGGGCCCATGTAGATAATCCAAGACAAACTCATCTTGCTATAGTTAGTCTAATGACATCCAACAATACTCCTTCTACAAATAAGGTCATGTGCACAGGCTCTGAGGATTTAGTATAGTGGCATCTTTTGGGAGGCTACCATTCAACCCGACATACTAAACACGTTTTTAAAAGTTTACTATTTCATCATTAATATTTTATATTCAGAATACCTAAGAGCTTCTATGTTGTTTTATTTTTTAAAAAATCATAATCTTTATGATATATAAAATGAGTTAACAGTATTTTGCTATCACTTTAAGTGGTAGTACTGTACTCTCTAAGTCACATGTCTCTCTGCTAATAATATAATTCTTTTATTCCTAGGGTCATGTGGGGGTACCAGGTCTAAGAGGTGCTACTGGACAACAAGGGCTCCCAGTATGTTTTGAAAACATTGTCATTCTGACAGTCTGAAACATTAACCTTAACATAACTAATTGGGTCTCTGCTTTATGTATGATTCTGTCTTGTCTCCGTACAGGGTGAGCCAGGTGACCAAGGTGAACAAGGACTAAAAGGAGAGAGAGGATCTGAAGTAAGTTGAAATTGTCAAAGGCCACATGGAATTTATCTTTGGATTAGAAAACAGAGGCACAAGGAGTCCCGATTCAGTGTCATTTAAATAATTGTTTGTTCCCCAAGAACAGGGGTTGTGTTAGACTCCTAATAAGGTGTCTGCCAAGAACTATGCTAAACATGATTACTGATTGACTCATATATTCTGACTGTCATCCAGATTTCATTTTACCAGCAATTGTCTCTGGTTTTGTGAAAGTTGACTATGGTTGTCCCAAATTAGGAGTCGCTTAAGGTTTCAAACAGAAATACCAGCACTGTAGAGAGAAAGCCTACCTTTCAGATCTACTTAGTTGTTGTGTGGAAGAAAGTATTAAAGAAAAGAATGTGGAATTAACATCTGTCAAAAACATGGTAATAAAGACTTTATTCAGAACTACCACAAGAGTTGTAGGACCGCTGCCATGGGAGTTGGCAATGGAGGAGAGAAACTGGTCTTCGCATATGCAAGAGGGAATTCATCGCCAAGAAGCAGAAGGGAGCAGGGGCAAGGATCATGAACAGAAAACTGCTAAGAAGAAGCTCAGAAGTAAGGGAGATTCTGGCAAGAGTGACTTAGTAAGATTCTTGTGGGAGACCAGCCAAAGTGATTGACTATCATTTGAAGTATAGTAGAGGATGAGGAACCCAATTATCTACCCAGGGTGATCACATGTTAAGGCTGACAGATTCTTACTAAATTTACTAGCAGAGTTCTTTACCAAAACTGGATTTTACAAGCAGTTAACAGATGGGCCCAGGAGAAGGTTTAGATGCTTGCTGAGAGTTTGGTCAACCAAAGGATCTTGTCATAGAATAACAATATAAGTAGCAGTCTAATAATGTAACACAGACTCACAATAATTTTCAAATATTTTTCCCAGAAGACACATCAATTAGTTGTTATCAAGCAAACAAAAACTCCATTGGCATGCTATGCCTTTCTCTTTCCTTACACACTGGTAGATACTGCCTCACCGTTACGTAGCAATTGTCTTTCATTTCACTTGCACCATCGCTCATTGCTACCCAGATTTTCACAGCATTCTGACATCACATGCTACTGATTTAAAATTAAATTTAGTTGCTCTTGCTGTAGTTTCAAAGCAGGATCTCACTTCATAGTCTAGGCTGGCCTTGAGCTCACTGTGCTGCCCAAGCTGGCTTCTAATGCATGGCAATCCTGCTGCCTCGACTTTACAAATATTGGGTCACAAACATATGCCACCATGCTTTTCTCTCATAATTACATTCATGAGAAAATATTCTCTAGTTGAATAATATATTAGTTAGGTCAGACTGGGAAAAAATAATTTGGGATCACATTTCTTAAGCACTTTTCACCAAAACCTGTTTTTCCAACTTCTAGGATTAGGTAATAAAATGAGGTTGCATCAGATATATTGAAATAGACATCCATTTCCCTAAAATCCTTTTGGAATAGTCTTGGAATCTACCTAATAATTTCCCACCTAAGTTCTTGAAACCCAGCCAGGCAGTTAAATCTTGTAGCTCCACTAAATCCATTATCTGTGTAAATCGTGGGGAGATGTGAGCTCCACAAAACTTGGGTGGCCCCACCCCTACTGGACTGTCTCTGGCTGCAACCTTTATGACTTCTCTTTTGGGCTGGCTCTGCTCATAGCCTGTGGCTATCCTGTGCAGACAGTGCACATTCCTGGAATCTCCAAATTCCCAGGATCTCCACTGAACTTTTGGTTTCACCTTCACTGCTTCATGCATGACACTCTCAGGGGCCCATTGCCTGGCCTCCATGGCCTTTCTCTGAAATTTGGGTGGAAGCCTTCATGACCCCACAATTGTTGTATTCTGCATGCCTGTGAAACCAACACCATGTGGATGGTGCCAAGGTCATCTACTGGCTTGAGCAGTTGTCTAGTCCTCTTGAACCAAGGTTGCAGCGGCCTCTGAGTTCTTAGATGCTACACCCCTTGGTGATTCACTTTCCAAGGTTACCATGCAGAATGCCCTGGGACTCTCTTTTCAGAGCGAAATTTATTTTTTCTCTTTGCAACCTTAAGTGAATAAAGGGTAGGATCTTATTGATTCCTGAGATGCCCTCAAGGTATTTTTCTGTGGCCCTAATTCCACGCACTTGGATTCATTTTAATGTTAATCTCTTTAGCAACTATGCTCTCATTTACCCCAGCTTTCCAGTCACTTTCACGTCAGCAAAACTGCAAACATTTTACATCTTTTTCCTCTGCCATTTTCTTCCTGCTTCTCACGATAGAGCTGGCTAAAGGCCCATGCAGCAGCCATGAAACAGGTGAATGTTAAACTGCCTCAAAATTTTCTCCACCGGCTCTACAACCCTTCATCTCAGACTCAGGCAAAGTCTCAGGAGTTGATCAAAATGCTAACAAACTTTTTTCCAGAGCACAGGACACATGCCTTCTAGACCAATTGTCAATAGTCTTCCTGCCCACCTGAATTCTCTTGAGCTTGGCCTTTCTGATCTGTACTTCTCTTGGCATTCTGGTCTTCATAGCTCCAATCAGACTCTTCCCTCAAGATCAGCTTAGAGTTCTAAGGCTTCTCTAGCCAGCATCTTCAAACCTTCCCAAACTCGTGCAGCAAACTGGTTCCCAAGGCTTCTAAACTTCTTCAGGTAAAGTCATAGCAATGACCCCACTTCTCTAGTACCAAGTTCTGTCTCAGTTACTTATGTATTGCTAGGGCACCTTATCTAACATCCACAACTTAAGGGAGGAAGGATTTATATTAGCTCCCAGTTTCAAATGGTCTCCTTCCACTCATGGATGGCTAAGGGTCTGAAAGAACAGCTGCTCACAGCATTGAAAGAGGAAGAATCAAGTGCTTCCCAAAGAAGTTGGGGTAGGAGTTTATATCCTTCCAAGTCACACACCTGTAATGTAATCTACCACTCGCTTGTCCTCTACCACACACCTGTAATTCACACCTCTTGAGTAGGCCCCACCTACTATCAGTACATGGACTTCATAAGTATTCCATAACATTCAAATACTAGGGCTCTGGACGGGCATTCTCTATCCAAAACAAAACAAATTACCGTTGGCTATGTAATATTCATTAAGAACATCTTCAGGGGCAAAATGAGTCCTGTCCAATGACTATCATCTTGTTTTTGCAAAGCTTTAATTTATTACGTTTGGATTTGGAAATACCCTCTTAAAATCATCTGGACAACCTTTCCATTTTTCAGGTGAAATAAATTAAATCCCAGAGAGATTATGAGTTACCTAAAATCACATAACTAATTCAAAACAGAATCAATACTATAAACTTTATTTCCTGATTTCTATTATTATATAAAAGCTATTACTTTGAAAGCTTTTATAAATTAAGAGAAATATGATCACCCTTACTTAAATTAACATATTTATTCATTGGGCATGTGACATTGAACAACTAGAAAGAAAAAATGGAAACAAGTCAAAACCACTACATTTTAAGAGAAAAGACTTCTGAAATGCAAATGTAAGTGATCTGTCCTATAATGGCTTTCAAAGACTAAGACTCAAGCCAAAACCTTATTTCCTCTCAAAATAAAATTCCAGATTTTAGTGAACTGTGATTTCTTGGTTGAAAAAGAGCAAGAAGAATTCTCATGTCACTCTCTAAATCTGTTAGCTTTGTAAAGCTGCCCTCTCAAAGTAAGTTAGAACTAGCGAAGTATTGAGAGGACTACCTTTGAGCCTCATTTAATCAAACAATTAAAAACAACAAAAACAAAGATTCGGACTAATATGGGACTTTTTTTTAAATGCCCTTTATCAAAAGAATTAGGTTACATTCTGTAGTAATTTATTGAAGAATACAGTCCTGATGAATGGAAGCCTTTTCAGGTGAGTCTGATTTCAAATGGGTCACTGTACATATTTGTCAGTGCTAACCAGGTGAAAAAGAAAACACAATTTCACGTGCACTCTAAATACTACATAAAAAAATTCAATTATCTTTCCCATTATAAGAACAGAAGGCTAGTTCATTAATTTATGAGATACTTATATTTAAATAAAATAATATGAGTAAGTTAAAAGCTGAAGGTAGCATAGACTACTTATATTGTTATTATATTTAAACTTGGTTAAACAATGGAGGATTGGTTAAACTGTGACTTTTTCCCTGTTGTGAGTACCAACTCAGTTAATCAAATATTAACATCTTATGTGACACTATATTTTCTTTAACTCTGGCTCAATCTGTAATTTCTGAAATTACTGAAATTTTTTGAAATCTCTATAATTACTGAAAGACTTCCTCCGTATAGGATTAATGTTTCGAGTCAGGTGAGCCTACTCTCTGGGAGGGTGAGGCAATATGGAATCACATGGCAAAGGTTAGTGAGCTGCTCATGGCATTACAGACAGAAGCCAAGTGCAGCAGGAGCAAGCTGATGTCTGGAGACTCAGGCAAGGCTAGAGCTTTACTAGGAAGAAGCTGTAACAATCTTCTTCCTCCTTCCTTTAACTACTTCAAGCTGCCCTTGGAATGCCCACAACCATGGTGGGTGCAGCTCCCTCACTTCCTGGCCTACAATTCAATAATACACACCTGAAAGCCCTGCCCTGAGCACCCACCTAACTCAACAAGTGGATACAATGTCTCCAAGACAAGATCCAGACATCCACCTCTTCCAGCCAGTCTTCACCTTCCAACAGAATAGGCTTCTATATACATGAGGCTTTTGGGGGACACTCCAGATCCAAACCATAGCACCAACTTCGTGATTAAAAACAAAAAACCATAAACTCAAAAGCTATTTAGTTTAGGCAGCTCTAATTAAGTACCATAGACTAGCTGGGTTACAAACAACAAAAATTTCTCACAGTTCAGGAGGCTGAAAGTTCAACATCATAGTGCCAGCATGGCCTGCACCTGGTAAGAAATCTCCATATTGCAGACTGCCAACTTTACATTGTAACCACAATATCAGGTTAAAAAAAAACCACTAAATAATTATTGGGGATCTCATTTATAAGGACACTTATCCCGTTCACGAGAGCTCCACCCTCAAGACCTCGTCACCTCCCAAAGCCTAACCTCCTAATGCTATTAAGCATTACGACTAGGGTTAGAATTTCACATGTGAATTATAGGGATACATAAGCATTTAGTCTCTTAACAGCAACAATGTTTTACACATTACTGTTAGATGTGTATTGAAACTTCTACTGAAAGACTATGATTTTTTTAGCTATCTTGCTTTCTTTTAGCTATGGTGACAATAATTATAATATGAAAATCTGTTCTGACTCAAATATCTAAGACTATCAGAGACCATATTGGTTAAACAGTCCTTGTACTCAATGGACAGATGTTGCTAAAATCACCCTATTATCATAGCAAAATATACTATTAAAATATTTTAATATTCTTAATTTTGCCTTAGAATGACTCTATTTGGGGTTGCTTCTTAATGCATCCCAGAATATAAGTAATATTCTGATTTTCATGATGATGAACCCACAGATGAAGATTTTACAGCACAATATTTAACTCATTTAAAATAATCTGCAATGTAAGAATCACCCCCAACTTTAACTGATTTGTTATAATATGGGAATGTTTTCTTATTTTGTTATTTGTGTGTTTGCTTGTGTTTTTATTCTGCTTTTGGTTTTGAGACAGGGTCTCTCTCTGCAGTCCAGGCTGGTCCTGAACTCACTATATAGCCCATGCTGACCTCAAATTCATGGCAATCCTCCTACCTCAGCCTCTGAGGTACAGGGATTAGGAATGAACCACCATGCCTCGCTTTCATGGTGCTGGGTGCTGGGGAATTGAATCCAGGGCCGTGAGGCAAACACTTTTAAGTGCAGAGCCCCCAACCCCTGTTATTTGAATGTTTGGAATAAGATGCACATATGTGGGGTATATTAGTATTAAATGTATAGCATTGTATTTTTTTATAATGAAACTTAATATCTGCCCTGGGTGTTTGTATTAGTTACTTTATCATTTCTGGGACAGAATATCCCATAACTATAATGTAAGGGAGGAAAGGTTTATTTTAACTCATAGTTTCACAATATCTCAATCCATTAATTAGATGTGTGGCAATGGCAGAGGCCTTGGCAGAGAACACCTACTCATGGCATTGTATACGCAAGGATCAGGAGCCTCCAGAAGAAGCCAAAGCAAGAGTACATATTTTCCCAGGCAACATGCCTATAACCCACCACACACCTGTAATCCACTATACAAGTCCCAAGACCCATATATTCCCCTCCTCACCAGGCCCCACCTCCTAACAGCACATGAAATCTACAGATAATATGCAACATCCAGATACATGAGGCTTATGGGAGACATTCGAGATGCAAATCCTAACATTCCACCCAAAACATTCATGCCCACCTCCTTATGCAAAATGCATTTAGTCCATCTCTTAGAGTTGCCAAAGTCATAACAGTTCCAACAGTGTTAAAAAGATTAAGTCCAAATTCTCCTCAGAAACTCAAGGCAAGCTCTAAGCTATGAGTTCCTATGAAAATAGAAGAAAAAGCTAAACATTTTCAACATACAATGACACAGGGTAAACATTCCCATCCCAAAAGAGAGAAATAGTAGGACAGAATTTAATCAGACCAAAGCAAAAACAAAACCTAGTAGAGAAAGTGCCAAATCGTGCAGTTTTATTAAATCCTGTAGCTCTGTGTCCAACACCTGGTACAAACTACAGTGAGACGTGAGTTCCAAAAGCATTCAGTGCCCCTATCCCCATGGACATGTCTCTAGCTGCAACCTCAATGGCTTCTCTTTTGGGCTGGTTCCACTCACAGCCTTGTGGCCTTCCTCTGCAAGTGGTCCATGTTCTGGGCATCTTCAAATTCCTGGGGTCTCCACTGCACTTCTCTTTCACAACTTCATGTACTCTACCTGGCCTCCAAGACCTTCTTCTAAAATCGGTATGGATGTCTCCATGACCCCACAACCCTGCATGCCTGTGAAACCAGCAACATGTGGGTGATGCCAAGCTTTGCTGCTGGTTGGAGCAGGAGTCTGACCCCTTTTGACCATGGCTACAGAAACCTCTGAGTTCTTAAGATGGCTGAGTTCCTTGAAGATCCACTTTCCTAAGTTGTCCAGTAGGATGTTCTAGGGCTCTCATTTCAAAGCAAAGTCATTTGTCTTTGCACTCTTGACTGTTTAAAGGGTGAAGTCTTGCTGATTCCTGAGGTACCCTCCTGGAATCTTTTCTGTAGTCCTGATTCCAAACACTTGTCTTCTTTTTAATGCTCATCTCTTGGGAAGCCATGTTCTCTTTTGCCTCAACCTTTCAGTTACTTTGCAGTCTGGCAAAATTGCAAACTTTTTACATCATTTTCCTCTGTCTTATTTCTGCTTTTCAGTGTAGAGTTGGCTAAAAGCTGTAAGTAGAACCATATGACAGCCTAATCATTAGGCTGCCATGAAATTTCCTCCACAGGATTAATTAGTCCACTGACCTTAATCTCACTTTCAGGCAAAGTTTCAGTACAAGGGCAAAATGTCAACAGAGTTTTTCCCAGATCACAGCACAATGGTTTGTAGACCAATTTCCAATAGAGTCCTTCTTCCCACATGAAATCTCTTAAGCTTGGCCTTTATAATCCACACTTCAACCAGCATTCTGGTCTTCTGAGCTCTGACCAGAATTTCCCTCAAGCTCATCTTCCAGCATTCTGAGGCTTCTCTAGATGACATCTTCAAAACTTTCCAAAATCCTCTTGCAAAACAGTTCCAAACGCTTCTACACTACATTGTCAGGTAGTCACAGCAATGACCTCACTTCTCTGGTACCAATTCCTTTTAGTTATGTATTTTGTTTCTAGGACACAATATCGAATATCCACAACTTAAGAGAGGAAAGGTTTATTTCAGCTCATGGTTTTGAAGGTCTTGGTCTATTTCATGGTTGCCTGACAACGATGGAAGGACTTGGCAGAAAAAAAAAAAAAGCTGCTCATAGCATCACAAGAAGAAGGATCTGAGGCCTCTAAAAGAAGCAGGGACAAGAGTACATATCCTTCCAGGCCACATGCCTAGAATCTGCCTTAATCAGCTATTCATCTCTAATCTACCTCTCCTTAGCAGGCCCCACCTTTAACTGCACATGAAGTCCGTAGGTGATCTACAGCATCCAAACACAGGAGGCTTTTGAGGGAACATTCTACATTCAAACCATTACAGTGCCCATCTGGGCCCGGTGACAGAAACCTAATTGGTGAAATTTTAACCACTTGATAGCCTTTAGATCCATCTACTCAAAATATTTCATTTTATTTTAAAATTTCACCATTTACTTTCTTCTCATAGTTGCAGTTAACATTCAGGGATGAAATGGTGTGCTGGGGGCATGGGAGGTGACATTAGTTTTCACTCATTACTGATACATAGTAGCATATGCTGAAATGCACTTCATCCCTTTTGACCCTGTCTTCATACCACTACGGTGACATCTGTCGTGGCCCTCCTGGAAGAAGTTCTTTGAGCCATGCTAACATTCTTGTATTATCTCAGCTGGGGGCAAGGTTTCCTCATATAGGTCTCTCAGGGCCAATCCTTCTGTTCTTTGCAACACAGAAATAACATTCTCTTGCTCCCCACATCATGTTGGATACTTGAGAAACTCAGAAAGACATTACACTGTCCTAGACATATGTAAAAATTTCTACTGTATTGCTGATACTCAGTACACTTTAGTGAAGACTTTCCAGTGAGGATATTAGTATACCTAGGCATCATCTTATGCCCAAATCCCCAAACTCAGATGGAAAATTTATTGTTTCTACCCACCCAAAAAATTGGGGACAGTCTTGCTTCTCTTTTGCTTCTTGTCTTCCCTTCCTCAAATGATATATTTTCTCTCTCCTTACAGAGGAAAAATAACTCTTTGATAATTATTATAATTCCTCTGAATCTGTTCTTTTATTCTGCTTATTTGAAGTACTGGAAATTATACCCTGAGCCTTCACACTAAGCTTTGTCCCAATCCTTTTATTTTATTTTTTTAAATTTGTTCTGAGACAGGATCTTGCTAAGTTGCCCAGGCTGGATTTGTACTTGTGAGCCTCCTTCCTCAGACTCCTAAGAGTGCTGTTTTGTTTTTTGTTTTTTTTTTTTTTTATAGCATGAATTTTATGATTTAAGTCCTTTAGAACCTTTGGCTTTTGACACACACAAAAAATATTTTTATATTTAAATATCAGGGTTTTATATTTTAAAGGCATAATTTTGAAACTGAAGATAGATTTTTCTCAAGTTAGTAACCCTATCATGAATTTAGCTGCACCATTTTGAAATTCACAAGCCAAGGAAAAGTCTGCTTTGAAAATCAAGAGTCTAGAACCAATTATTTCTTTGCATAAGAAGTACAGTGAACACTGCGGTTAGCATATTTGAAGATTTTCACCACTAGTACTAATCAAGATGATTGACTCCAGAACTTTTTTTCAGTATTTAGTCCTTATTTGCTTATTTCACTTCTTCATTATGTTTTGAAAGACATACTTTACTATAAGTAACATATGTTCCAGGAATTGTTTATACCTCAACTAAATCCTCATCAACTATCCTACTTTATGATTTCCTTGTCTTGTAAAGCTTTTGCTTTAGTGAATTTTAAGACAAATTAAATAGCTGTCAAATTTGGAGACAGAATATTTAATCCATGTATCTCCCTGTTATCAAACTATCTTTAAAAGTTGAATTTTTATCTATTATATTTTTGCTGTGGTGACATATTCTGTATCTTCTAAAATGCTTTAGCTTATTTTAAGAAGTTGTAACATTTAAAATTGTTTCTTTCTTTATGTATATGTTTCTTTGGCACAGTTTGTCTTCAAATTTAAATAATGTTCCTGGTCCTATTTGTGAGAAATTTTGTTGATTTCTCAGAAACCTGTCTGGTAATGACAATATAATTCTTTTTTGTACTTCTGTGTACCGGGTCACTCTTTTCCATATTTTTCTTCTTAAAATAATTTTAGGATATCATCAGAACAATGGTATGATTTGTCAGGGAAGAGTTCCTAACTCTCCTGGCAGACCAGTGGCTGCTGAATCAATTATGATTTAAAACACTGCACACATGGAAAAACAAACAGTTGCTTGGGAAATAAATATCTCATCCCTGGTTTGCAAGATTTGCTTCCAAAGAAACACATTTTAGGATGTCAGTTCAGGCCCCTCTCTAACGGTAACCATCTTGTAAGCAAGAACTTTGTTTTTGCATTCTTAGAACAGAACAGAGTTTGTGATACATTATTCTCAATACATGTTTCTGAAACTAGGTACTTTCAAGAGTAGGTACATTTGTTGAATAAATAGCTTCCTTTTAGAACTATGATTTATATTCTTCAATCATAGAATTTGGAACTAGAAAAAATTAATATGCAGTCTGATCAAATTCTTTCATTTTCAGATGAAAAAAAGTTACTCCCAGGGAAATTGAATGGCAATCTCAATCACATACAACTAGTTAGTGGGAGCACTTGCCGCAGCATCGAGGTCAGTTTTCTTTTCTGAAACTGTCAATTGACAACCTTGCTTCCCTCTTTTAGGGCCCTAAGGGGAAAAAAGGAACTCCTGGTCCTTCTGGGAAACCTGGCATTCCTGTAAGTAAAAGGCCGCTTTTATCTTTTCTGTTTTTCTAAATAGAATTGACAATTTCAGCAAGCAGAAGAGTTTGGGGCCAATTATGTCATGTTGGATAAATCAAATTGTCTTGGAAAAAAATCTGAACACATGCTGGAACACAGCAAGAACAAAATATGACCACTAACTCAAAACTAAACTTGCGGTTTGAGTACAAGTCCCTGCAAGTAAAGAATGCTATTTTCCTGTGTTCTGGAGCCTTCTCTGTGGACACATTCTCTTCTCTCATGGTGAACCACTGGAAAAACAGAGAACTTGGAATCATGACTAAATGAATTGTAACAAAGGTCAGAGAGCTTCAAGTGTAATTAAAAAGATGTGAGTTGCATTTTAATTGGAGAAAGCTTCTCATTCTCCTGGCACATAGACTAGAAAATCTTTGAATTAAAAAAGATCTTACCACAGAATAAAGAGTAATTCTACCTTAGCCTCAGTTTCCTTCTCAGGCCAAGCAAACATGTACTAATTGACTGACTAGCAAAGACTTTCTTGTGATGTCCCCCAGCCAATGCTTAAATACCTGCTTTAAGCATATTCAGAGTAGAAATCTCTACTGATAAAACCCAGTTATCATAGAGTAGAAATAAAACACTCAGACCTTGAATTATCTGGTTCAAAGGGCAACAGGGGAAATAACACAATACAGGTTTTGCAGATGGTGAATGACAGCCATCTGCAGATGAAAGCATCTGTTTTAGTAACTCTCTAGTTGCTAGGAAACAATACCTGACACCCACAACTTAAAGGAAGAGCAGTTTATTTTAGCTCACAATTCAGAGGCCTCAGTTTATGAGTAGTAAGCAAGCTTCCCTGCTGGAAGGGCCTGCCAGGGGGAGGCTGTTCATCCCACCAAAGCCAGTATTCAGAGAGCACAAAGGAACCATGGCAGGAGATACATCTTTCCAGGTCATAGCCTCTTTCCAGCCAGGCCCTGCTGTCTAATAGCATAGAAACTCATTACCAGCTTAATCCGCCAAGGAACACAGCATCCCCAGGATCCGATCACCTTCCAAACATATGAGACTGGTTTTGGGGGGACATTTCAGAATTAAACCTGTCAGCATTCTAAGCTGACAAGTCCTTAGAACTAATTTTTCCTTGATAGTTGGATAAAGCATAGGCTGGCATGATGCCAGATACCACCGAATTACACTGAGGAACAGAAGGTTATATGAATGAATGCTCAATCACAGTAGATTGCTGATAGTTGGAATGTTTGTTTAGGTAACTTTTAAGTAACTTTCTTCTTTCTGTTGAATCCAAAAAAAATAACAATTGAAAACTAAAGAAATAGGAAAACTTTGCCCTGAGACAGGTATAGAAATGAAAATTAATCTATTCCCTTAAATAAACAAAGATATTTATCATTTAAACATCTGTTCAGCATCTCTGTATAATCCAAATAATTTTCAATTATCAAGGGACTCCCAGGCCTTCCTGGGCCAAAAGGCATACAAGGGTACCACGGAGCAGATGGTGTTCTGGGAACCCCTGGAAAAGCTGGGCTACCGGGAAAACAGGGACTTACTGTGAGTAGTGTGCATAGTTTTTTCTTCTTTATTTCTTACTATAGACATTTTGGCTCTCTTTCTTGTTTTTAGCATTGGCTCAGATTAAGCCAATTATTTCTCAACTACTTATTTTAGAAGTATATTAGGATTTCCAGGATGTCAATCTGTATATTCTCTTGGATATTTTAGATCTAATAACTTGTAGAATTAATAATTTATATAATTAATGCATAGAAAGCTTTTTATATAAAAGAAGCTAAATTTCAAGAGCTCCAAAACCTGGCTGTATTCTGAATTCATCAGATGTCTTAGGCCACCCTTGGAACACTTAGCTCTTGGCAGTAATTCCAGATAACTACTGCCAAAAATCACTTTCCTTTCATTTTTACAGCATCAGTATTTACAAGAATATGTGACTGTTTGCTCTGTGTTCATCTATAGGTGACACAATCATATATATGTACTCTTATGTAAATTTGTAACTTATTTTGTTATCAAAATCTTTAAAATCTTTAAAAATCTTATTTTTGTCTTCACATATCTATTTTCAATCTTTCTTTCTCTAACAGCAACCTAATCTAGATATTTTTGTTATCTGAAGTTGTGGTTTTTCCAGGAACATTATTAGAATTAACTACACGCTTTCAAGAACTCAGAAAAAATTATTGTTTTATATTTCCACTATTTGAATACAGTTACCTATTGATTCACTTTTCTTTTCATCAATAATAAATCAATCCTAACTGTGTATTTAAAGATAGTATGTTCTTATGCCCAAATCGCTATTCCTCTTTTATTATTGTGGGCTATCTCATTTGCTTAAAAGCCAGAAATTTTAAAAAATACTATGAAACTATGACCTAACCAATTTAATTATTTTAGAAATAAATATCTAGTCAAATTCTATCAAAAAAGTTTTAAAGGAATGTTATTATTATTTCTATTTGGCTACTTTGATGTGTCAGGATATCAGAGAATCAAATTGAGGCCTAGACAATTTTGATCCCAAGGCTGAAGTTTTTAATTAAAATAAACATTTTATAAGTCTCTGCTACTCCTATCCATTTGGTTAAAAAGGATTGCCACTTGAGGCCCCAGTCTTAGAGGGATCTCATGCACTGGGTCTTCATCTTTATGTCTCTCTCCAAGCTGACATTACAATAGACGTGAAATGACATTGTGAAATTTTAAAAATACAATAGTAAAACTAGTTAAATTAGTCACAGTGTCTACATATTTATGGATTAAGTTTTACTGGGGAGTAGAGAGTGTTATAGTGATTTTTTTCCTGTGTCTCTACATAACATTATGAGAGTCAAACAAGGACATTTTCTCACTTGAAAATAATTCTTGTTTCTTACTCTGAAACACAAGTTTAATCACAGAGATTGTGCGTATCTGGATGTGTCCAGTAGTCTATATGACTAAAAGTGAATTGTAAATACCAATGCTAGCAAATAAATTTATTTAATTATGAATTTATTACTAATTGTTAATTATTTCATTACTAGTAACAGGAAATCACTTGTTCTCTGGCTAAATCTCAGATATTTATTCTAGCAATTGATAACAGAGATAAGCATCCTACATATTTGTATTTAATTCAAATTTCAGATATTTATTATTACAGGCATTTATGAAAACAGAGAAAAATTAAAGTCATCTATTCTCATGTCCGATAACTTAGAAGTTCATTGAGACAAACACCTTTTTGTTCTGGCAATATGTGATTCCTGAAGGAAATTTTCTGAGATTAAACATTTCAGTTTGAATTATATAATTAGGAGCCTGAACAGTAGTTCAGTATAGTGTGGTAATTGTTTGTAACCTGCTAATAAAGGGACATAACTCCAGATGATGATACCATTTGATTTCCAAAACCAAATTAGGACACAGGGGTATCAGCCAGGACTGTTTTGTTGCAACTGAAAATCTACCCTAATCAGAAAATAAAATTACAAGTTGAAAATCAGTGGCATCATTTCTCTATTAAACCCAATTAGAAATGGAGGTATCAGCAGGGCTGTTTGGTAGCAAATAATAATTTACTCTTATTTAAGCAGAAAATAAATTATAGGTTTGAAACTGGATTGTTTCCTTACAGAACCATCATAAAGGCTTATAGTAAGATCCAAATCAAAAAACCCGTGTCAAATTAAGAAATATTTGCAACCTAACACCGGTGACACTGGCACCCAGTGATGCATCATCATTGGACTCTCAGTGTCATTTCTACCCTAGTTTGAATAATTTCTAAGTTGTGCTTCATCTTCATGCCACTCCCTCAAGATTCTGAAACATGGATGAGAGAATCCAGTAATTTGGTCTAACTCACCAGCTCAAGTACCAATAGCCACTACAGGAATAGATACAGGAGCAAAGGTATCCTTTCCACCTTGGCTTCTTTAAGTTTTTAGGGCTTTGCTTCCTCTGTTTTTTACATTAGATTCAGAGACATTGAGCCAGTCATGTTAGTGAGTTTACAGCATATCACCACCCTTCAATTTTGAAAGGGACCTATTCTTCAACTTTTTAGCCCGAGTCTAATTCTTCTACCCCCAAAAATAAATAACAATTTTATGTGTCATTAGGTATATTTTTAGTTGAATGTGTTCTTCCAGAAATGTTAGTTTTTATGCATTTGTTTTTAATTATGTAAATGATCTCAAATATTCTATTTCTTAGTGTGTTAAATACTAGACTCATAAGAGCCATTCTTATTATAAAGCCACATTAGCTTTTGCTCTTCTAACTAATATGATTCCTCATACAGTTGATCAACCATATTTTAACCCCTAGAAAAACCTTGAGTAAAACAACAAATTCATATATAGAATACACATCTGTCCAAAGAAGATATATTTATGACCAAATAATCTCAGGGTAAGATGCTTTTTCACTACCACTAGGAACACGCAAACCAGAGCCTCAATGGCATAAAATTTCACACATAGTAGAAATGTTATTATTAAAAAACAACAGAAACAAAATAACAGTTATGAGCAAGGATATGGAGAAATTATAATCCAGATGCATGTCTATTAGAAATGTAGAGTGATACACCACTGTGAAAAATAGCATTTCATGGCAGTTGCTCCAAAAATTAAACATAGAATTATCTTAGGATCCAACAATTCTACCTTAGGGAATATAACCAAAGGAACTGAAATAAGATACCTTAAAATATATATTTTTAAATAAAGGTTTTGTATGGTTAAGGCATACATATGTAAATAGTAATAAGTTTAATGTAGAGATGGTGATGCAGTTCATTGGGAGAAATAGCATAAGACACAGGGTTCAAGCCTTTGCACCATAGAAATCACTACGGCAAACCAAATTAACACATCTGCCATGGGAAAAGAAAAAAAAAAGAAACAGATTTTTACATCAACATTCATTGCAACATTATTGACAACAGCCAAAAGGTGAAAACAGCCCAAATATCCTTCTACAGTTGGAAGGGAGGAAAAAAATGTGGCATCAACATAAAATTGAGTATTATTTGGACTTTTAAAGGAAATTTGATACATGCCACAACAGGGATGAACCTTGAAGACATTATGTGAAGTAAAATAAGCCAGGCACAACAGGCCAAGTATCATGATTCCACTTAGATAAAATACCTAAAGTAATTTATAGATGAAACAAGATACAATGATGGGTTTTCAGAGAGGAGAGAGTTAGTGATCAATAAGGATAGTTTCCCTTTGAGAAGATGAGCAGTTCTGGAGACAAGTGATGGTGAAGGTTGAACCACAAGGGAAGTGTACTTTGTGACTCTGAAATATTCATCTAGAAATGGTTCAAATGGTAAATTTCACATATATTTTAGCACAATTTTTTTAAAAATAGTAATTCTACAAGTTACCCAAATAAGTTGCTGGAGCAGCATACTTAAATCTTCCCAAGTTCCACGAGGCTTACTTAAAACAGTGTCACTTTCATTTTGATGGGAAGTACAAAGTACATGTCTCCACTTTCAAAGTGATAATCTGGTATGGTCCCAAACCATTAAGCCTAGGCATCTCATGCATTTGAAATCCCTTGAATTTTTTTCTCTTCTCTGGTGCATCTTTTTGGCACACTTTCTTTTTTACTCTCCAAGTTCATTTACCACAGCATCCTCAACTTAATGGGGTTATGTAATATTCTATGAACTGTCAAGACTCTAAAGATAACTGTTTGGTGTGTGGCAGAGAAGAAAACTTTATTGACATAGCACAGGGGTGAGACAGTGTGTTAATTTATGAGTTTCAATATATTAGATTGGAGGGGGACTGGAAATAGGGTTAAAATAACACTGGGCTCATTTGGAAGAGGAGTTGGGGCCAAATTCCATTTGTTACTTAGCCTTCTCAAGCTTTCACTATCATCAGAGGGCCTTGATGATACTTTTTATTATCAGGGATTATTTATCAGTTCACAGCCAGTATCTGAAAGCTTCAGAAAGGCTGGGAATTACTCTTTGCCCAGGGCTCAGCCATCCAGGATTCTCTGAAAAAGGTTTGGGAGATGAGTCAAAATGTATACCTTTGACCATATTGTAAGATTCTTCATCTAGGAAATGTCCCTTTCATTCAAGGGACTCTGGTTTAGGAACTGGAATGAGTCTGAGAAATGAAAGACCATGAATGCCAAGCATAGAGAGTTAAGTTATAAACTGCTTATAAACTCCTGAGAAGTTTTCTACCAAAATATCAGTATGTTCTAGTGAGCTATGGTACATTTAATTCCTAGGTCATCTTCACTCAATTAATTTTCACCATAAATTTATACAGGTCAAAACATTCTACTCCTTTCTTGTGAATTTTATTAATAATTGCTCCTACTTTCTCTCTGATATTAAAACACTATTTAGATTCTTGCCACTCAGAAATTCCAATATCCCCATTGGAATGAAAGAACATACTTCATTGACATTCCTGAACACATTTTTAATGTTCATTCAGCTTTCCAGTTATATGAAATTAAGTTTCAGTATCCATAAATTAAGTTCATTGGAATATAGCTATAGGAATTTATTTATATACAGCAACTTTTACACTACAGTGACACAGTTACATAGTTTCACTAAAGACCATATGGCCTACAAAAGCTGGAATAGTTTTAATCTAGCTCTTTCATAGAATTTGATTGACCCATGATCTGTTTGCATTATCAAAGACTGATTAGCTAGCCCTTCATTTCGCCACACTTATTTAGAATTCTCCTTTTGAATTTCTCTAAAAGTAAACTGAAACACAATCTATGTGTCACTTAACCATGAATGGAGTTGCAAGACTGAAAATTGCTATGGATGACTCAGTGAGTAGTGAGTAAATGTGAATGCCTAAAGCATGATTGCATACTACAACAAACTCTGTAAACATTATACACTTAGCTCACATTAAATGTATTTTAATTTTTTGAGATCGTGTCTTACTACATAGCCCAGACTATCTTCAATTTAACCATCCACCTGCCTCAGCCTTCCAAGTGCTGGCATTACAGGCATGTATCAGCATACCCATATAAAGAAAAAAATCCTCTTTCTATATAAGGGAGATTATTATTAGAAAACAGAGAAGGAACAAGGGAGTGGGATATAGGGCAATGCAGGTTGGATATGATGAAAGTATGTTATATATATGCATAAATGAAAATATCACATTGAAACTCAATATTTTGCAAAACTAATGCATATTAATAAAAATTATCTTTTAAAAATCCTCCTTTCTTATTGATAAAATTACATAAACTTGAAAATTTTTAAGCTTTTTTTATTCTATTGTAATAACAGCTTAAAACAAAAACACTATACAGTTGTATAAACTTATTTGTTCTATGTCTCATTCTATAAACATTTTCTATTTTTATAATTTTAAATGTTTTTACTTTTTAAACCTTCAAAAGGGGAGTTAGTGATATATAGAAGCAGAAACAGTGGAGATTCTATTCTGTTGGCAAAAGCTATGAAATCTGCACAGAATTCAGTGACAACAGTGATGTCAACCATAGTGCCCAGCAGCAAGCCTTGTGTGTGCTGCAGTGTGCATATTAGGACTTCCTAACTTCCCTTTAACTCTACACATTTTCAATATAGTTTCTCCAGATTTATCTGTGGTATCTGGGCTACAGTTGTCTGTCCATGTCTTTTCTCATTTTATTAGCCAGGGTTAATGTCTGATATTTGCCACTAAGGATCCTAATAGACAAATCTAAAATGAAGTTATGGTCATTGCATTTTGGGCCACAAAGGTCATCAGTAATTTGACTGGACAACTGGAAGAAAGAATGATGAGAAAATCAAGATATTTATAAAATTCTATGGAGAAGTTTAGGTCTATATGAGAAAATAGGGTAACAAATGGAGAATAAACATAAAGAGAAAGTTATTTTTAAGAAGAAGAAACCTGACTATTTTTAAACACTAGAAAGACCTAGTGGATTTGGAAAGATTGAAGATATGCCTTCAAGAGAAGGAAAAGTTCAACAGTGAATTAAACAACAAAATATGCATAATTCAGCTCCATTTTCTAACTTATTTCTAATTGGTAATTATTTTTAGGTAGATTCTGAGCAACATATCCCTTTATATAACTATTTCAGAAATACTCATTGAACTTTATGATTTTTCAAAATCTAACATGAATTATACTAAGTATTGTTGCAATAAAATTTAATAGCATAAGGTATTGATAGAAATTAGCTATCAGAGCCTAAGTCATTGTTCATTATTTTTACAGATTAAGAAAAAATTTGCATGCATGCTTAGGGTATTAGAATGTCCTAAGTGTTGAAGTGTTTTTGTATCCATCAAAATAAAACAAAACAACAGTCCCTTGAAGAATTCTCTGAGGTTTGCACATGCTATTTTCATATGCTGTTGATTTTTATAAATATGGAAATATTTCCTATAAAAGTCTCTGCTTACTCTGGAATATTTGAAATGAAACTAGAATTATAATGCTTTATAAAGAAGTTGGACAATGAAAAGTTGTTCAATGGCTAACTGTTATTTAGAGAAAGTAACTTTTAAAAGAATTATTTTTAAAACCTACCATAGTAATAGAAAAGCTACTTAAAAGAAAATAACACTGTCTCTAAATACTAGCAAATCTTCTAGAATATTTTTAACTAAGGACGAGAACATCTTTCCATTGGCCTTTTTTTTTTTTAATGGCACCATGGTGTTTCTTGGCTTACCTTTAAAGACTGCTGAGTTTATCCACTGAGAAAAATATTTATTCTGGGATTTGTAGCATTATGCAATTGCCTGATTTTCCTAAACAATGTTTTTTCTTTTTTCTTTTTTTTTTTTATGTGGCCAAGGAATTAAAGAATTCCTGACATATTCACTCTGCAGTTTTAAATGTTTTTCCAAGGTCCAGTGACGATAACTCAGAGACAGTGCTGGAGCCGCTCAAATTGCTTTTGTGAATTTCCTTCTCTACAAATGAGCAGTTGAGGCCAGTCCACCTAGCACATCTGTAGTAAATGAGTCTACCATGCTGTTTTCATTGAGTTGGACTTCTGTACAAACACAGTACCTCAATCATTTAGGAAAAAGAAAAACAACTTTCCCTTGCAAAAATCATAAATCTATTTGTCACCAAAACTAAGGCTTACCAATCTTTTCATTTTTGTATTGATGCAACTAATAAAACTGGTAGTTGGAATCAAACAAAACTTCATTTAGGACATATCAAGGTCTTTCAAACTTGACTTTATTGTCTGTTAGGTGAACCGAGACTTAAATATTGTCTCAAATGAGATTCTTGTCTTGAAAGAACATTGAATATCTTGAGTTTTCCATTTGTGGATTGTTCCTAGTATGTATAAGAAGGAAAAACACACTTCATCAGCTCACTTGTAATCCAAGTGGAGCAGCAGGACCACCATGAAAGCTTCTATTCAGAACACCAGCAGTCCTGGCGCCACGTAGCTGTGTTCGCTGGTCTATGAGGTGGTTGCAGTCAGGAAACTTTTGTTTCTGAAAAGATACATTTCTTTCTTCACAGCAATTTGGAGGAAGAAACACACCGACATTAGACAAATCTTCATTTAACAAATCTTGCTGACTCGTCGTAATTACTGAGAATTTGATTACCCAGTTATGGCCATCCCGATGGCTACTTTCTCCCTCTTTTCCCTTGCTGCTTGTTTTGGCCCACTTTCTGCTCATTAGGACCTCTTCCAGGACCTGTGAAACTCTGTCTGGCTCCTTATTAGCAACAAAATGAAAGACTGGCAAAGGGTGTAACTTTCCCAGTGGAATCTTCAGTGGATCCCAATCAAATAGAGGTCACATTCTTGGTGGAATGTTGTTCCTTCATGACCTGGCCTCTGTTTACATTTTCAGTATCATGTGCTACCTTGTTCTTCATATGTGCTCATAATTTGAGTCATAAAAACAGGTTAAAAATTACTAAATTTTACTATGTATTTTTCCAGGTGATGAATATGTATTGTTAATTAACCTTCATGAAATTTACATTAAGTAGATATAACCATTATCATCAGTTGATAGTAAAGGAAGCTGAGATTCAAAAAAACCTAAGTAAGTTGCCCAAATCAGACAGACAACAAACAATGGGGCCAGAATTCAAAAGCAGGCAATCTAGTGTCAGTGCCCATGGTATTACTACTGTGCTACACAAAGTACTTGGTTAGACATTTTTTCCAAATTCTACTTTTTTCCTTCACTTTCTTGCCTTTGTACATGCAATTGGTCCCTCTGCTTAGCTCTTCTGTCTTTCCCTTAGCTTTGTGATAGGCAATGTCCTAATCTTTCAATACTGAAATCCAATCTGTACCTCCTTCATGCACGCTCCTAAATTGGAGTTAAGCACATATGCCCTGAGCTTCTGTACACTCAGGGGTACTTCTTCTACCAGAGCATAAATATAGTTGCTAATTATTTGTTCTCATGAATTTCTTTTCCAAGAAGTTACAAACTTGTAGGACTGGGACTGTGTCTTATTCTTTTTTGTATCTCACAATGTGAGGCAGATGAAAATTTCCCATTAAGGGATTAATTTTCTGTGCATGGTAACTATAACCTTGAAGAGTTGCTCTAAAATTTAAGTGTATTAGCTATTTAGCATCTTAAGGACTACTTATTAAATGAGAGCAATAAGACCTAATGTCTTGGTTTCTTTATCATTGCTGTGACAGAATACCTAACATCCACAATTCAGGGGAAGAAAAATTCATTTTAAACTCACAGTTGCACAAGGTCACAGCCCATGTGTGAGTAACGGACAATGGTGGAAGCACATGGCAGAGGTAGAGGCAAGGTATGGCAAACGGGCAAGCCAGGTGGGAAGGGGAAACGTACAGATGACTTTCCGGGTTTATCGCAGTGACCTGTCCCCTTCCACGTCAAACCTCAGTGTTCTGCCTCCATGTCCCTTACAGACAGGACTCATTTCCCAACAGCACACAGCTCCCTAGATATCCCACCACATCCAAACACATGAGGCTCTTTGGGAGATACTCCAGATCCAAACCACAACACCTAGCTCAAGATTTTTACAAGAAGAAAATGTTATGATATCTGTAAAGCACTTAATATATTACATGCACTGCTTAGTATCACCTTTCCATAGTTACAAATATAAATGGTTAAGCTAACATTAATTCAGTCAATGAATGCTTTTTAGTGCTTCATCTGAGCAAGAAGTTAGGGAAGATGATATTGAACCAGAGAAGCAAAAACACGGCTCTCACAGAATACGTATGGAACAGCAAGAAATTTGGGGCATTTTACCTTTAAAAACATTATAATTTAATAGGGATAAACCTAATAATTGGATAATAGGCTATAAGTAAGATAATAGAGAATGACATATTATGCTAAGTGTTATTGGCATGTTTTAAAATACAACATGATGGGAAAGTTTCATAAGAGTAAACTAGGACAGCCTCAGTCAGAGAATCATACTTGAGCTGAGAACTAAGAGATAGATTGAGCCAGGTAAGAGATAAATGTAACATGGGAAAAGAACCAAGACCACAACAGTAAGGGAAGAGTTTGGCATGGTCAAAAGTCTACTGGAGCATTGAACAACATATTATAGGTATAATCTTTGTTATATTTTTTAAAGATGCACATTTTTGTCATCATAGGAGTATGAGCCTATAATGTTTAAGAGCCAAAATATAAATGAGAAATCCCCTTCCAGTCCCTAATAGTACTACAGTTGTGTGTGGTGATCTGCATAGATTTCATAGAATACTTTTATTTTGTCCAATGTTTTCATGGCATATTTCAGGAGTGGTAAACCATCCGTTGTTCTGATAGCAAAATGTAAATAAATTCTGTGAGGTAAAACAGTATTAAAATGCCTACGTTCATTACATCTGAACAAGAGGTTACTTTTATATACTATAGGAATGAACCTAAGTCAAGGAGATCTATTTCTACCACTTCAAGACATGCCTCAATCCTGTCCTGGATTCCCTGAGCTTTTATATGTCAGAGATTCAAAGCTAAAATTGCCTCCTAACATTAGCTCATTCATAAATCTTATTTTTAGCAGTTGGCTACCTTACTTATGACTGGCACTGTAGGAAAATGTTATGAATGCTACATTATTTAAATATAAGTCAGCCATGCATATAATCACCTAATAATTATTATACCACATATTTTTAAACAGCCATTCCTTGCCTAGGAGAGATATATTTAGTAAATCAAATAAAATGAGAAATTTCTACTTACACAGAAATACATTTAGTTGCTGTTAAAGGAAGCAAAGTATTACTTTTACAACACATGGGGTTGCTGACTTAGCAAAACAATACAGTACTCATATGGCCTAATAATGGAAAGAAACTTCAGGATATCATACTTATTATTTTTGCTATAAAAAGTAAATTAATTTTAATTATGATCTTCTGACATAATTAATAATTGTATATCCATAATGCTATGTGCACAGAAGTTGCTTAGCAGTACTGACAGCAAAGGGAAGAGAAAGATCTGTTGTCAGCCAGGGCTGGGGTCGCAGGCCTGGAATTGCAGCACTCGTGGAGACAGAGGCAGGAAGATCACAAGTGTGCACCCTACCCAGCGGGGGCTAGCTAGCAAACTTAGTGAGACCCTGTCTTAAACCAAAAACAAAAAGTGGACTGGGATGTGGCTCAGTACAGTAGCACTTGATTCAATTCCTATTACTACTCAAGAAAAAAATTCAAAACTGCTTTCCAAAAAATTTTTTCAGGGTGTTTTTTAAAGAAAAAACACCAACTAATTGATGTGTCAATTTCGTTTTTAATTTATTATTCCACTGATGAAAAACATCAATGAAATTAGCATCATTGATATTTATGACTTTACTTAGTATAATTTTAAAGGTAATCCTCCTTAGATAATTGTTCTTAAAATGTGGATTTCTATCATTTCCTAGATTTGACAAATTCTATGATTGACTATTTCTTAATATACCTTTTGCCATTCTAACAAGAATGAGATAGCTAGCCCAAGGAGCAGGGGGAATATTAAAGTGGCATTATCTTTGGTAGGTATGATTCACCACCACATACACACTAGACATCATCCTTCCAACGACTGGCTCCATTTCTGTCTTCTTGTAAATGTGTATAAATAACCCCATTTTCTTTCCCAGATCTTTCAGTTGCCTGGTGAAAAGTCAAGGGAAAAGCAATGCCTACTTCTTTCCTAACTAACATCAAGTGAAATAAAGCATTGTAACCATAATACCAAGACACATAGGGGCACTCAACAAGAAATAACTCAGATAGGTTAATGTTTTTGTTGCCCTTACTCATCCAAATACAGTACACATTTCTTTGGGGTCTCAGAGCTTGGGCAGCCATCAGGTTCCATTTTATCAAATTTTGCAACACTTTCTTATGGAGTTCAAAACTGATTTCTGTTTCTGTAAGAGGACTGGCTTTGTCTGAGAACCACAGAACTCTCTAGCCATGACACATCAGGTACTCGTATTCTTGTCGTTTTATTAACTTGTTAAGATTTAGCTCACTGATTGCAGCATCTCTGACCAAAATTAATAATTATTGTAGGTCTATTTACTTTTTAAACCTTTTTTGAAGGATTTGCCTTTTGCTGAAAAGTTTTAGACTAATTTAGAAGATACTGGAAAGGAGACCAAAGGATTAGCATCTGTTTCTTTGGAGAACTAAATTGGTTATTTATCTGTGTATTCATAGTAAGTAGTGTTTGTTCTTTATTTGTATGAAACATTGCTTGGATCTTTGTAAAGAACACTCTGCTGCTATCCCCAAACTCAAATTTCGCTCTAAGACATTAACAAGAATAGAAAATATTTGAAAAATATTCATCAAGCTGGGTTGAATATCTGATAGCACTGCAAATAAGTTTTTGGTTAACCTTAACTAAGGTTTCTAATTAACCCTCATTTTCCTTATTATTCTCATTCTAAAATACCTAGTGACTTCAGAGATGTTCAGTAATGTCTGAATATTCATTCACATCTCACTCAAGAGATACAGTTCTTTGTTGTTTTGAGGGGGGAGTTATTTTTATTTTGTTATTGTGGTGGTGGTGTTGTCGTCATTGCTTGATTGGTTGGTTGGATTTGTTTTTCTGAGACAGGGTCTCACTGTCTCACTCTGTAGTCTAGGCTTGTCCTAAAATCAATAGGTAGCCCAGGCTGGCCTTAAACACATAGCAATCATGGCCCCCATGCTCAGCGTGTATGGTTTTAGGGAATGGAACCCAGGGCCTTGTACTTGCTAGGCAAGCACTCCAACTGCTAAGCTACAACCCCAAGCCATATTTCTCATTTCTTTTTTTCTGGAAAACAATAATCTCAAAATTTCCCTACAATTACAATGAAAGTGAAATTGCTACTATTTTAGAATTATGTAATCTTGGGGCATCTTAAAATCATCTATGGTAAGGGTAATGTGTTCATGTGATACAACTCCCTGTGACATCTACTATTTCTCTGATATATCCAGGGAGAAGAAAAACATAACTTTAAAAAGAAAAACACTTTAAAAAAGAAGTTCTTACAATACTCTATATCAGCAACTTATGTTTTTCATCCCGTTTAACTACAAAGTTACTTTTCTGGTCACCATTTTTTTTCATTATATGCCCTTTCATGTATCTTATCTATGACCTTTAAAAAAATCTGCTGTCCTTAGAAATCATTGGTTTCTTTAGGTCTTGCAGATGTTGTTGTTGTTGTTTAATTGGAGAAGAAGGTGTTCATTAGAATTTTGTTTTAAAATCTGCCTTTATAAAAAGTCATGTTCCCACCAGCCATCTGCTTATTTGTATAACACCAATATCTTCTCCATCCTCTTCTGAAATGTTATATCATAATGTCTCAAATGACTATGACAAAATTTACTTTTATTTGCACTACTGAGCTCTAATATAACACCATCACTTGACTCCAGGATTCTTATGGTTCGTATAGAAAGTTCATAATGAAATCATCTAGCCCAGATGAGTGGAACAAAAAGGTTCACAGAACAAAATATAGCAATGTAAAACACATAGTGCAAAGCAAAAGAAATGTAGCAAAGGTTAATACACTTAGAATATGGTATTATCAACAGGAAAGAGCCATACAAATTGGGTTCTAACCCCATCACGTGGATCTTTTGTTGCTGTCCTGGACCACCTCTTCTCTTGCTCTTCTTTCTCTTTTCCATACTCTTTTTTCTTCCTTTCCTTTTCTCACTTCCCTCTTTCCCTCTTTTATCCCTCTCTTCCTCTTTGCTTCTTTGCCACTCTTCCTTCCTCTATATAAATTTTGTCTTAACAACCATGCTCTTAACAAGGCCTCCAATAGGAACAACTTGAGTTTAACTTGAGCCAAGTCATCCTTCCTACCACACTTAGAATCTCTAAGACGTGATCCATCTCTATGGCAACCCTTGTATTCACTTCTAGTTGCCACTAGAGGCAAATTTCTCTCCACAGAACCTCTCTAGTATTTCTCCCTCTTTTCATCTGGCAATGTTTTAATATTTTGTCTCCATTATAAATGTTTATACTTACATTCTATCTTTATCACTTAGTTTTCAGTTTCTTAAAAACAAAACAAAATATTTATATTTGTGTTCACCAGAGGATTAACCGGATTTCCTTACAATGCATGCTATTCAATAAATACTCAAATGTCATGAAGAGGTACTGCATAACCCAAATATCAACTTAAAAAATAGCAGCCATCTCCACCAAAAGAGGTCAGCAAACTATTTCTGGAAATATGAGTAAATATTTTAGGTTTTCAAGGAGACGAGGCAAAATCAAAGATACCCCTTAGAAACTTATACAACAAGGGAGACAACTTTCACAAAAATTTTACTTCAGAAATTTAAAATTAAAAAACACAATTTTTACAATAAAGTGTACAAAAAATGGCAACCTTTGAAGGAGATAAAATTTAACTTATCACAGTCCTCATTATCAAAGTTTTCTGTTCATCTATTAATGCAGACTTATAATCAGATTTTGCATATTTTATATATTTCCACTTTAAATTTTTTCATATAGATAAGCACTGCCAAAATGCTGTAATTCGTGGACATATGATTTTAATTGTGCATATTCATTGCTTGGAAGGAATTTATAACATCCTATTAGATTCTTCCCTTGATACTTGTCTTGTAATATGTCATTACATTGTAGCTTAATCACTTCCAGTTGAAGGTTATGTGGAAACTCCCTAACTGGACAGTCAAATAGATTTTGAAATAGAGAAACTTCTTGCTTTTAGGTCAAAAATATGCTTCTGAAACTGAGCTCAGAAAAATATATCCACTGTAAATCTTGGCAGGAATGAAGATTTCACTTGTTTAAATTTTTGAGCACAGACAGTTGCTGATTAACATTAGTTGCGATTTGTTGTAAAAGTGATTTATCACAGTGTATATTTCACATATAAACATGTTTTGCTCTGTGATTTTAGATCTAATTTATTAAAAAGCATAATAAAGTCTACAGTAAACCTTAGTTTCCAAAGACATTCATTATTCACTTTTATTGAGAGCAATTTTTCTCATTCATAAAAATGTAATAGCAATCTCAAAAAAGTATCTCTAAACTGTAACTGCACTAAATTGCCAAACTGCTGTGTAACAGGACAAGGTTATTTTGTTTCTGACAAAAATAAAAGAAAAAAACTTCACATAATTAGAGAATGCCAAATCCTTAAGAGTCGGTGTGATTCAATAAAGACAATTTTAAGGCACCCTCACCACTCCTCCTGACAGGGAGTTCCTACTTCCCACCTCACTGTCTCCCTTATACTTATCTCAGTAAAGCTACTTTCTACTTTAAATAAATTAATACAGCTTTAAATGCATTTCTTTTCCACAGGGATGTAAGTTTTTCTGATAACTTTTTTTCTGATCCACAGCTATCAATTTTATTGCCTCTCAGCAGATTGTGCTTCAGGTTGTACTAATTAAGTGTTTTCTTAGTTCTGAAAATATTCCAATTTGTATCATCTCAAAGATTATCCACAGAAATTAATTCTTCCATTACTCTAAATTCAGCTTTGACTCCTCCAACAAAAAAATACCAAGAAGTATAGCATATTTCAATTACCTCATCAAGAACCAAGAAGCACCATTCAAAAGTATGTGCCTTGTTCTTTCTAAATTAATTAATGCAAACATCTAGTCTTACCAGAAGGTTAACAGTCTTAACCAAGTTTATTTTGCTACATTGATCTAATTAAGCAAATATGAACAACCACTTACGAAAATTAGAGGTCTTATCAATGCCTACTGAATTAACAAATGATACCACTCAGAAGCTTATTCTCACTGCATTTTTTGTTCATTTTTTTGTGAAGAAATTCTACTGGATCAGATACTTCATTTTAAATTTTTAAATTTTCTGACTGTTGCATTCATATCAGGTGGGAATATTGGATTAAGTGTTTGGTCTAATAATACAGATGTATGGCAAGTATATTTTAAACATAGCTGCAGTGTCACTGCATGTTTAACAAGAGGATTTGCCACCTTATAACAAAGCAATCAAATTCTATCGTGCCTTAAGAAAACAATATTCAAAGTCTATTATCTTGTTTTGACATCAAAGGTATGCACTTATAATTAAGACAAAATAAAAGGTCACAATCAGGCAGTATTTTTCCACTTTATACACTGTCAAGTTATAATTGCCTCACTAAAATTTCTTGCATGCCAAACAGTAGTGCAGAGCCAAGACTGTACCACATACAGTCTTTCATAGAACTGCTCAGCTCTGTTCTTATAGGTTGAAAGTATCCAAAGACAATATATATAAATGACCATGACTATTTCAGTAAAACCTTATTTATACTTATGTTTCTTTTATATACATTTATATATATATATATATATATATATATACTAAAATTTTAATTCCCTAATTATTACTCTTTTTTGATTCTTCTCACCATTTAAAAGGTAAAAATTTAATTAGGTCATGAACTATACAAAAACCATAAATAACTGGATTTGGCTTTGAAACCATAGGTTCTCAGCCCTGGTTAGGATTTGGTATTAAGTATGTACTGTTCAATCGCCTAACTTTTTTCAAAAACTATTTTTAGTACATCTTGTAGAATTATGTGTAGTTGATAAGGAGAAATTACTCAGTTATTAGAATGTTCATATACAATAGAGTATAATGAAAAAGTTAGAATGTAGTAAAACCTACTCCACATGTAGGTTATACAAATCCGAAGGTACTGGCAGACTATGCACAGTTTTACAGTGTTTTCGCTGTTTTACAGTGTTTTCACTGTAAAACCCAAGATCATTATATTAACTGTAATTAGAGATTTCAACTGAGTGCTTGGTGTTGCCAAAATATTCTTTGTTTCACTCATTTTGGAAAAACCTGGATAATTTCCAAACCTAAACAGTATGTCGACAGTAATCTTTCAGAATGCACCACTTCTAGGAGGTTCCTTGTTTCCATTTCATACCTGTATTATTTAGGGCGTCCAGGGCAACCCAGGAGGAACAGGACTAACTGGATCTCCAGGTCCTCGAGGAGCAAAAGGCTCATCAGGCTTGCCAGGAAGCTCTGGAGCTCCAGGCCCAAAGGTATGTTAAGGTGTTGTTCTAATAGATGAACAATATTGGCCATTGCTACTCATCCTGTATTCACTAGCTAGATAACAGGATAGTAGGAGTAATAGCTTTCAATAAACTTTGGCTCATAGCAAAAGCAGATTAGGGAAAAAAATTAAGTGTATGGCTTTAATATACCCATTTCATACAATAACAATAGTGCATGGACTTGGCAGAACCCATAATTCATTAACCCAGAGGTAGCAATGTTTTAAAGAAAATGTTGGGTTTAGCATGGCTTATTGAAAGAGCATTTTCCTAGCATTTTGTATTAATTAGGGACAAAAGGCTCTGGTTTTGACTGTAGCAACACACAAAAACAGAGTCTCCGGTTCTTTTTGGCTTATCTTCCTTCTCCTCCAAAACAAAGAAATCATACCCACTGTATTTCCTATTCCTCTGGATATAAACGTAATCTAACAATTAATGAATGTAACAATTTACAGATTATCTCTGAGTCAAATGTGATAAGTCTTGCATCTGACCAAAACCTCTCTTAGAAAGGTAAGATTTTCTTAGACATTGTAGAGATCAGTGCCTAAAGAACTTTCCTAAAAGCCTAGGATTAAGACAATGATACCCTTGCCCTTATTAACCTCCTAAGTTGGTTTTTCACAATTCTACTTTCAGAGAATTTTTTGATTTCTGGCCCATACGGATGAACTGAAAACGATTACCCGATTGCTTACCAGTCACAATTTTAGCCTTCTGTTAATGTGTAATTCATGAGTTTCCCTTTCCCCTAATATCCAAGGTTGCTAAGCAAATGCTAAAACTAAGAGAAGATAATAAGACTCCTACCGTTCACAAGAGGTAATGAGAAGGATCTTTATCCACAGGGACTTCTCTGTTCTGGTATCAGATAATTGAATTGCGTCTAGAAAGTAGGAAGAACACAACAAAATGTCAATTCAAATGAAATACAAGTTCCATCTCACATAAACATACCCTCTCACACACCACCCTTTCACCATCCTCTCTGTAGCCTAAATCTTCTTCCTAGTTTTATACATCCCCCTTTCCCTCCTTTCACATTTGTCACACAAATCTCTGCAGTTTTCTTTCCCTAATGATATACTTCCTGTTCGTTATAATCGTATATTAGTTGTCCAGAAGATATTAGTGGAGAGGATAAGTATGTAGAATTTTATTTCCCAAGTGTCTTATATTATGCTTAAGAGATGGGCCTATACTTGGGTTTCATAAAAATATTCCATTTGATCCAGCAACAGCTCTTTGGGTATCTTTCCAAAGAGTTAAAAGCAATTTATAATAGAGATATACCCAGGTTTACAGCTGCACAACTAACAACAGCTAAATAGTGGAAGACATCAAAATATCCATCAACAGACCAATAGATACAAAAATTGTAGTATATGTACACAATGGAGCACTACTCTTCTACAAGAAAGGATAGATTTGAGTCTCTTGTAGATAAATTAATGCAACTTGAGACCATCATGCTTAGCAAAGTGAGCCAAACTCAGAAGGTTAAATATCACCTGGTTTCTCTAACATGAGAAACCCAGAATACATGCATTTCATAGAACCAAATGGGTGTGACAGTGGGAGTTGGGTGGATAAGGGAAGGAGAGGGAGGGCCAAGAAGAGACGAGAAGGTACTATAATGCTAATGCAATACATATGTACACAAAATACTCAAGCTCAAGGTAAACATTGTATATTGTGTGTGTATATATATATATATATATATATATATATATATATATGGGGATAAATAAAAGCCAGCATGTTCTGAAGCCAAATGTCATCTTTCTTTTATTGTTGACAGGGTGTACAAGGGTTACCTGGTCAACCTGGAATTCAAGGTAAAAGAGGTCATCGAGGAACACAGGGTGATCAAGGACCACATGGACAGCCTGGCCTGAAAGGGCAACCTGTATGTGCCAATTCATAAATTCAACAAGCACTTATCTACAGACCAAGCCACCAGTGTACAGTAATGATTATTGTGTCTATTCACCTTTTAGGGAGACCATGGTGATCAAGGTTTGACAGGCTTCCAAGGATTTCCAGGTCCTAAAGTATGTTTATATTATGTTTATATATATATATATTACTAGTCTTCTAGCTTTACTAGTCTTCCAGGAAAAGGGGGTATTGTAATATCAATATTTAGTCTCTGATTTTAACTTTTTTCTCCTTTGTTTCCATACTGGATATTGAACCCAGAGTCTCTGCACTGAACTGCATTTTTCAGCCCATTTTGACTTTTTGAGACAAAGTCTCACTACGTTATCAAATTGTCCAGCAGGTTCAATCAAATGCATGATCCTCCTGCCTCAGCTTTCCATAGTACTGGAATTACAAGCGTTCACCACATACGATTAACTTTTACTTTTTAATCCAAGAAACTGTAATTAGTGCAGAATCATATAGTTGAGTTTGACATCTTAAATTTTAAAGCATATGTAAATGTACATTTTCCTAAAAATTTTATTCTATAATTTCCTTTTGTTTCCATTTAATAATTTTTTTCAAAGAGTCAATTCTTGCTAGATTGGTATGAGATTATTTTGTTTGTAAAATATTCTTATATAGTAATTCTTTTGACTTTTTGTTTTTTATTGTATGTCTAGGGTCCTGAGGGGGATGCTGGCATTGTTGGAATATCAGGTCCTAAAGGTCCAGTTGGGCAGAGAGTAAGTGTAGTCATTCTGCCTACCCAGAAATTGTGCCTCTTTGCTTATTGTAGGACTTACACACTCTAAAATTAGCATACTCCAAGTTAAAGACTTAATAAAATGGCGTCTGAGATAGAAACTCATAAGACCACATCCAGAGTTCAACTTTTTACAGTTCGTAAATTGGCTTAAGCAAAAAACCCTGTAGACCACCCATACTTCCCAGTTCTTACTTTTAAAAAATAGAACTACTGTGAAAACTGAAGAAAGTATTTATTAATTCACATCAGGAACAAAAACTTAAAGCAGTTTCACATTATAGGCATTAGTACCATCAGAGACCACCTCTGTGTATCACCTAGAATAGGCTTGACTATGATCATAGCTTGTCACACCACCAGTTGAAAAATATTTCCTGATAGCTGTGTTTTCCCAGCTCAGGGACAGGAATCCCAAGAGAGTGATGAGAGTTACTTAAAGAGTTTCAAAATTTAGGGTCTGAGAAACTCCAATTAGCAATTTAGTGCCTGTAGTTGCCAACTGTTGAAACTATAAATAGGCCACCAGTAGTTACTAGTTATTGTTTTTGTTTGTTTTAGTTTTTATTAATCACAGTCTCCTAATTGATGAGACCATCTGTGATATTTTTAAGAAGTTTAAAAAACACAAACAATGGTTTGGCTGCAACAAGCCAGGAGCAGCTGCCAAGCAGTGTAGAGAGAATAGAGACAGGAAGGCAGGATGGAGTCCAGATTCCAGAGAAAGGAGTCCTACAGTACTTTACTACTGAAAGCCAATATCTCATACAAAATGTTAAATGAAGCCAGATTTTTAAAATTCTACACTCCTTTTCTAACTCTTATGAGAAATTCTCTTCTATGATACAAAGAACAGTATTGTTTAAAGACCACTTCACCATTTATTCAGGTATAAGTTTGTTGATGATTATTATGATCATGATTTCTGAGGAACCAAGGAGAGTTGGTGCTTTTATGTAAGGTCAAACCCTTGACGTAGTTAATATATGAATGGTCTACTCTATAATAAAATATTGCTTTCTGTTTTTACTTACATTAAGTTCTCTTACTGATTAAATCTATTCGTTCTAATTTCATTAAGTTATCCATTAATTAAAATCTTTTCTTGGCCTTGTCAAAGAAAAAGTGGCTTCCTGCCAAGCACCTGTCCTAAGCAAGGGCTAAGTCTCTCTGGACTCTGGGCCTACACTGCTTTGCAGTTCTAGAAATTTTATCAACTCATTGTTAATGAAGTTCTGGTAACTGGCTCACAGCTACCAATGTATAAATAGATATTCATTTATGAGGTCATTACAGAAGACAAGTGAAAAGTCTTAGTTTGTTGATATTTAGTAAATCATGTAGCAAGTACTGGTGTTCAGTTTTTGCTGCTTATCTAACTTCTATAAATATCTCAAGAGAAATGTTACTATCCCCACTTTGAAGATAGGGAAATGTAATCTGAAAAAATTATTTGCCCAAGATCATGTTTGTTTAGTACATAGAGAAACCTGATTTGAATTCACATCTGGTTGATGAAATCATATTATGGGGTTGCTTACTAATTGTAGAATTGGAATATAGAATGAACACAAGGTGTACTTGTGCCTTGACCTTGCCCAAAAAATTCAGTAAATATTTGATGATAAATAAAACTAATTGAACTAAGAAATCTAGCTTGTTTTCCATTTCAAAGATACAGATAAGGGGTATTATTAGAATCATAACACTATTCTTTTGGATACATTTAGATAAATATAGTTATCTCTCTTGATCTACTTTTTTAAGAACCTGGATATACGTCTCTATTATTTTAAGAAACCATATTTCAGAGAGTTACATCAATTTAGTTTTATAGATTCACTTTCTTGATCTTTTTAGTGTTAGTTAAGAGGATACATTTGATTAGGTTAAAAAATCCAATCTCTCTATTTGATTATAGATCTTTTGTTTTCACATTCTGAACTTACAAATTGTGACTTAAAGTTCACACTTATGTTTAAATGTTACTCCGTTTGATTTAGACTATTAATAAGCATTTTTCTCATTTTAGACCAAATTAATATTACGGCTATTGGTGTATAGTTCACTTGACATTCAATTTCAAGTGATTGTACTTTTCTGTATCTTTGCAAGAGCTAGAATCTAAAGAATCTTTTAGATATTTACTTATTTGCATTCTATTCTGTGAGCCAGAAAGACAAAGTCACAACTATTGGGGGTTAGAATGGAATTTTTTGGAAAAAAACCACTAAAAACATTACTTAGTATTTATTGAGAAATGACTGGCTGTATATCTAATTTGGAGAGTATTTACCAGTGATCCAGCTCATTCAAAGTTACTTTCATAATTAAATAATAGCTTATTATGGTTCTTTATACTCCATGCTTCATGTCACTCAAACACCTTTTCCTTCAGCAATTGTACAGGAATTTATTCAAAAATATTCATCATTCTATTATTTATGGAAAGAATTGTATTTGTTATGTAATGACACACACAAAATGCATCATTGAATTTAATGCCACGTAAGCATTATAATTCTGATTTTATATATTACAATTTACAAATTATACATGTGTGGCTCTCCTGAAAAGAAACTTGGAATATGCACATAGATGGACACACTGTTAACCAAGATTACTATGGTTTATGCTAACACTATTTTATAATAAAAATTGTAATTTGTTATATAGTTTAACATTGTACAAAAACATTCTCTGGGATTTCACTGAGTTACACTGATAATGAGACTGTTTTTCTTTAACCCCAACAGGGAAACACTGGCCCTTTTGGAAAAGAAGGTATAATAGGTCCAACAGGCAGAACTGTAAGTTTGTTAAAATACAGGGTTTTTTGTCTCTTTTTATAATTTTATTACTAATTCTAGAATAACAAAGATAAAATAATAAATATAATACTAAATTCATGAAGAATCACCCTAATATTGAGGAGCAAATGGCAAAAACAGATACATATTTTTCTTTTGGAAGGCCATTCTAGAGAACATAGGGATCACATATGTAATAAGGAAGGTGAGAAGCCTGAGGGAGTTAAGGAAACTGAGTTGGAGGAAAGGCGCAGGCGGTGGAGGGGAGGTTAGCTTTTAGAAGAGGAGAGCACCATTGACAAAAGAAGTGCAGACACCAAAGTTTGAGTATTTGAGCTTATAACCACAATAAAGAAAAGAAATAGGTGGCAGAGATGGAAGGAAAACCAGGATAGTACAAGACTGTATAGATGAGAGTTCCAGGAAAGGAGTAGTTAGTGGTGATCTATGGAAGAAGTTGTGATATGAGACGAAGGACAGATGCACAGTGGGGAAAAAGTAGATGAAAATATTTGATAATTTTTTTTCAAATTATACTTAATTCAGCCCATAGATTTTTGTTTTCTTTTGCTCTTCCTAAGTTGCTCAAATTCTTATAGCAAACTTTGGAAGTATCATTTCCACTTATTATGTAAGGAAACAGATGAGGTTTGTAGAGGTTCAAGTCACTCAAAGCAGCAGAGTTAGAAAGTATTTTTCTTCAAGGCCAGTGCACTTTCTGCTCCATTCAAGCTACTGCCTGAAGATGAGATTGAGACAGCATATTGCCAGAACTTTATATTTATGGGCTTTAAAATAGAACAAAAAGGCAATAACCAAGCAGGTGGTCGTGGGAACATTTTGCAATACTGACAATAGTATAAACAAGAGAAGAAGCATTATTACAGAGTGTCAGGGGTCAAATTGAGACCTGAAAAGGGGAAATCCATTCCCTTCAGAAAATTAATATTTTAATCAATTAAAAATATTATGGATATACACTGGTAATAAAAATTGATTGTTTGACAATTAGCTATATTCTGATAAATTTGGAGAAATTGTCACCAAAGTTACCAGGTTTTTAATGAAAAGCAGAAAATGTATAACTGAATATTCACTATACTTTCAAATTTTTGGCAGTCAGAGGCTCTATATAAGATTCTAAGTGGTAGAATTCTCGTATTTCAGTGGGTGGTTCTTCAGCAAGCTAAGGAGCACATATTGTTTGGATTATGGAATGATGGTTCTCTGTCAAAAATGTGAAATACTAATTGGTCAAGGAAAACGTGATAAAGAAATGTCTCCATTAAAATATCTCACTGTGTTTTGTTTATAGATAGTTCTTAAAGGCCTTTTATAGGCCTTTTCTATATTCAGCAATCACATCAAATTGTTTCCATGCTCCACTTTTCCATTCTGAGAAGAAAAGTTCATTATGAAAAATAAGCATTTGAGAGTGGCAAAAACATTGTGCAGAAAAAAAGACCGGGGAACTGAGGAGCTTGCTTTTCCAAAGAAAAACAAGTAGTACTACAAAGTCACTATAAATAAAATTATACATATAATCAAATTATATAGTTGTAAAAAGAAATAAACAATCGGATCAGTTTTATGAACTAGAAGCAAATTATATCTAGGGACTACATAGGAATTTAATTATAACAAAAGTGGTATTTCAGTTAGGATGATTTGGGCTGCAAGTAATACGAAACTTGAATCAAGCCAGCCTCGGTAAAAAAGAAAATCATGACCCATTATAGAAAATCCAGTGGTAGTGAAACCTCAGATTAGGGAAATTTGTTAATTTAATGACTCAAATATTTATCTAAGACCATGTTGTTTCCATACATATCTCTACCCTTCTATAATTTCTCAGGAGTCACATTCAGGCAATGCCTAGTCCCCATATCTATCTAATCAGCATTTGGCAACAGACTCATTTCAATGCCAGAGATAGGCAAGAGAAATGGAGTTTCTTTGAGTACCATCACTACTGTAAAACTCTACAGCCCCATTTCACCAATAGTATAAATAGATAAGCATTTAGAGATTCCAATGTGAAGAAAGAAATAATAAAGACTTTAGAAAAAATAATATAGAAAAATAAAGTATAGTTTAAAATTGGGAAGACTCCTATATCTAAAAATGATTTTAAAAATCAGAAAACATATTTGAAGACTTAAAATATTTTAAATCTGTATGGAAAAATATACTCCAAATAATAACATCAAAAAGTTAATATAGAGTGAGAAAAGAATTTCAAAACAAATTATTGACATGTAACAGATGAATACACAACGATCTCTTATAAATTGGTATATAAATGAGAATTTCATAGAAGAATGAAGAATAAATACAATAGCCAGCTATTATTTTAAAAGGTACATACCTAGCTTTAAGTCAGGAAAATGCAATTAATTACATCTAACTAACTAAATTACATCTCACTGAGTACATAGACTCTTATGCAACCAGTTTTTTTAAGAACTTGTACTGAAGATATAAAAGTACTAACAATACTAAGGGAATTTTACAAAGTTTTTTTTTCCTCAATTCCAATGGAAAAAAGTGAAAATGTGAACACTCATCTGTAAAGACATGATTAAACAAATTGCAGCTAGTCATTTTATGGAATAGTAAGCAATTATTGGCCATCTTTTAGGTATTACATGATAGACTGATAAGTGGGAAAATAATAGCATATTAAAAATTATAAAATATTATCTGTACCATACATAAGTAATTTATCAATATTTGATTAGAAAAAATATGAAAAGATATGTACCATGTTGTTAACACTAGATTGGGAGTAAAAAGAGACAGGGAAAAAGTACTGTAATGATATTGCAAGATCAATTTTGAATGTTAATACATTAGTTTAAAATAGGTTAAAGAGAAGACAAGAAGCACAAAAAGAAGTAATAAAAATTGCAAATAAGTAAGAAAAGTATTTTTTAGCTTGCAAACAAACATATGATATAAGGCAGATCAAATATAAAGTCATATTTTGCAGACATATATGGCATTTCAAACAAATTTTGAGTGGACAACTTATAACACTTTAGAGTGGAATCTTGCTCGTTCAAATGACAATTCTTCTCAGTTTTAAAATTACTTTCATAATTATATTTCTATTATTACATATTTGTTATATATAATATATTACATTCAGCTTGGGAAATTTATGCATATATATATATATATATATATATATATATATACTGCATCTCAAATCATTTTTACTTCCCCTAGAGTGGCTATTTATCCCAGAACTTCTCATTATGAAAAAGATTAGAAATTTTTCATAGATGAAAATTTTAAATATTTTCATATAGTTTTATAAATATTAAGCATTACAAGTTTCTGTGGGAATGTATATTGACATAGAAGAACATCCGCATTATATTTTAAAGGTACATATTCAAGTTACAGGAAAGATTAATCAGTATTCTTTTTTGCAAAATAAATATATAATTTCCACAAGAATGAACACAATAACAGACAAGAGTTTAAAAACCAAGAGGTCTCACCCAATGACGATAGGCTGCACAATCTTTTCAATGTCGATGTAGAACATGAAAAAAATGATATTCTGGGTCATAAAACAAATTTTACTAAACCTAAAAGACTCAAGTCATACAAAATATGTTCTCTGGTCATGATGGAATTAAACTAAAAATCAAAAACAACCTCTAAACATTTTTAAACCTCTAAACATTTTTAAATTAAATGGCATATTTCTAAGTAATCAATACATCAAAGAAAAAGTCTCAAGGAAAGTTAGAAAATATTTTAACTGAGTGAAAACATAAACAACATCAAAATATGCAGGATACAGCTCAGAAAAAGAAGCAAAGAAGATAAAACAGGAGGAAATGATCCTTCAAACAGGATTTTCAAAGGCTAATAAAAACAACCACTAAAATTTAATCTGAACTTAGAATTTCCTTCCTCAATTGTTTTGTACATGACTCTTAGATCAGCAGTTGTCCCTTCATGACTGAGTACCTTCTTAGCCCAACCTCACTTTAAGATGAATTTAGAAATAGTAAACCAGACTATATCATGCATCAACAGGCATTTTTGTTTTCCTTTGCTTTATTCAGTAAAACTAGAACATATAAACTAGCAAAATAACTCTTACTGAAGAAAAAAATATATGAACTGTATGTTTTTGTGTATAATCTCAACTACATTCAATATGTAACCATAAATGATCCTGAACCAGCACTTTTTTTTTCCACTCTGCAGGGTCCCAGAGGTGAAAAAGGCTTTAGAGGTGAAACTGTAAGTTTAAGCAAATTTGTGATTATAGTACCTCCAGGTCCCAAGGCTATAAACACCACGAAATAAAGGACGTTGTCAAGAGTTTTCTCTATGACTGTGAAACTTGTGGAATAAAAATAAAATTATAGTTTTAAGGAAGTAGAAATAACCAGCGTGGCACACTGCAGTGAAATCTGTTAAACCCTAAACGTGTTTAAGAAGCTAAGAACCACGTTTGTCCCAGATCACTGTGTGAAAGGGGTACATTAGCCTTTCCAGGAAGCAGGAGTGTAGCAGAACAAGAGCGCTGCCAACTTGCTCTCGATACACAAGCACCCATGACACCCACTCCCAACCGACTAGGGCTGCAAAACTGAGGCAAATCAATAGCTGTGTTTCAACCAACTAGAAAAACACCACTAGGAGTTCTAGCAAAAGGCATTTTTTAGGACCTAAATGGCTTATACTGTCATGATTTCCCACATTTCTAAAATGTCAGTTCTTCCAAAGTAAATAGTTACTTCCAGTTCCCCAGGAGAGATAAGAGTGGGCTTATTTTTTAAATAAAAATTTCATTGCGTATATTCGTAGTGTACAACAGATGTTAATGAGATGCATAGAGAGAGTAAAAATATTACTATAGTAAAGCAAATTAACATATCCCTCACCTCACATAATTACACATCTTTTGCTTTGGTAACAAGAGCAGCTAAAATATCCTCATGTAGTCCGGGATCCCTGCTGAACTTACTGAAGCAGCAGCCATAAGCAGAAGCAGGCATGAAATGATTAAAAGAGACCGAGAGTACCAGGCCCATAGAATAGATTTAATGATAGCAGTAAAGTCTCGATAACAAGGCAATGAGATTACATAGTGGCAGCTGAGATTTTTCCTTCTCCACAAAGGGGAAACTTGGGACTCAATAAATAAGGTGCAGATATGTTAATGAGCTGGAAAGAGGAAAATTATATAATTTTCAGATAGCATAAGCATCCCCAAAGAGCTTTAAAGCAGATCATTAACACTGTAGAAATGTCACCTTCACATCTATCAGCACACTTAATATAACAGAAAGTAAGAACATATTCATATAGTGATATCATATCCCCCAAAGCAGTAGAAATTCAAACAAAAAGGCAGGAGGCTTAGAATTAGCACCTTTCCCACACCTCTCTGGCTTTGTATACTTCCTAGACTTAGTCTATCCAAGTTGTGGGGCTGGATTATAACCTGTCTTCAGGATTAGTATACTCAACTATTTATGGCAATGTTACAAGCATTTTGTATGGGAAAAAAAGTGAATCTAATGGATTACAAACTCCATGGATTGTGACTGAAATCTTAGATTGTACTAATAGAAATACGGCATCCAGAGTAAAGCAAGAGAAACATAGAGAAATTAATAATGCCTATCCAGAAAAAAGCTCTCTCAGTTGGAACTGGGAGCCACTTCCTGTAAAGTCCAGCTGAAATACGTGGGGTGTTCAGCCTCTGGGCAACTCTGCAACCTGGGCCATCCCTTTCTTTGTTTTATCTGCTCTAACCTCACTTCCCAGCTTCTGGACCCTCTGTTGATGTTTCTGTAATATATCTTACATCCATCTTGTTCTGCTCATCTTAAAGTTTCTACCTAAAGATCATTTTCTCATGGTGGACTTGCTGATATTTTGGCCTCACTCTACTCCCACCCCTCATCAGTATCCATGGCCGAGGACAATGCCTAGTCCCTGTGCTTCAGTTCTATTTTAAACGTCTTCTTGACCCAGAGGCTTTTCCTAATTTTTCTGTTTACAATAGCAAAGCTTTCACCTTCCTAAGACACTGCATCTTCTCTTATGCTATCTCTTTACTATCTGGCATATTATACATGTATCTGGGTTTCATTGTTGTTATTTATAATGCTTCCCCATGCTAGAATGTAGGCTTCTTGACACAAGCATGGAATGTGTTATCGTTGTTCATTTCCCCAGTTTCATAGTGTGCTATGTTTGCCTTCCCAGCTACACTGATTTTTCTACTCTTTGGAACTGCCAACCTTTCACCAATAAATTTATTATATCTTCTCTTCAAATGACTGCATCTTTTGTCTCAATATTGAGGTCCCTGCCCGAGTTTCATGTTAGAGAACACTTCCCTGTCCACTGCTGTCTCATTATTTTTAATTATTTTCTTTACTAATATCATGTTGTCTTCTTCATAACATGAGGAAATAGTTGAAATTGTCTTCTATCTTCATTAAAGAGTATTAATTTTATGAAAACTTTATTTGATACTTGATACTTTCTAAACAAAGAGGTTTATTTAGTTCATAGTTCTGGAGATTGGAGAGCATGGTGCAAGGATCTGCTTTTCATTGGTGAGGGCCTCCTCATTATGTCACAACAAGGCAGATGGTATCATGGAGCAGCAGATGCAAGAGGGAGAGACCACAGAGTTAGACAGGAAGAAGAGGGACTCAAAGGCCAGCTTTTCTCTTTTTATAACAACCCACTCTCACAGGAACCAACAAGGGTCCCACAAAAACTACATTAATCCTTCCAAGGACAAAAATCCCAGTGGCCTAGTCACCTTGCACTAGGCCATACCTTTTATAGGCTCCATCATCTGTCAGTATCATGATACCAGGGAGCAAGCTCTCAGCAGAAGAAATTTCGGGGACATACTCAAACCATAAACCATAGCACTAATACACACTTATCAGTATCTATCTAAAACAAAACCTGCCATGGGGTAGGTAGTTTACATATGAACTGAGGATGAATGCTAGTACCTAAAAATTAAAAAAAATTAAAAAAAAGTTAACCACTATTACCAATTCTTGTCTGGTAAAGCAGCATTTCATAAATTAACATACTAATCATTTGCTGCTTGAATTACCATAGACTTCTTTATAAATAAGGGGCAAATTGCTGACCAAGGGAAAAAGGTAATGCACATAGTGACATTTACTTTAGACAGTTAAATTAGCTGCTGGGGAAAAACACTAACCAAAACATTAAAATTATAAGTTTAATCTGCTTTTATTGTTGAATACCAGTACTAAATATCCATTTATCATCTCTTTGATTTCACTGCATTATAAGGAGCTTTTATAAAGGTAATCAGTCTTTTAATTCTTATTCTGCAACTATCTCAATCCAAAAAGTTTGCCTTTTTAACCTTTTATCCTTTGGTTTTATAGAAAAGCTTAGTGACATTTCTTCTACTGTAATTAGTTTGGAGGGGAAGGGAATGCTGAGGAGTAAACCCCAAAGTACTATACTACTGGGCAGAGTCTCACTGTGTCACTAAAGTACACAAATTGGGCTCAAACATGCAGTCCTCCTGCCTCAGCCTCCAAGAGTGCTAAGGTTATAGGCATGTGCCATCGAGCCTAACTAGACCATCTTAGTATATTCTTCATGCTTATTTTCTTTAATGGGAATGTTTTAATAATTGACTGGCTACAGATTCCTAATTGGTTACTGTATTTCAGAATGTAATATTTTTGAGAGGACCAGCCTCAGATAGTGAACGGTAAACAGAACACTTGGGGACCACATTACTATCCAACACCTGTTATACTAGACAAATGAGATTCTCCACTCTTTAGACAAAGATCAGAATCACAGAAATCTCAGATTGGCCTCATCAATCTTTTTTTAATTTTCAAGGATATTGGTATAAGAATGTATGAAGCTATGCTCTTCTTACCAAGATATACATAGATACTGACAACAAAGTATGATGCTGTGATTTAAAACAAAAAATACAAATACAAAAAAGACTATGGGTTTTTAAATAGCACATGAGAAGTAGTACTCCCTTTGGCACAAAATTGTTTTCACAGTTAGGAAGTGCCCTATCTTCCACAATTTAACACTAGATATTCTAGCATTGGTGCCAAATAGATCCTTTGCTCCACTGAGAAGGCTATTTTTGTATCCCCATGAATGAGAGAATTAATTTCAATTCTGTAACTGCTCCTTGCTTGCCTGCCCCTAGGCTATTTTTGCTATTGTTAAAAATGAGTCCCTGGATGGAGCTAGTTTTGTGGAATCATAAGAATTCTAGCAGGAAGCATGTATAAATCTTTCCTCTCTCCCTACTCCAGAACTATGTGTTAAGGGTAAATTAATCTTGAGAGGTTATGAAAATCTCCTGATTTCCATGAGACCTAAAATACTTATAGAACATGTTTAATTTTGAAAATAAGTACAATGAAAGATATTTCAGAAAATAATGGGTGTAGTTAGTGAAAAATGAAAATTTAACTCCTAACTGAAATCTTATCCTAGTGTCAATCATCTGAGGAAGGATTTTGACAGAATGTCACAACTTGAAACATATAATTTAAAGCTAGAGAAACAGAAAAATAAGAACATTCTCAGTATGAATTTTTAGATTAGATGTTTCATTTTAAAAATATTATTTAATGGAAATTAGTAAAATGTTGAAGAATTTCATGGGTATTTTCTTAAATATAACACCAAAATTAATGTCTTCATAACTCTTAATTGGCAAAATTATCTTCTTTGCCTTCTATTTGAAAGTGAAAAGAATGGCTTAAGCATTATAAGCAAAAATTAAAGTATGAGGAAGTATGTCCTAAATATTAACAAATTAAAACTAAATATGAATATTTCTTTTTAAATTTTATAAATAATTCATTCAAATGATACATTTTCAAACTTTAATTCAATTCCATATTTCCTCTACATTCATACCAACTTCAAATTTAAAATTCCCAGCCTATATGCACAAGTGTGCATGCATTTCCAGAAAATGAAGTATGAGGTCTAAAATTGAGAAAGGGCTTGAAAAATCACAATCCTAAATTGAATTTTGGAGATTATCTTCACCAAACTCGTTTTAAGAACCAAAACATCTGAAATCATCTACTTGTACAGCAACTCACTCGAGGACAGGGAGCAAATTAATTACAAAGGCAAGCCTAAAGCCCAGGTTATCTAGTGCCTGTGCAAGTATGTTTTTCTATAAATCACAGTGTATCCCAGAAAGAAAGATTAGGAACAGGTTGAGTGAGGAACAACAGCCCGGCCACCCACATGACAGCTTGAAGAACATATTTCTGATTTGCAGGCATATTCTGTACCTTGTAACTCAATGATTTCATCCTACTTAAATTATAGTGTAATAACTCTCATTCAATATTATTAAACTTTCAATTAAACCCTCCCAACCAGTGGTTCTCAACAGAAGTCATTTGCCCCCTGCCCTTAAGAAACATTTGGCAATATCTAAAGGTATTTTTGGCTGTCACGAATGAGGGAAAGGGGACAGTTGCCGCTGGCATCTGGTGAGTAAACTAAAGATGCTGTTAAACACCCTACAATGGAAGCTTCCCAATTTATAAATAAGAGAAGGGAGGTTTTCTGTAACTAAGCCACATTAATTTTGTTCCCCTTAAAGCAATTGTCATAAGCAACTGTAGCTTTATTCAAACTTCTTTATTAGTACAGAGAGAGTGAATCACTTCTTAACATACTAGCTATGTAAACAAACAGGTGCTAATAAAACTAATAAAAGTAAAAGACCATAAAGCTAAATCAAGATTGCAAAAAGGTAATTACAAAAGGAAATAACATAAAGGGATTGACATAATGGAAAAGACTAATATACTCAGACTCAAGAACGTGTACTTATCAGCATTTTTAGAGTCCAATAACAAATCTATTACCTTTTCATTGCTATGAAAATACCTGAGTAAGAAAGCCAACTTGAAGAAAGATTTTATTTTGGCTCACAGTTTCAGAGGTTTCAGTCCCTGGTCAGTTGATTCCATTGTTTCTGGGCTGTGGTGAGGCAGAGACTCACAGCATGAAAGTGCATGGAAGAGGAAAGCTGTTCACCTCATGACAGCCGAGAAGCAGAGACTGAGCAGGAAAGGAAGAAGGCAGGGACCCAGTGTAGTCCCAGGTCACTCCCTTCAGCTAAGTTTCCATTATGACCCAATAATGCTACTGTATTATGATCTCATCAGTGAATTAATTCACTGATAAAGGTAGATACCTCATGATACAATCATGTTCTGAAAACCCTACTTTTAAATACATGTGACATTTGAGGGACATTTTAGGCCTGAACCCATTACCTTTAGAGAATTATGTGTAAATTCTGGAATTAAGGGGAGAGAGAATCATTTGCAATTCAGAGGCAATGTTTGGACTGTTAGCCAAATAACTACTATAACCATCTAGTCATTTGGTTTCCTTTGAGGAAATCATCATAAGCAATCACAATTTTATTATGAACGTCTTTATGTAATATAAAGATGAATCGCCTCTTAATGGAGTTAGCTAGAAAAATAAAGAGGTAATAATGAAAAATCACTGTGAGGGAGTCATATTTTGTTTTGTCTACTTGTCCTATTCTATTCAGTTGTTACATTTGGGTTTGCCCTGCCCTGTCTTATTGGATTTGAAATATTTTTGTGGTCATATGTGTGGTAAACTGACTTGTTCTAAGTTATCAGCAGAAATGAATTCAAATCAGCACTACAAATAGTTTCTTCATTCTTCCCTGCGATAAACTCCTTTTTCAGAGTCAAATATAGGAAATTATTTTGGACTGGAACCATAAGTGAGGTTTTGCAAATGTCAGAAATATGATAAGTGGGTGAAATATCACAGCTGTTTATTACTTTTATGACGTTGATCCAGAATGGAGAAATTTATACAGTCAAATTCACCCTAAGATTCTATACTTTTACTAAAAGCCTACCTCTAGTATGACATTTCTATAATTTATCATGAAAATTTTGATGTCCGGCTTAAAACTGTAATCATAAATCCTCAAACTAAGAACTATCCAGCAGTCATAGAATTGGTGTACTCTACCCTTACTAAGTCACTATGTATTATTATTTTTAAGTATAGTTTGTTTAGAATCAGCAGCCTTGGCAATAAAGGATACTTAATACTAAGTCAAGTACACTATCAACATTATTTAAAACAGCTGAAGATTAATTTTGCTTTGCCATCTCTTATCTATACTCTGAGTTTGACTCAATATAATGTTAACTTTCAATTTGCCATAAAGGTTAATTTTGAGAAGATGTACAAGATCTTGTCAGTGATTGCTGTGTTTTATTTTGAAAATTTTCAGCATAATTTTTATATCATTGTACACACTGTAACTTTTTTCAATTCTAAACTAACACTAATGTTTACATTATTCACTCATTCAATTAGGCAATTAAAATTACAGAATGCCTACCATACATTAAGCACTACTGTTTTTCCAGAAAATGAAAAGGTTACTAAGATACTCTAAAGGTCCTTAGAGTGATTGTTCTATTGTATTCAATAAAAGAAGCGACTGGATGAACAGAGGCGAGTTAACATGGAGAATTCGCAAGGTTGTCACAAAATTTTAAAGTAGTATTATAAGAAGAATGGCATTCAACAAAGAGGTAGAGAGAAGCATTCCTGGATAAACAAATATGATATGCAAAAGAACTAATGGAAAAAAGAACTAGGGAGATCCAGATATCTACAAGTCTTTGTTTACAGAGGGTTTGTATAATAGAATGTCAGGGACTGTAAATGGATATAAGGATCAGATCTTGAGGAGGAGACAGTGGTAAACAGTCAATATAAGAAATGTACTTTTGTTTTTAGGTGACTTAGATTTTAATTCTGCCTCTGCCCCATATTTGCTGGTTACTTGGTCATTCAGTTTTCATGTGTAAACAGAAATGTAGCACATGACTTGATACATACTTAGGACTCAGTAAAGGGTAGCTCTCTGAACTGTTAAGTTTGTACTTAATTGCCTATAGAGTAAAGATCTACTGAAATTTTTAGCTAAATAATAGCATTAAAATTCCATTTTATAAGTAGAATATAGGGTAGCATACAAAAGAGAAAAATGTCTGAAAATTAGAATAAAAGCAAAACATTATGTCTTGTCAGCTCAGGCTATTATAGCAAATTACCATAGACCAAGGGGCTTAACTAGCAAATATGTATCTCTCAGAATTCTAGAAGCTCAGTCTAAGATGTAGGCACCTGCAAATTATGTATCTGTTGAGGGATTTGTTTGTAGCTCACAGAAGACCATCATTTTTGTGGTCTCACACAAAAGTGACACAGATCATCTAACTATAAGGAGACAAATCTCATTTATGAGGGCTCCACTCTCACAACTAATTAACTGCAAACACCAGCATATTGGGGATTAGGATTCAGCCACTGGATATGGGGTGACACAAACACTCAGTCCATAATACATAGTTATCACTGAGCTGAAGTCTACGAGAATGGAGTGGTATTTTGGACACCTATGGATATAAAATCACCAGGAGTTGATGTTCAGTTTATAGGTATATAAAGGAAAGGATGATATTTAAGAACACTGAAGTAGGTCTTTGATAACTAAGTGGATGATAAGTAGAAATGAAAGGAAATTATGCTTAGACAGTATTAAGATTTTTTAAAATGCTATATCTATAATATTATTTAAAAGAGTAAATTCAGGTTCTAGTAATATCAGTAAAAGAGAAAAGTAACTCTTCAGTTCATTCCAGAATAGGGGGGATAGTTAAGAGCAAGAACTTCGAAACACAGAAACAAGTTTAAATCACATGACCTCTCCCTCTCTTTCCATCACACACACACACACACACACACACACACACACACACACACAGAGTCTTTACTAGAGGGTGATCCGTATGTCTCTTGCTTATACAAAACTAAAAGTAATATATATATATATATATATATATATATATATATATATATATATACATAAATTGTACTTTGTCTTCATTTCTCCAGGGTCCCCAGGGTCCCAGAGGTCAACCAGGACCTCCAGTGAGTAGATTTACATATATATCCATTCATGTTGATGAATATAGGATTTTCTAGTTCAGAATGTCTGCTAAATAAATATTTTTAAATTTGTTATGTTATAGGGTCCACCTGGAGCACCAGGTCCAAAAGTAAGTTTTCTTCATTTGATTTTATCTTTAAGAATATCATGTTTGCTTTTTAAAGCTCCTACTGTTAGCTTTCTGTTAAAGCTAACCAAGCACGCCTTTCTTCTTTTTGCTAAGCTGACACAGAGCTGGCCCAATTACATTAACTTGAAATCCAAGCTTTAGATTTCTTAAAATGATGATGATATCTCCTTTAGGTATTTTTTCCCATTTTATTGATATGTATACGTGCAAAATTTAAGGTTTACAATGGAGTTGAGCTTTTTGTGCAAATACATATCTTGTCAAGGTGACAAGGGCTTTCCCACTTTCTTTCTGTCCCTCTCCCTACCCTCCCATCCCTCCCTCCTTTCCCACCCTTCCCTCGTTTCACTGTTTTTCATTTTAAGTTCCATAAGAGGTGTGATCTGGGACTCTCATATCACCTTCTGCTTCTGACTCACTTCACTAAGCATGATGTTCTCTAACTTCTTTCATTTGCCCACAAAGGCCTCTATGCTGTTGTACTTTATAGATGCATAGTATTCCGTTGTGTATAAATACCACAGTTTGTGTATCCACTGGTCTGTTGATGGTTATTTTGGTGACTTCCATATTTTAGCTATTGTTAGTTGTGCAGCTACGGACATGGGTATACATATATCCCTGTTGTGTGGTTTTTTGGCCTCTTCCAGATATATTCCCAGGAGGGGTGTCACTGGATCGAAAGGGATATTTATTTCTAGTCTTTTGAGAGCTCTCCATACTGTTTTCCAGGGTGGTTGTACAAATTTACATTCCCACCAGCAGTGCAGGAGATTTCCGTTTTTCCCCACAGCCTTGCCAGCATTGATTACTATTTGACTTGTTGATACTGGCCATTCTCTCTGGAGTGAGATGGTATCTTAGCATTGTTTTGATTTGCATTTCTCATATGGCTAGAGATGTTGAACATCTTTTCATGTATAGCTTTTCTCTATGCTAACAATGAACTTACTGAGCAAGAACTCAGAAAAACAATTCCATTCTCAATAGCAGAGCAAAAAATTAAATACCTAGGAGTATACCTAACCAAGGATGTGAAGGACCTATATAAAGAAAACTACATTACATTGAAGAAAGAAGTTATAGAAGACATTAGAAAATGGAAAGGCATCCCCTGCTCTTGGATAGGCAAAATAAATATAGTCATTATACTACCTAAACTGATATATAGATTTAATGCAATCCCGATCAAAATACCTATAAGTTTCTTCAAAGAACTTGAAACAACAATTCTTAAATTCATATGGAACCAAAAGAGACCAAGAATAGCCAAAGCAATCCTGAGCAACAAGACCAAAGCAGGAGGCATTACAGTTCCAGACATCAGGCTATACTATAAAACCATAGTTGTAAAAACAATTTGGTACTGGCACAAAAATAGACAGATGGAGCAGTGGAAGAGAATTGAAGATGCAGAGACAAACCCAAATACCCTCAATTACTTAATCTTTGACAAAGGGGCCAAATACGTACAATGGAAAAAAGGACAGCCTGTTCAACAAATGGTGCTGGGAAAACTGGACATCCACATGCAGAAGAATGAATCTAGCCACACACCTATCACCATGCACCAAAATCAAATCAAACTGGATCAAAGACCTAGACATTAAAAATGAAACTCTAAACCTTCTAGAAGACAAATTAGGCAAATTTCTAAAAGACATAGGGGTAGTCAAAGACTTTCTTGACAAGACACCAAGAGCAAAAGAAATTATCCCCATTATTAACAAATGGGATCTTGTCAAATTAAAAAGTTTCTGCACAGCAAAAGAAAATATTAACATTGTAAAAAGAGAACCAACAGACAGGGAAAAAATATTCACCACCAATATCTCAGATAAGAAGCTCATAACTATAATATACAGGGAGCTGAAGAAAAGTAAGCCAACTAAAATAAAGGATCCTATTGAAAAGTGGGCAAATGAAATGAAGAGGCAGTTCACTCATGAAGAAGTACAAAAGGCCAACAGATACATGAAAAGATGTCCTTTTAGGTATTTTAGAGTGTTAAGAAGTAAAACATTCATCAAAGTGTATAACACATCATAGGTGCTCAAAAAATGCTATCTCTCTCCCTTTCTTTCTCCTTGGGTCCTGGATGTTCTTTTCAAATTTTTTTTCTTGCTATCCAGAATTATCCACTTGTTAGGTTTTACATGAATTCTTCTCAATTGCTGGTGGCTGTAGAAATCCTCAGAATTCTCATGTCTGCTTGTTATCGGAGTATTCCATCCTAACACACTTGCCACTCATATCTTTAAGGCAACAATTCTGATGTGAAGATTACATCTCTCCAAATATAATAAATCTTCCTGCCTAATCTTATTCATTACTTCAGACTAGAATATGACACATTAATAACAACAATCTAGTCATTCCTGACAGACTTGTTTTTTAATCGCCATTTTACACTCAGTATTTACCACAGTTTTTGGCAGTAAATATACATATATATGTGTGTGGAATGAGTCAGGCTTTTTCCAATATGAAAACCGCATGTTGAGGTAAGAGAAAATATATTTTATTGATTGTTCCATCATTTTAAATAGTTTTTCAGATTACCAACTATAAGTTATGAGAGATCTGTTGAAAATGGTTTCTATTTCATGGACCTCCGAGTAAAAACATAAAATACCTTAGCTATATAATCATTTTCTGAAAGAAAATAGATTTCTTGGTCAGTTACACAGATGTCATCTCCTAGAACTTTTTCCCAACTCAGGTTTCTAATTTTCAAGCTCATTTTTTAAAAGAATTTTTTAAAGATCTTTTACTAATGGTTATACTGAGTTTTTCTCTAAAAATATCTCATATTAAACTCAGGAACAGATTGGATTCATGCTGCATTATTTCTTTTGGAACTAATGGTACATTTTCCAACTTCTGAAATTGTTTTTAAGACCGCAGAAATATCAGATTAAACAAATGTGGTAACTACCTCAGGACAGTAGTATTTTATTCTATTTCCCTTCCAAGAATGTAACTGTTGAAAATTACTACAGCTATTTATTCTTCAATTTACAGTTTATGAAGTGAAGGGGATTATATATTCATTCTTCTTCCATCTGAACACTGAGGTGTGAGGAAATGTGCATGTGCATGCTCACGTGGATGCAGGCTTTAGAGTAGCAGGCACAAATTGACATTGGTCATATTTTAATTGGGCGTTCGTTTGAGATCTGGATGAATGCAGCACATTGTCCTTTCAGGTAACCAGGCAGTATATGCAAGGTCTGTTAACCTTAGTTACCTTCTCAGATAAACCTGGTATATTGTAACAGCAGTGCTTTCAGTATTTACAGCCCTTACTTAAGAGCACTCAGTTTTGATTTTATTACTAATCTCAAATGGTTTTGTTTTATACAGAAACAAATGGATATCAATGCTGCTATTCAAGCTTTGATTGAATCAAACACTGCCCTACAAATGGAGGTAATGTATCTTATTTATATTGGCAATCCCAATATACAAATGAAACAGAGAAATTTTTGAAGGCCAATGCAGCATTATCTCAAAGATTGCATTTAAAACAGTCTGAAAATATGAAACCATTTTCAAAGTGTAATTAAAGAGGAATATATGCATAAGATGCTTTATAAATAAAATATTTAAAACAAAAATGTAATACTATTAAAGAACTCCTAAGGAGTGGCACTATTGGAGAAAATAAATGAACTGTATTTCTTTAAATGGGGTCTATCATCACTATTCATTTAACTCACTTAAACGCTATTCAATGGGTACTTTAAAAACCATTAAACAGAAAACATAATTTTTTAATTCTATGTCAGCTTGAAATTAAACTTTCAGTGTGATCATAATCTCTCATGTAAGATCAAGATTATGACTTATGTTTAAATATAAACTATTCTTTACATCCTTCTCCCACCTCGCTATACACAATTAGAAACACATTTTTCTTCTGCCTTGATCCATGGTGGTTATTAGGGTTTAACTGCTTATGTAATTCTTATGCTGACTTGGCAGAGCTACCAGAACACTGAAGTGACTTTAATCGACCACAGTGCTGAGATATTCAAAACCCTGAACTACCTTAGCAATTTACTGCATAGCATCAAGAATCCACTTGGCGCAAGAGATAACCCAGCACGAATATGCAAAGATTTGCTGAACTGTGAACACAAAGTATCAGATGGTAAGATCTTGATTTCCTTGGATTCTAATGTTCAGCTTCATTTTATCACTTCAAAGTATTTGAAATTTGCACTGCATTTGTTCCAAATCTTGGTTATTTTGGTAAAATACTGGCTGAAGCCATTTTAATGTCATTAAAAACAAAATACTCTTGGAGGAAAACATACTTCTGATATCATCTCAACCCTGGATATATCATAGGCTTATATTTTATATTTAGAATGTAACATATTCATAGTAACTAAAATTGGAAAGACTGACTTTTGAGTAAACAGTAAAGAGAACCTCTCAAAATTTGGTAATATGGGACCATCAAAGTTGACAACACAAAGAAGGAAATCATAGAGTCACCTTCCACCATACTACCTAACAGTATACTTTTTATATGAAGAATTTAAATTCTTCATTCCAGAATCAGTGACCATGAAGGTGGTGTGGTTTGTCTTTCTTTGAAGTTCCTTATCTTTTACAGATACCTAAACTCATTAATCAGAAAATAATTTTAGAGTAAATTCATCAAAGAGAGGTTTTAAACCAAAAATAAAACTGCCATTTAAATAAAGAAAATTCTGACTACTAAAATATATCATTTTCATTTTTATTTGGTCTATGGGTAACAGTACTACTAATCGTATATTTTTTGCTAAAAGAAAATATTAACCTCAACACACTGACCACAGGCTGATTCAAAAAGCTACATTATATCCCTCTATAGGATGAGTAGTAGTCCTTATTCTAATTTTATATAACCATACACATATATGACACACATATTTATATGTTCTTTTCAAAAAAACTACTTCAATTCTAGAAACACAGCAAAAATACATATTTTGTTTATGTTAGCAAAATACTTAACTTCAATAAATATTTCCTGCCCTACACTAATATAAACCTAAAATAAATTTACAATTGTAGTAAACTGCAATAATTCTAAGCCTGATTATTTTTTGTACTTGAAGCCATAAAAAGAAATTCTATAGAACTGAAAGGAACACAGACATTGTAAAACATATGAAATATGAAATCTCCTCCTTTCTTGTAGGATAGATAGCTAAGTGAGGTGGATTGTGCAGTATCAGAAAGGTCCTTATGCCCCCAGATCTTTTCATCACTGGAGATGATAAGTTCTATGGAGAAAAATAAAACAATGTAATAGAAAGTGGAATGAAGGCAGCAGTTTATACAAAACAGTCATCCAAGGCATCTCTGAGAAAGTGATACTTAGGTACTACCAGTACAAGGTACAGAAGCCCACCACAGGAAATCTAACAATGAGCTTTCCAAGCAGAAAGAACAAAAGTGAAATTCTTGAGCCAGGGAACAGTGCTACCATATTCTCAGCCAATGTGACTGGAAGAGAGTGCCTACCTGGAAAAATGGTAGGCAATTCAGTCAGAAAGATCATGTAGCACCTAGAGTACTCAAAGTCTTCTACTTTTGAAAAGCCATTGGAAATTTCTAAGCTAAGGAATAACATAATTTCACTTAGGTTTTTAAGATATTACATTGATAGATATATTGCAAATATAATAAGGACAAGGGTAGAACCTGGGAAGCCACTAAGAAAGTTACTGAAATAATAAAAGAAAGATGATGGTGAGAGGAACTAGATCTTGAGGAACTTGATCACAAGAGAAGTAGAAATTCTGGATATAATTTTAAGGTAGAGCCAGTAGGTTTTGCAGGTATATTAGATATGGACCATGATAGGAAAGAATGGTAAAAGATGGTTTTGAACAATAGGAAGGTAGAGTAGCTACTTAAAGAAATTTAGATTTCTGAGAAAGCAAATTTAGATAAAAGATCTGAGTCTAATTTTGGATATATTTAGTTGGAGATGTCCATTGCAAACTTCAGATTGGCATCTAAGTCTTAATTGTGTAATATTACCTAAACAGTAAATACTGAAAAGAGAAAAGACAAGTCTAAAAACTGTCCACTAGGGCTCTCCAATTTTTAGAAGTCAGGGAGATGAGGGAGAACTACCAAAGAAAGCTAAGAAGGTTTCACTGAGATAGGAGAAAAACTAGATAAATGTGGTACCCTGAAAATTAAATAAAATGTTTGGTTTAAGGAACCTAGTGGTGTGTGCCTGTAGTCACAGCTACTCAGGAAGCTGAGGTAGGAGGATCGCTTGAACCCAGGAGTTCTGGACTGGCCATGCTGATCAGTAAAATGTTCAGAGGATAAAATATTTCCTAAATAAATGTCAAGTGTGGTGAAAACTGGGAAAGATACTGAATTTAGCAATTCAGAGATTGTTGATGACCTTTCCCAAGAGCAGTTTGGTTCCTGTAAAAACTTAATAAAATTTTAAGAGAAAATATACAGATAAGTCTTTTCTGCCAGTAATGAACCAAATAATTCACATTACTTCCCTAATATTTTTTAATTTAAAAGTATAAGATAGTTAACAAAGTAGAAAAGAACTTTCAAGACAAGATTTTGACAACAGCAGAGAGTTGAACCCAGAACTTGAAGCTACTTTTGCCCAAGTATGTTGTGAGCCTGTGTAGTGCTTTTGGTAGCTTTTTGTGGGTCAAACATGGTATGTGTGGCCCACCAAGGGTAAGCATTTATACTTTAAAGGGATGCACTCTAGAATAAACTGGAAGAAAACAGACATCCATACAGATAATAGCCTCACTTTATATCATTCTAGATAGCTAAGAAAATCTTAAATTATAAACTTAGTTTAAAATTGTTTCATACTTCAGGTTCCCCCACATATCTGGCTGAAACAAACAAAAATATTCTCTAAAGAGAACATTATATTCTAGGGATCAAATTATGTCCACAAATAATTTCAGATAAGTAGCATTCAGCACATGATCAGTAATAACCAGGCATACAACTTAACAAAACCCCATGTATGATAACTAGCCAAATAACAGAGAACAAAAGCAGAGAATAAATGTATAGAGTACATTTGCAATCTCAGTTATTCAGAAAGCTGAAGCAGAGAATCACAAGTTCAAGGCCATCGTGGGCATGATGTATCAAGACCCTATCTCAAAAAAAAATAAGTACACAGATAGATATGATGGTACATATATGTAATCCTAGCACTCTGGAAGACTGAGGGTGAAGGACTGAAAGCTTGTGCCTAGTCTGGGCTATTTAGTGACTTAACACGACTTTGCCTTAAAATTTTAAAAAGTGGAAAATAAAAAGGCTGGAGATGTGAACACTTTGGGTTTAATACCCAGTACAAGAAGGATGCAGGGGAGGAGGATGGCAGCTAGAGAAGTAGTTTTACTCACAATAACAGAAAAGGTAGCATATATATATATATATATATATATATATATATATATATATATATGTAAGTGAGTAGCTATCATGGTAGGAGTTTTTACAAAATTTGTTCAGTTTGCTTCAAGTTGTCTCCATGACATTGAAAGGTTTATCAGTCAAGAATAAGGATGAATAGGTATGAAATAGTTACCTAGAAGAGGGACAGAAGGAATGAACTAGGAAAGCATAGCATTAGTGACAAATGTGACCTTATAGACACTTTTGAATTTAAAAAGAGTCCAGGTAGCATAGTTATTTGTATTTCTCAGAGTTTAGGCAGAAAATTCAATTTATATAGAGCTGAGTATCATGAGATAAGAATAATGAGGTGGTTTTGTGTCAGGGTGTTAAAGAAGCTTCTAAGGAAATGATTATAATAAAGGACTATTGGTTTCAATCTGGGTATGAAGGGAAGTGAATATATGGTCTCAAGAGACATGAAAAAGTGATAGTATCAATGAACAGTAGGTCCTGATAGGATCAAAGAATTATTAGAGTCAAGATGCTGAAAGAAAGAAGCTGAAAAGAAACAGTGCAATTTTGGATAAGAGACAGTTGTAAATAATAGCAAAAGCTCATGTGTAACTTTGGAAGTTAACGGTTAAAGTAAGGTCTGGGTGAACTGTAGAGCAAGACCCTGCCTCAAATAAATATAAATAAATAAATGTAAGGTATGGAGATGGGGAACATACAAGAGCATTGGAAAAGTAAGAGAGTGAAAGAGGATACAGTACAAAGAAATGAGAGGCCAGCATATTAGAAGTGTAATTCATGTGGACTACCAAGAATTAGGTCATAGATATTTTTTTTTAAGTGACAGCGAACAAAATCTAAAGAAAATCTTCAAAGAAAAATAGTTATAACAGCATTGGGTAATAAGCGATATAACATGGTGATGGCAATTTCAGTATTAAGTGTTTTTAAGTAAAAAAGGAGAAGGCTGGTCTGGAAGTGGCAGGGATACATTACCACCCATGTATAGGCACAATGTTGAGCAGCTGTGGCAGAAGTTCAATGGGCCACAAGGGAAAGTGTGTCCTCAGAGGAGAACTACCTCTGAGCTCAAACCTGTAAGTATAGAAATGGTACACTATGATACAGGACTTTATCTTTTAACTTTATATATCATGAAAGAAATGAGGAAGCTCCTACAAGTTTATCGTTGTACAATATTATGCCTTGAATGCAAAGCATTCCAATCCAGAGAACAATGAGTTTGCTTCATGAAATGGATTAAAAATCTATTAGCTCACACAGTAGGAGGACAGTATTTCTTGGAAGAAAAGAGATAGTAATAATATGTGTTCCTTCCTTTAGATAAGATTAGAAACCTGTATCAGACTCTAAGTATTCAGATTCTGTAAGCTTTCAAATGATCAAAATTCTGAGAAAAAGAGACAAAGAAGGGAAGACATCCTCTACCCCTTTCTTCCACATTTCAGTCAGTGTTTCTCCAGGTGTGGTCCCTTGACCAAAATTAGATTTTATTAGAATTGCAGATTCTCCAGCTCCACCCCAGACTTAATAAATCAGCCACTTTGAGGGCTGGTGCCTCCATATGTGTTTTAACAGGTGGTTGGATGCACATTAAAATTTGATAACCACTGGAAGAAAGGACAGCCATACTCTTTGAGCGATCAATTCAGCAAGTACATATTCTGTGTGGTTAGTATCCTAATAAAAGGGGAGAATTTTCAAAGATGTTTGGGAAGGTCAAAGAAAGCCAAGAATCAACTAGACTACAGGAATCTTCACTACAGTTTAAAGATGGACCGGAGAAGGATCTCTACCATTGCAAAAAGTGAGACTTGACAAAAATTGTCCTGCTTTTTGGGAGAGGGTTTATTAAACAACTTTTCATGGTGATATGTTATTCATTTTCTATAATTAAGAGAAAGTCATAAAGTTCATACTTTATTTTTAATCTGACAGAATAAATTCATTGTACATGTATCTCTTCTAAAATCAGTGCACTTAAAAGTTTCTAGTTTATGTACTCCAATGTTCTAATCAAGAAGACGTACATTTACCAGTGTCCACACTATTATACAGACCTAATTTTTAAAAATGCACGTTCCTTTAAACTTTTTATTTTTCCTTGAGTTTGCTTTGTCTGAGGAGAGGGTATAGATGAGAGTCGCTGCATCACAGATTGTCTTGCCTTTTTACTCCAAGAAAGTAGGTCCACCTCATCAAAAAAAAAAAATCCCGTCCTTTGTGCTTGGAAAAAAGATGCTATTTCAATATTCTGAAACTATGATGCTAGTGGCATGCCTTCTTGTCTGAGCACTTTCTGTAATCTGAGTTTGGGCCCAAAGTTATTCCCTTAGGACTCAGTGGAGGCAAAGATTGGCAGGTATATAATAGCTGTTAGGGATTTTAGTTTTACCCACTTACAAATCTGAAGAAAAAAAGCACAAAATGATAACCATTCTTGCAACCAAAAAAAAAAGACTTATTATTTTTAATTACCAGTATTACCCATAAAGATATAGTTTTCTTGGAGAGACTGAAGCGGTCTCTATTTTCAACAAAAATAGTCATGTTAGACTCTACAATAGAAATATATACAAGTAATTCATTACTTTTTTATTATTTAGCTTAATACTTTTAATTACTCTTTTATAATATGAGGCAATAAATTTATTCTATCATTTTGATTAAAATTATGAGATATCCTTAAATTCATAGATATTAAATACACAATTTTCAGTATCAATTTTACACAATCCTTGCAGTTTTTATTTATTTGCTAACTGTAAATTTTTTTTATAATCTAAGTATTTTAACAGGTAAGGCTCTGATAAAACAAAATACATTATGATACATATTGACTTTAGCATGACATCTAAGTAACTTTGTGTTTTACTCTAAATTGATAGGAAAATACTGGATTGATCCAAATCTTGGATGCACTTCAGATGCCATTGAGGTTTTCTGTAATTTCAGTGCTGGTGGACAGACCTGTTTATCTCCTGTTTCTGTGACAAAGGTATGTTATAAACTTTAGAACATGTATCAGCAAATTGTACAATATTTGTAAATGTTTTAATTTTATCACATTAAATAAATATCAATTTTATGAATAAAAACAGGTGTTTCATGCTCCATTATCTATTAAGGACATTTTTATTTCAATCACATTAAATATTAATATCTTGATCATATTTTTATGGTTGGCTCTGTTTAGCTTAATCTAATAATCATGTTTTTTAAATTCCTCAAAAAGTGTGGAACATATATTATGCTTTAATACATACACATACATTATAAAATCCTTAACAGGTGGAATGTTTGTAACCAGCAATCTGTTACCTAAAATTTTGCTGAAAATTATATCATCATCATTAAAAGAACTTTTATGCAAAAGCTTGGATTTTTTGGTGAGAAGTTACCCCTTTGCTTCCCTTAAACATTGACTGAATGCTACTTAAAACTTCTTTCAAGTATATTTTTTCTAATTATTTGTCATAAATAATACACGTTAGTGTGGTATAACCCTGGTTTTTATAACAAATCTTTATAAAACCTATAGCCTAGTTCTAATTATAATTATATGTTGAAATCAAAACTACATTTCTTTTTTCTGCTTAAACCAGCTTGATATATTACCAAGAATTTAGTGCTCTCTGGAAAGAACATGCACCTATTGTGTTTTTAATTCACCATAAAAAGGCAGCAGCTAACATTTATAGTCTCCAGCTGCTTATTGTTGAATTTCCCTCTCCTACATTAACCAAGTTGTTTCATTGTTTCATCTCAATTTGTATTCATCATGATTCCCCCTGTAACAGACAGATTCCTCCAGTCCCAGAGAAACCATGTCCCTGTATCAAAGAATAGTATGGCAGTACTATACCTAAAATATCCACAGAATCATCTCACGAGCCTGAAAATTGGCTCAGCATTTTTATTTGGATTATCATATAAAGAAAAGTGTTGGAGGGAAAGAGTGGGTGATGTACAAAGGAGATAGGGTCAGGGAGCTTGTACCCTATTCTTTTCACGACTACATCAATTTCTCCTACCCATAAACTCCACCTGAGGAATAAGGAAACGGAGTTAGGTCTAGTGCTACCTAGGAAATGAAACAGTGAGCTTAGAGAGGGCCTACTGTCTGTAGGCACTAGAATAGGCACTAGGTAAATTACAGTAATTTTAAAACCTGATAATCCTATTAGGTTTTGGTATTACTCCCCATTTTGCCAAAAAGAAAACTTAGGTTTAGAAAGGTTAAACATTTTTCATGTTTCTGACCTATAAAAATAACTAATTTTTTATACCTTGTCTTTATGATTAGCCTTCCATGCTTTGATGCTATGCCTTCCTTTTTCCTTTCTCTTTCCTGGATATGTGTTATTGTTGCTGCTGCTGATGTTTCTCTTTTTTTCCCTTTTCTGTTACCACATAAATACCTTTCTAATTTTATGTTTGAAACTCAGTATAAATTCTTCAGTAAAAACTATTTCTTGTTAGAACATGGCCATACCCTTGCTTGAACAATGCAAAACAATAAAAATAATGTCTAGAACTCTAGACACTATATACCTGTTCAAGACTAAAACATATGCAATCAGACCTTCTAACTCAAATTTCTTCATTAGATTCATTAACACTTTTTCATGCATTCAGCCATTCAATGAATATTTATTTATGACTCACTATGTGACTAGGCTGACTTCAGGGTCTTGCAACTCAATAATATTTTGTCCTTGTCCTTAAAGTTTCTGTAGCTAAAATTATCCAACCAAGTTATTTCCATCTACAACTTTGGAAACTTATATCAAAAACTCTCAAATGAAAATATACACAGAATTTTTGTTTTTATGAAAAATGAAAAGCATTAACCTAATACAAATTATTACAAAATTAACCTACAAAAAACATTACAAATTTTAAGTAACATTATAGAAACTGTCTTTTTTGTTGCTGTTCTTTATATAGAAGCCTAACAGTATGCCACAGCCAGTTCATGCAGGCTTAAGATAATCTATTATTAACACTTCTTCCCAACTCTATGTCCAGTAATATCACCTAGATAACCGAACATCAATCATTATAGAGTAATTACACCATGGACATCAAAAAATTCTATAAATCTGGATTTTTCCCCCAAGTACAAGGGGTTAATTGCTTACCAGCACACCACTGACTAGAACTTAAATTCCAAGAAAAATAGCTTTCTCAGGCCACCTGTCAAAGACTTGCCTCAAGTTTCCCCAAACAAAAAGCTTTGAAATTGCCACATCTTGTAACATGCATATGATTTCTATGACATTAGTTGGAATTTGGAGTTGGGAAAGTCCAGATGAACTTCCTTCATTTACTGAGCTCAGAAGCTACCCATGTCGTCACGATTCACTGTTTAAACACTTCACGCTGGACAAGTACACAAATACGTGGCCCAGGATTGCCTGTTGCTTTCAAGGGATGGAATGGTCAGATTTTTGAAGAAAACACTCTACTTGAACCTGAATTGCTTTCAAATGATTGCGAGGTAAGAAAATGACACTTTTTGAATTGTTCAATATGTATTAACTTAAAATTAATAGAACTATAAATTAGAATAATAAGACTTTACAAACTGCCAGTACAAAAGGGTAGCAAATTTTAGTATGTCTCACATCACACACTTTTTAGATTCAATAATTTGCTTATATTTTATCAACTTTTCTTTTACCAATTGGTTATTTATGGATTTTTACAGGTAAAATCAATGCTAATAAGTAGATTTTTTCATAGAAAATGAATGTATCTGGATGAATGGATAGATAGTTAGATGATGGTCAGAACAGATACATAGTTTTTTTTCATGTATTTTCATTGCTATTATTCCACATTTCATTACTTCATGGTGGTCAAATTCTAGAGACAAGTCCATATTTATTTCATTTTGTCAGTTCCTATACAATTAAATATGGTTATAATTATAGACTAGCCCTACTCATTAGTATTTGAATTATAACTCATTTACTCATTTTTACAATGAAAATTGCGTAACACATGTCATGAAAAACTATACGACATTGTTTCACTGAATATGGGTTGGAAAACTATAGCCAACCAACCAAGTCAGGCTCACCATCTATTTTCATAAATAAATTTTTGATTAGAATATTACCACACTCACTCATGTATTTATTAGCTATGGCTTTCACCACACTAGCAAAGCAGAGTTGAGGACAGATTTGATAGCTCACAAAAATTTCTATCTGGGTCATTAGAAAAGAATCTGCTAAGTTCTCTGTTAGAATAAAGTTATCCTTATGGAATATATTCCACTGGTGGTATATATATATGTGGCTTGCTCTGCTGGTGCTCTGCTGGAAGCTCCACTTCCAGAATCCTCTACTTCTGATATCGTTTCACATCCAAATAGTGCTTAGTGTCTTAAAAATCATGGGAAGATAGCCAAAGGCATATAGCTCTTACTGCCTATATTTGAAAAGATCCATGTTGCCAGCAAATGAATATAATTTTTACAATCATTCCCAGCAACTTTCAGTGGCTCATTAGTATCTTTGACACAATCCACTTGATCAACTCTATTCAGTATTTATAAAAGCGGGCTCCAGTCTACACTTTTGTCTTGTACTCTCTTGCTTGTCTACTCTAAGCTATGGCCAAACTGATCTATTGGTTGTAATAATTGCAGCAACTCCTACTACCATTTATTGGTTATTTATTATATGGTAAGTGACCGTGAAGTACATGCATTATTTCATTTAATCATAATAGCTTTGTAAAGAAAGTGTAAGTCCCATTCTGCAGTAAAGGAAGTGAAGAGATGGCATGGTAGCTTGGAGCCATTCCCCTCATAGGAGAGGAGCAAGAAAACAATTACAGTCTTGTCCAACGCCACAGCCAAGGCCACACTGTGCTGCTAGGGACTTACTTTGAAGTCTGATTTAATTCTCATCTCCATAGGATAGGTTTATTATTTCCACTTTTTATCTGAGAGAAGTAGCAGGATCTGGACTCACATTAAAATTTTCCTCATTCTACAGTTAATTGCCCTATTCCAATCAGTTGTGTTTCTCTGTTATGTCTTATTGAATCCTTATCATAGGACATTTAATGATATGTTTTTGTTCCACAGAACTTACCAGAAACCATAGAATATACAGTAATAAGAAAATAGAAGGGCCTGGAAGGAAGAAAGGAAAGAGAGAAACTACATAAATGGAGAACCACAGATAAAAAAAAACTAAGATGATTTAACTGAATTACAATTTAACTGCTTCTAACTTAGAAGGTTCTAGTTTGTTCCTTCCTAAATTATAGAGGTTAAGATAACTCATTCCCTTTCATTCAAGAATAATCAGTCACAAATACAAAAAAATAGAATAGATGGGTATTATGTATATTAGTTATAGAACAGCCTTTTAATTCATGTTCAACCCAGTGATCCTCAGACAACAGAAGCAGAAGCCTGGCATTAGCCTCTGGAGTAAAAAATCAACACAGTGCCATTACAAGAGAAGGAATAAGCCTATACCACCAGTTACTAACAGTAATTCTTACCATTCATTGGCTACTGATTTCAGTATTTCAGTATTTTTTATAAATCTTAAAACATATATTTTCTAGGAAAATCATTGTCTACTGAGAGTGACTGCTACTGAAGTAGTAATGAAAGCATTTCGTTTTTACTTTACAGATTCAAGATGGCAGCTGGCATAAGGCTAAATTCCTTTTCCACACCCTTGACCCTAATCAACTTCCAGTGATTGAAGTACAAAAATTTCCTCATCTCAAAACTGAACAGAAGTATTACATTGAAAGCAGTTCTGTATGCTTTCTTTAAAGTCTCTGAATTCAGAATTCATGCTGTTGGTCATAACTGCCGCAGAGGAAAAAGTGATATAAATTTTAAAATGCTATTATAATGAAATACATGGAAAAAAGGCATTGGCTAAATATTAAAGAATCTCAGGAAGAAGACTTCCTCCTAAGAAGGAGAAAAAGCATTTTTAAAGGACTATGATTGATAAAGTATTTAATTTTTAAAAAAATTTTATCAATCCGAGCTTTCATAGAGAATTCTCTAGAACTGAAAATTTATAAACATGGAATTCTTCAGGGTATCCTATATTTTTTGACGAAGAGCAAAGTACCCATTAGACAGCTGGAGATGCAGAGCACAGTGGAGCAATACTGGCTAATGCTCCCCCATGTGCAATGCTTCTGTCTAAAAATTGCAAGCAACAGTGTAATGTCTTATTTTCCCAAACACTAAGCTGTATTCAGGTCCCCAAGGGGCATATACATCTTAGCCGGTGATCCACTACCTCCTACATGTTGCCTTTTTGTGTTGCTTGGTGCTTTTTCTAAAACATGGTGCTTGTGGCTTTCTTAGAATATTTTCTCTTTGCATCTTTGTTATTAAGAGTGTATGTACTGGTTACATCAAGATACGTTTTCATTGTTCATACTTATTTTAACTTGTTTGGTCATATACTTAATAACAAGTAAAACAATTATTTATATGAAGTCTTTATTTTAAAATTCTCTTTGTATATAAGAGTCCAAGCCGTCACATTGTAACTTGTGCATATACACAAGAGAATTGGGAGGTTTCTTTTATTTTTTTGTGGTATTTCTAAATTGTTGTAAAAAATATTTTAGGCCAAGTACATCTAGTAGTAGGTTTGGGTTAGATATTAGGGGCTGTCATATACTGTTTTAAAAATCCATGATCATCTGGAATGATGCTTTGTATATGTATATATATCTATATATATTTATGTTGTAAATTTTAATTTAGCGAATTTTTGAAATTGCTGCTGTTTTAAATTATAAAACCTTTATATTTCTGCTTTGTAGAATTTACATGCTTTGTAGTATTCATCTATTTTATTATACTGTTCTTAAATTTAATGTGTTATAACTTAAAATTTATTTTACTGGTTTTAAAGCAATATCCAGTCAAAAATAAAAGGTTTTTAACCACTTAAAATAGGTTCATCCAATTCGGATTTTCATTATCAGATAAATATTAGTGCAGTATTAAAAGAAAAATATTAGACCTCTTGCTATATATTGTTTGTTCATCTATGAAATAAATATCTTTAGCCACAGAAAACCATGCTTAGTTATCTATAATAAAAATGTGCTTTAAGTCATTGTTGGTGCTATTTGTTTTTCTTGTTATATTGCCATATCAATGCTAGGCCTCTGGCATAACCATTCCAGGAAAACTGGATATCCACAGGTAGAAGAATGAAGTCGGCCTCTTACCTTGCAACATGCACAATAATTAACTCAAAAATAGGATCAAAGATTTAAATGTAATAGCTAAAACTATAAACTCTTGAACCAGTAGAAGCTGGGCATCACAAACTGTGATCCTTAAACTTACTATAAAGTAGTCGTAATCAAGACAGTTTCCACCTAGCATAGAGACAAACATAGACTAAAGGAAGCCTGGAGCAATGGTGCACATCTGTCATATGTAATTCTAGATAATCTGGAGGCTGAAGCTGAAGGGTCACAAGTTCCAGACTGGCCTGTGCAACTTAGTGAGAGCCTACATTAAAAGCTTTTATTAAGAAAGTAAAAAGGCTTAAGGCAGGAGAATCTCAACTTCATACCCAGCCAGAGGTAACTTAGTGATTTTAGAGAGGTACCTCAAAGAAAAGAAAACAAAAGGAAGGAAGGCAAGAAAGAAGGAAGGATGGGATGGAGGGAGGAACTGAAGAAGGGAGGAAAAGGAGGGAAGAAGGAAAGGGCAACCTATGGGGTGGGAGAAAATGTTTGCAATTCATGTATCTTTAAGAAGATTATATATATAAATATTTTTAAAGATTGCAGCTTAACATAATAACCAACTACTAATTCAAAAAATGGGCTAATGACTTCTACAGATTTTTTTCCAAGACCATATACAAATGGCCAGTGAATGAAAAAGATGCTCAGTAGGGTTCTGGGGATATGGTTGAGTGGCAGAATGCCTGCCTAACATGGACAAGGCCCTACACTGGATTCCCTGCACTGGGGAAAGAGAGAGAGAGAGAGAGAGAGAGAGAGAGAGAGAGAGAGAGAGAGAGAGGAAGGAAGGAAGGAAGGAAGGAAGGAAGGAAGGAAGGAAGGAAGGAAGGAAGGAAGGAAACTCAAAATCACTATCCATTAGAAAAATACATATCAAACCACAATAAATTACTACTTTTGTGGTATAACACTTAGGAGTATATTTTCCTTTTGTTCCCAGTTGTAGTACAGGATACCTGAAATTTGGGGAATTTGCTGAGTGAAAGAAGTTTCTTTTTAAGCCAGATGTAGAAGGTTAAATATTGAATGGTTTCTCTGGGAAATTCAGATCACAGTCATTTCACAGAGCAAAATGGGGGAATAATGGGAACCAGGTGGAAGGGGGCAGGTATGGAGGTATGGGAAGGTCAGAGAGAGAGAGAGGAGAGGGACTGGTAATGTTGCCAGGACATACATGTGAACAAAATACTCAGGTTCAATGTAAACATTATGTATTAATATATCGCATATATATCAATAAAATGGCAATTAATAAACAAGTGACTTTTCTGATTTATAATGAGCTCCTTTATTTAAAGAAATTTAGCGTGAGCCCTTTAGTATGCATGTTTTGCCACAATTTCAAATGTCTGCCTGTCTGCCTGTCAAAGATGTCTGCCTGTTTCTGTAAGATGGAAATATTTTTAGAGGTTGATTCTAAAAGAAAGAAACCCTGTCCTATAGTCTAGTTTCAGTCTATGTTTAATGCTTTCTGTTCCAAAACTAATAACTAGGAGTCACAAATGATTTTTCTAGATAGCATTTAGCAATGAATATGGACTATAAATACTGGCCTTATGTTTTAATTATACTTGTGAAATATTATATTTAAGACAAATCAACATAATATAGGCAGCAGAAGTACACTGATTAGGAGTGCTCAGAAGATTAGCCATGAGATTTGGAGGGTATTACACATTTATTGTCTCTGTTTCTTCACTGTTAAATGGAGATGACAAAACTACTTATCTCATTTGATAGTTGAACAGCCTCAACAAGTTGACGTATGATAATGCTTACAACAGTGCCTGACACTATGAACACCAGTTGCAGCTCTTGCCTTCACCATCATCAGCATTACAGATTTAATTGTTCCACGATACTTATCACCAAAGAAAGTTTCACTAAATCTCTGGAGTTATTCATCAGTGTCAAAGCCATGCTGTCCTCCCTTGCTTTACAAACATAACTGTTTTGTAATATAGATTTCTATATTTTATATATGTTAAATATAAAGATTTTCCAAAAATGACCTGCTACTCTCTATATAATTAAATATGCCTTGATAGTCACCCCGCCCCCCCCCTTTTATACATTAACACAGAAAATACAGTGGTCCACTTAAGGTAAACATTACAGACCTTTATGGAAAGGTATAACCATAACAAGGAATATTGGACTTACACACAAAAAACTTGATTCAGCTCCAACTCTCACACTCAATTTTTGGATATTTGGCCAAGTCAGTAATTCTATTTCCTTACCCATATTAGGAAGTTTATTTTTACTTGTCCTATCAATTACCTGAGTGAGGTGCATTAAAATCTATGAGTATGATTATAGACTTAATCATTTCTCTTTCTGTTTCCCTTCTTTTTTGGCTTTACATATATAAACGATTGCATTCGACTAATCTAGTGATGTGCTAATAAGTGAACGACAGGAAGGGAGGAAAAGATGACACCAATTCATAACATTTGCCCATTTCCACAGTGTAAATAGTACTACCAGGACTTATTTCCAACTATAAGTATGGCATTTCAGCTATAAATATGCTGAATATACAAACAGAAACAGATATACACAGGAACTCTAAAAAGCTAGTCCAGATCTTCTAGGCACAATACTGGAAATAGCCTGTTACACTGATTGCTTTATCATTATGAAATATTTCTTTTATCTATACTAATGCTACATGCCTTAATGTGTAGCATGTCTGTTTTTAGTACAATTATACCAACTTTCTGTCTTGAAGTATATCTTTATCCATTTAAAAAAAATTTAATCTCTCTGCATTCTTTTACTTAGTTCTGTCTCTTGTTGACTGCATAAAGTTGTACTTCTATGTTTATACCACTCTTACATATTTTAGTCAGTAATTTAATGTAATAACTGATATAGTTGCATCTAAACTTTGATATATTAATATTATTTTGCATTTATCTTATTTCTGAGTTGCTTTATTTGTCTATCAGGTTCCTTTTAGTTGGTAAAATTTTGTATTATTCCACTTCTTTCTTAGCCGTTAGTTATGTACTTTATTTTCTTTTAATAGCTACTCAAGAGACTACAGTAAGTAGCCTCATCTTTATAGAGGTTATCTATATTAGTGCTCTTCTATTTTCAAGACAACACAACATTATACATTTCTTTCAATTTATCTCTCTTTGACATTCTGGAATATTATTCTCATTTCAATTGTTCTTATATATAAAACCCTGCTATATATTATTTTTACTATTAAAACTCTCAAGTGCACTTAGTTTTATTTATTTATTTGCCCTTGTCTGTATCTTTTTCTTTCTTTTTTTCATTACAGTGCTTTTATCAGGGAAAACTTGTCTTCTTCTGAAGACCCCCTTAAGAATTCCTCTTGGTATAGATCAGCTACCAACAAATTCTCCCCATCCTGTACTTTCTGAAAACTATTTTCTTTTCCCTGTGTCTGAAGGACAATTTGTTGGATATAAATTCTAAATTGTCTTTTATTTTCTTTTAAAGGAATTATTTCATTGATTTCCAGCTTCCATCATTTCTATTGACATATCCGCTTAAAGTTTTGTATATGCTAATTTGAGAATATTGTAACTTTCATTTTGCTTTTAAGATGTTTTGTCTTTGGCTTCTAATAGTTTAACTGCTGTGTGCTGGGGATAGAATTCTATGTAATTATTTGTGTGGGCTTCAAAATGCTTTTGGAATCTGTATCAATGTCTCTGATAAGATTTGGAAAATTTTGCCATGTGTTTCTTCAAATACTTCTATGACAATTCAATCGCTCTTTCCTTATTCCTCGGTTAAACATTACATATAATTTAGACATATTTACTTTACATGTATTTCTAATGCTCTTCCCTATACTTTTCTTATTATTATCATTATACTAATTTTTAATGATTTATTTTTTGTTCTCAATTTTTCTTTCTAATGTAATATTAAATTTACCACTGAATTCTTAGTTTTAAATAATAAGGCTTCTAAATTCCAGTGTATGCATATTATAGATTCTAATTCCTTGGGAAAATACTTTATCATTCACAATTTATTGAGGATATTAATCACAATAATTTAAAGTTCACATCTGATTTTATTCTATTTTATTCTAGTTGAATTCAACTAATCTAGTGGTGTGCTGATAAGAGAAGGACAGGAAGGAAGAAAGAGATGACACCCAATTTATAACATTTGCCCATTTCCATAGTGTGACTAGTATTACCGGGCTGATTTCAAGCTATAAATATGGCACTGATGAACATGCAAACAGAAACAGACACACATAGGGACTCTAAAAAGCTAAAAAGATCATTGCATTATCATTTCTGATAGTGTTTGTCACCCAGTGATGAAACTTTTATATTTTTTCTTTTATTTCACCTTGTATTATAATTAGTATTTGATACTGAAGACTGAAGTCAGGACCTTCCCATTGAGCTATATCTCCAGGCCTTTCTGTTTTTCATTTTGAGAACACGCTGGAGTCTATATACATTGTCGATTTTTTTCTCTTTTTTTTTTTTTTTTTTTTTTTTTTTTTTTTTTTTTTTTTTTTTTTTTTTTTTTTTTTTTTTTTTTTTTTTTTTTTTTTTTTTTTTTGTTTTTTTAAATTTTTTTTTTTAAATGTTAAATTTTTTTTTTAAAAAAAAAAAAAAAAAAGTAGGAGCTGTGAAAGATAATAACTCCCTCCCAAAAGGACTTAATTTTCTTTTGGCTGGCAGAACTAATCAATTGGGTTCACAAGTGGATCTTAGGCCTTATAGGAGCTGGCGGGAGGAGGGAGAGGGGTTGTTTGTGTATTTTTCTTTAAGTTTTCATTACTCCCATGGAATAGCCTTTCAAGTGTCTCAAGTGAAAGCCTTGGAGGCTCACAAGGACCTTGTCCTCCTCTTTTAGCCATGAACTCTGAATTTCATTTCCTTCTCCTAATTGCTTCCCCATATAATCAGTCTTGAAGATTGCCAAAACCTCCAGGACACTTTATTCTGTTCATCAATTTCCTCTATGGAAAAAAAGTACTGGAGAAGGTCCAGTTCGCTTCAGTGAATTTTCCTTCTTACTTACTAATCTTCTGGCCCTGGCTGGTTGGGATGATCATTGAGTCTGTCCAACATCTATTTTTTATATTTATTTAAATTTTGTTAGCTGGAGATTGAGCCCATGACCTTCGCTCTGAACAACATCCCCAACCTCAGCTTACATTTTGAAATTGTTTTGCGTGTGTGTGTGTGTGTGTGTGTGTGTGTGTGTGTGTGTGTGATACTGGGTATCACCCTGAGCTATAATTCCAGCCCCTTTTTATTGTTTATTTGGTTTATTTGAGAGTGTATTGCCCAACCCATTTTTACTTTTGATGGTTAAGACAACGTCTCACTAAGTGGCTAGGTTGCCCAGGTTAGGCTTTAACTTGCAATCCTTCTGTCTCAGCCTACCCTAATGCTGGGATTATTAGTTTTATAATTGTGCTTAGCAACAGGTTTGATATAAGTAAGTTCAACATAATTAGAAGTTTCTCTATAAGAAAGAAGAATAATTCCTTCCTTTTATTCCATTTTATAGTGATTGTTGGGGGATTAACAATATTAAGCTTTAGTTTCTCACAGTATACTTAAAGCTAGTATTAAATAACTTCAAGTAAAATACTAGAGTACTGAAAATAGCATCTTCTCTTCATTCAAAATTTTTTTATTTCTCTATTTTATTTTATATTTATCCTATTTTGATTTGCTGAATTCGGGTCTAAAAGGTTCTATATCACCACAGTGCAACAATTTTCACCTATCATTTTCGTGGTTTATTAATTTTTACACTGTAATTGCATGATTATCCAAACCAAAACACTATATATCCAGAGACAGGTGACTATCAGTCAAAAGTAAAAGTCTTAAATTCACAAATTAAAGCATAAAATTATTTTCTCATTGACAAAATAAAGATATTAAACTAAATCCTAAAAGGTATAACAAGTTAACAAAAATATTCTATTAAAAAATTCTAATCTGGGCATGAAGGCACACACCTGTAATCCCAGCATCCTGGAAGGCTGAGGCAAGAGGAACTCAAGTTTGAGCCCAGCCTAGGTAACTTAGTCATTTAGTGAGACCATGTCTCAACAGAGAAAATAAAAAAGCCTTGGCACAAAAATACTCAAGCTCATTACAACCATTATGTATCACAGATAAATACATGGATAGATACATAGATAGATAAATTAAAATGAAGGGGAAACACTAGGGATATATTAGAGTGGGAATGCCCTGTATTCAAACCCTAGCACCATGAGAAAAATAACCCACTAAAATAAAATTTTAAAAATTTAAGCTTTAAAGCCCTGAAGTAGCCTTCAAAATATGTTTACATAGGCATCTATGTTATAAATTCTGCAAAAGTATAACAATCAACTCTTTTTCATACAGGAGACTATAAATTGTATGAAATGCAGGCTCAAATGAAATATAAGTTCTTTCTACTGGGAGCATGTTTTTTTTATTTCTTTGATAACTTTGTAATAAACTGAGGGAAGACAGTTAGTAGCACTAAAATGACCTGAACCAGCCAGGAAGAGTGACAGATATCTACGAGCCCACCAACTCAGGTGGCCAAGGGAGGAGGAAGTCTGAAGCTGCATAGGCAGCTCAGCAAGATCCTGACTCAAAATAAAAAAGTAAAAAGGGATGAGGATATCGCTTAGCACTTCCAGGCTTCAATCCACACTGAAGAAAAAAAAAGAAGAAAGAAGAAAAAAATATAAAAACTTGAGCAGGAAGAACATGGCATTTGGCAGCAAACACTTTGGCAAGCTCATTTTCTAACCAAAATGGATCAAGTCCTGACTCCCTCAATAGTAATGACACCAATATTAAATCTTTCTAAAGTCTCATTAATTATGGTTGAACCTCTTAAATCATGATGTTTTGTTTGATCCAAATACTTCTCCCATAATAGATCTTGCCAACCCTTTGGAAATAGTTACTTGTGTGGTAATTATACACACATTCATATCAGAATATAAGCCAAGATTTCCTGCTTAAGAATAATCACACCCAGAACAAACCTGTGGCTTCTTCCCTGACCACTTATGTCTGTGCCCCAACTGTGGAACTCAAGCTCTTTATCATTCACAGTATGAAGAAATTCAAGCAACTCTGCTAAATATCTTGTTAACTTTATGTTTATATTGCCCTCCATTTTTAATGTTATAACAATAAAACATTAAAAAATAAAGTTTAGGTACTTATATACATTAATTAGGTATCCCAACACAATTCTCCACTGAATACAGTGAAGAATAATTGAGTGAGAAATAACTGTGTAGGGCCAATACAAAATATCTAATATAGTTAAAGTATATAAGTAACCAAACTTCGTTTTTTGTATTTTTTGTTACAGCATTTAAAAAGGAAGGCAAACCAGGCCTGGTGGCACAGGACTATAATCCCCATTCTTTGGGAGGTAGAGGCAAGAGGTTCACAAGTTCAAGACCAGCTTGGATAGCTTAGCATCTTGGCAAGACCCTATCTCAGAATAAAAAAGATGAGCTGAGGATGAAGCTAAGTGTGAAGGCTCAATCCCATGTACCATAAATAAATAAATAAATAAATAAATACTTTTAAAAAGGAGGGCAGCTGGGTTGAGTGGCACAGCACTCAGAGAGACTGAGACAGAAGTTCGAGTATAGCCTACACCATTTAGCAGCTTAGCATGTCTGAAAATTAGAAATAAAAAAATGTCCTGGGGATGTAGCTCATTGCAAAGGACCTGGGTTCAATCCCGAGTACCACGAAAAATATATTAACTAACTAACTGACTAATTATAAATGAGGGTAGCATAAACATATGGGAAATATTTGCCTTTATTTGGTGAAATTAATGCATCAAATGCATGCCAAATAATCTCATAATGTTTTAAGGCAGCTTATGAATTTGTGTTGTGCTGTATTCAAGGCCATCCTGAGCAAGCCTGCTCTAAATGAAAGAGAGTAGGGTCATCTTGTAATGAAGAAAGGAAAGCTTGGGATGAAAGAGGAACACTAATGAAGGGAAGGTTAGAATCTCTCAATGTGCTCTTTTCTATCTCACATTACCCTGATGGCTCACAGCCCACTCCTATTCAAGGTAAACATAAAAACAGCAGAGTTAGCCCAGCACTTGAAGTTTATGCTAATACCTATGCAAATAGGTTTCCTTCTTTTCCTTCTATCTGATGGTCTCCATGACTACTAAAAATGAGCAGCTCTTAGAAAAAGGATTGCAAGTGCAAAGTGCTGGGAATTAACCAGAAGGGCATAAAGATATTTTCTTCACAGGACAGTAGGCTGGGTGTAATAAGCCCAGAAAGTTACATCCCAGGCTTTCCAGCAGGAGATATGTCCAATGTCTTTACCTACTATTGTGGTTTGGATTTGGAATGCCCTCCAAAAGTCTCATGTATTTGGATGTTATGGACTATCTATGCAACCATGTGCAGTTAGGAGATGGGAGACTGGTCTGGAGGAGTGGATTATGGGCATTCAGTAGATTATAGGTATGTGCCCATCATGGAAAGAGGGTATTGTTCCATAAGTCATTAGTTCAGGAAAGGTCAAAATTCAAAACTAGAAGTATGATTCTACTTAATGTGAATCACTTTTATATCATGGTAAAGTGAAAGTCCTAAATTGAACTATCATAGATCAGAGACTGCACAAGTTAACATTCCTCTCATAAACATAGACAAAAACTTCTTCAAATGAATTAACTGAACCTAGTTATATAGACATTATAAAATATATGAATTTTGTAATGTTGCAGGATATAAAATCAATGAACAAAAATCAGTTTTGTTTCTATATCCTAGCACTGAAAAACCCAAGATGGAATTAAATAATTTCTTTTAAAATCACAGCAGAAAAGAATAAAAATTAAAAATAAATTCAGCAAAAGACATTGAAAAGTTTGTATACACTGAAAACTGCAAAGCACTGTTAACTATAGTTGAAGACTAAATAAGTAGGTTATAACCGAATTTGACTGATTGTAAGACACAGTATGTTAAAACACTAGTTCATTTCAAATCTATATAATACACAAATCCTATGAAAATACCTCTTAATAATCTCTTTTGTAGAAATTGGCTGATCTCACAATTCATACAGAAATGCAAAGATCTATAATAGCTAGTACAATTTTCATAAAGAAGAGCAAATTAGAATTTAGGCTACCCAGTTTTTTAAATTTACTATGATGTTGGGATGTTGCTCAGAAGTGGAGTGCTCACCTCACATGCACAAGGTCCTAAGTTCAATTTCTAGCCCTCAAAAAATAAGTGACATTATAAAGTTATGATGATCAAGAAGTGTAGTATAGAGATGGACATGTATAGATCAATGAAATAGAATATAAAGTCTAGGAATCCTCATATTTGTGGTCAATTGGGTTTCATTTTTAATGTCAAGGTAACTTAAGGGGAAGGCACAGCCTTCTTAACCAATAATGCTTGAATAGTAAGATATTCAAATTTTTAAAAATTTGAATTATTACTTTGCACTCTATTACAAAAAAGTTCAAAATATACCATAGACTTAAATGAGCTAAGTAAACTAAGACCTAAAAGTATGCAATATGCTTCATGGCTGTAAGTCCAAGTACACAGGAGGTCAAAGCAGGAGTTTACTAGTTTGAGGTCAGCATAGGCATTTTAGTGAGGAGTGAGACTTTCCCAAATTAAAAACAAAAAAGGGCTAAACTGAGAATGCAACCCAATGCTCCTGAGTTTAATCCTAGTATTGAAAAAATAAATAAATAAAAACACTACACTTCTGGAAGATATAAGAGAATGTCTTTGAACCTTTCTGCTAGGCAAAAAAAAAAAAAAAAAATTGTTAGCGTGATACAAAAAGTGCACTGCATTAAAGACTGACACATTAGGTTTAGTTGAAAGGTAAAACTTTTTCTCTTTAAAAGATACAACTAAAAATAAGAAAAGCCAGACTGAGAGAAAATAATCTGCAATCCATACAACAATTTGGCATTAATTATCTATTGCTGCACAGAAATTTTCCAGAATCACAGCAATTTAAAACACAAACTTTGTCATACATGGTAACACATGACTGCGATTCCAGGACTCTGGGAGGCTGACGCAGAAAAATAGAAAGTTCAAGCCCAACCTGGACTACAAAGGAAGGCCCTTTCTCAGAAAAAAAAAAAAATAACTGCAAATAGAATTCACAATTCTAAAATTTCCACTACATACATCAAAAACCTGACAATACCAAGTGCTGACAAGAATGTAGATAAAGTGAAACCCCTTAACCAAAGGGAATGTAAAATGGTACAATTACTTTGGAAAACAATTTAGGTTTTTAAGAAAAATATTAAACAAAATTTACCACATGGCACAACAATTTTTATAGGTATCTATTTAAGGGAAATAAAAACAAATGTTGACACAAAAAAGTTGCATATGAATGTATAATTATTCATAATAGCCCAAACTAGAAACAATCCAAATGCTTAAATAGTAGTCAAACGAACAAATGTAGTATATTCATATAATTGGATGTTATTCCTCAATAAAAAGGGGCAAATAACTAATCCATACTACACCACGATTCTATCAAGTAGCCTCTTGTCTCAGTTGATTTTTTGTTGCTGTAACAAAAATACCTGTCATGCACATATTAGGAGAGGAAAATCTTATTTTAGCTCACAGTTTCAGAAGATAATAGTCCATTCATAGGCAGCTGGCAACAGTGGAAGCAGGTGGCAGAGGTGGAGGCAGCTCCTCGTGGCATTGAAAACAGGAAATCAAGTCCCAGAAGGCAGGAAGTGGCATATATCCTTCAGGTCCTGTCCCAGTGATCCACCCCTTCTAGGTTTAAAATCCTAATCCACTACACACCTGTAATCTATAATCCACCACACACCTATAGTCCATAATCTACCATATGCCTGTCCTCCACTACACACCTATAATCCACCACATACCTATAATCCATCTCTCCAAACCAGGCCCTTGTCTCCTAACAGCACATAGATATAAATAATCCATAACATCCAAATGCATGAGACTTTTGGGGGACATTCCTGATTCAAACCACAGTACTTCTTTTCATAAAGGTGTAATCTACCTGAAAAGCCAATCAACTTTTAAGAATAACTGTCCATAATTCCTATGGAAGCTTCCTCCTCACAGCATAGAGTTTTTACTGAACCCTACAAACTTAAATGCTTCTTCCAGCACTATTCAATCAGTAGTTCGACTGCTTCAAAATTACCTCAGTGCTGGAGATATACCTGAGTGGCAGAGCTGCAAGCATAGCATGTGTGAGACCCTGAGGTCCAACCCCCTCATTTAAAGAGAAGGACCCATATTACTTATCTTCTTCCTTCTGTTTGTTCACGCAGTCAAAATTTCCATTCTCTATTCAATATGAGAATACCCTGCCAACAGGATCTGGGGGTAGCACAGGCAGGCTACAGCTAAGAAGCCGCTTCTTTTAGATCTCAAATTCTGAAAAATAGGTTAAAGTGCCTAATACGTTTAAACCTATTCCTGAGCATTCGCCTTTTGCCCAATCTTTAAAATATAAAACCATAGGCAAAACTGTGAAAGCCAGGCTCTGTCTCAGCAAACAGGAACCCTGAAGAACGCGGGATACAGAGTGCAGGCCGAAAAAGCTGTTACAGATAGAATGCAAAGAACAAAAATCTTTCGTCCCTGACACCTTTCAGGATTCCCAGGAACAGTAACCACCATATACTGAGTTTGTGTGAGTCACAGCCGGCTGCATCATTTCACATGGTTTTCACAGTAACACTAAAACCGAGGACTGGACAGACATAACATCAGCTATGTCTTTCATTTTCTTACAAGATTTGGTTACATCGTCAATACAGACTAAGTGAATCTCCTATTTCAAGGCTTGTAAAAAAAAAATAAAAAGTTTAGTTCAATCCATTCTAAATACCAACCGCAGGGCAGAGGACATCTATCTCCTCAGGCTAAAGCTGTAAGGAAAACCCGCCCGGTAGGCGGGAGTCACAGGGGTGTGACCACACAAGTTTCCGTCAGGGGATGGCGCCGGATCGCCGCTCAGTCGTAAAGCACTCTACAAGCCGCGAAATGTCGTGACAGGGAGCGTCGCTTTACGGCACTCCGGACGCTCGCGCCCGGCAGCCAGTCACAGCTTGGGACTTGTAGCGTACGCACGCGTGCTGCTGTCTGTTTTCCGGCTGATGGTGCTGCCTTTTGGAACGGTGCGGCCACATCGAATGACAGAGTGACAGTGTAGGCCGAAGATAGAGAGCTGATGGAGTTTGCTGCTGAGAATGAACGGATCACGGGAGATCTCCAGAGGGTACCTAAGGGGGCGCGGCTAAGTCCCGATTCCGGTAGAGAGGGACTCGGGGACTTAGCGGGAGTGGAGGAGGTCAGCGGTGGAGAGGAGAGGAATGGACTTAAAGGAATGAAGGAAGTAGGGCATGCAGAGGGAGGAGATGGGCAGAGGCCAGAGGAGATGCGAATGGACTTAGTAGTTGTGAAGCAAGAACTTATGGACCAGTCGGATGTACAGAGCATAATGTCGGATAGCCAGTGGGTAAAGCGGGACGTGAAAGGTGAGCTGGAGGTGAAGGATGAAAAAGCAGACATTTCGGAGGTCAAGCAGGAGGTGGATAGTCACTTGGCAATAAAAGAAGAGAAGGTAGATCAAGCAGAGCTGAAGGAAGGGAAAGTGAAAGTGAAGGAAGAGATGATGGATTGGCCAGAAGTGAAGGAAGAAAATAACTTGAACATAAAACAGGAGATGTTTGTTGGTCAGAATATAAAAGAGGAAGAAAGGGTGGATGGAGTGCATCTAAAAGAAGAGAAGCATTTTCCGAAGAAAGAAGTAGAAGATATAAAGGTGAAGGAAGAGCCTCAGATAAATTCCCCCGTGGGCTGCAAGCGGAAACTGGCTATGTCAAGGTAGGGCCCCGGGGAAACCCGATTAGGGGGAATAAAGTTTCGGAGCCCTCTTTTGTCCAAATTGTCGGGAACTACACTAAACAGAGGTGGAATAGCGAAAAATGTAAGTACAAATTTAGGTTCCTGGAGTCCTAGTAGTGTTATGCAGGAAAGGGTGGGAGAAGGGAGTAGAGTGTTAGATAACACATTCTGTGAAAAAACATGAAGTGGTAGTGATCAAGTTAGGAAGTGTAAAAATTCTGGGAACCAGAAGACCCTTTGGAGCCAGATCTGGTGAACTTACAGGCTTTGGACTGCTATTGTTTTGAAACAGGATAAAGATGGTGAAGTCTAATAAAACCAACATTGACAAAAAGCAAAAGTGGATTTAATTGGAAAACTTGAGTATGGTTATTATGAATATTTCTTACTTTTGTTTTCATTTCTTTAGTGCGTAATCAAGCTTGTGACAACATAAGAAATGAGATTGTGTCAAATTATTGGGAATGTACTGTCAAGAACACAGCCATATAGAAGTAGCTGGAATTGCTGGTCACTACCCCTTGATCCTTGAAGAGCAGTTGAGATTTTGATGGCCATTCTAGGTTAAGATGAAGTTGAAGAAAAAAGATAATGTTTTTACTCTTTAAATTTGGCTGAGTTACAGTCTTCTTTTTCTACTAATGTATGTTCAGGGGTCAAAAAATGAAAGTATAGCTCATAGATGAACTTTTGGATTCACACAACCACAGAGTTGTTAACAGATTGACATGAATTACAAGTTAAAAATACCAGTCAACAATCTTATTCTCATTATAGTGGAAAAAGTAGTTAAAAATGAGATGGTTCTTGTTTTCTTCTTGCTTCGCATAACACAGCATTGTAAAAGTAGTAGACATTGGGAATATTTTCAAAGAGAATTTTCAACAATGTTAGAAGCTATTAAGTATTTTATCAGAACTGCTTGCATGAATTTTATTCACTGACTACATGTGTGTAAATTGTGACAAGTAATTAGATGAACACTTAAGGCTTATGAGTAAATAAGTAGAATTAATATTCAATAACACGTCACATGTGGGCTTTTGTAGGTGTGAAACTTGTGGTACAGAAGAAGCAAAGTATAGATGTCCACGTTGTATGCGCTATTCCTGCAGGTATATACGTGACTTCCTACGTTCCTACCTATATCTGTATACTTCTTATTTCAAAATACAAAAGCACTTCTCTTTATTTCTTCAGTTTGCCATGTGTGAAGAAACACAAAACAGAACTGACGTGTAATGGAGTTCGAGATAAAACTGCTTATGTGTCAATACAACAGTTTACTGAAATGAACCTCCTAAGTGGTAAGCCATCTATGCACAACAGATTAGTGCTTCCTGGCCACTGAAATATGTCACATTTTTTATTTTTGTATTTTCAATTTTTAGATTATCGATTTTTGGAAGATGTGGCAAGAACAGCAGACCATATTTCTAGAGATGTTCTCTTGAAAAAACCAATCAGCAATAAGCATGTAAGTTAAACATGTAAGTTTCTCTTCTCATACCTTCTAGTTAGAATTTTTTTCCAATAAGTTAGATTCATTTTTTCACTTAACAGCTATATTAGGATGCCACTGTGGTCTGGGGCCATTCTACTTACTAGGGACACAGTAGCGACAATCTTTAACCTTTGTGGAGATTTGTACCAGAATGAAAGACAAAAAGAATGAGAGAGATAGGACATATAGAAGAAGAAATACCATTTCAGAGAGAGTTAATTGCTTGTGGAAAGTAATCTTTAAACAGGAGAGTAAAGAATATTAAAATGGTTTTTGCCGAGGGAATGAGACCAGAAGTGTTCTGAAAGATGATTTTTTCCCATTTTATTGATACGTATATCTGCAGTATGAAAGATGATTATTTAAGCGACTGTCTGATTAGTAGAAAAGAGACCAATGTGAACATTTGGAGAAGGTGGAGGCAAATGCAAAAGTAAAAATCTGCATCAGAAATGAGGTTGGTGTGTTTCAGAAATTAAGACAGGGAATGTAACTGAAGTATAGTGATTCAGGACAATGTGGAACATGACATTTAAAAAACCAGTAAGAATTCCCAATTTGTTCTAAGTAAAAATAGAACACAGAAAAATTCTGAGCACGCTTGCCTTTTGAAAGACCATTGCGGATGATGTGGACTTCAGGGGTCAAAAGTGGAAGATTAGAAGCATGAAGAGTGGTTACGAGGCTGTGTAGTGCAGTCTGTGTGAGAGATGATGGTAGCCTGGGGCATGCTGTTGTAATTAATTGGGAAGAGACTGAATTCCAGTTCTGAAGGAAGGACTAACATGATGTGATCCTCTAATACACTTAATTTTCATACTCTTGCATCCCATTTCATTCCTTGACTATAAAGTTTAAGCTTACATATTTCAAGTTTGCAACTGATATTCTAGAAATTTTTAAATGTGATTAAGTCATATCCCAGATTCATACTTGTTTGCAGAGACCATTGTAGTATTGCAGTTGCAGAATTTTAGTCCTTTTTTCTTATTGTTCTCCTGTCATTTTATTACTAGGCTGTAAAAACTTTTGTGTTTATTAGTGCTAGTCAATAGTTAATTATCTGAATACATACCATTTATTGTATAGCTTGTCTTTTCACTCTAATATCTTTAGGTGAACAAATGTTCCTAATTTTAATATAGTCCAATGTATTATTTGTTTCCTGTAGTTAATTTATGTGTTTATGCAGAAGTCCTTTACCACCTTGAAATTAATGAAGATATTTTATTTTCTCATAGTATTTCCTAAAATCCCTGCAGCATTGCATTTTACATTTTGTCTTTAAACTAGATGGAATTGACTTTTGATACCATGTAAGCTTGCCACCCCATATCACTCACTATACATACAGACAATCTACTTTTCCTAGAACCATTTACTGCAAAGCTGTTTTCCTTATTGTTCTACAAAACCACTTTGTCATATCAGGTAGCCATGTGTGCTTGGTTTAGTTTCTGGCCTATATAGTCCGTCCTGTTAGTCTACTTGTCTCTTTTCTATCCCACAACAGCACTATACTGTCTCAGTTTTCATAGTTATTTTTATACAATTAATAATTTTACTTGGCACATGACTAAACATTTATAGGATATAGTATATTATTTCAGTACATGTGTACAATGTATAATGGTAAAAATCAGAAAAATTTGTGTACACAAAATCTCATTAGCATTTCTTTGCGTTAAGACCATTGAAATCTTTTCTTCTAGCTATTTTGAGATCTACAGTGAATTGTTAACTATAGTAACTGTTGTGCTGCAGAACACAAGAACTTCTTCTGAGAATATTTTTCAAGTCACCAACCCATCTCTGGCCTCTGACTTCTGCTAAAATCCATAATCTGATAGAGGGTTTCTTTCTACTTTGCTCTCTTTTTTTAGAGTGTGGCTTTATTTTTTAAAAGTTTAAATTTGAGTCATTTAGAGGAAAACGGGTATACTTTGAGACCATCATGCTTAGTGAAATGAATGAGATACAGATGGGTAAATAGTGCATAGTTTTTCTAATATGAGAAAACTAAAGTATAAAAAGGAAGCAAAAAAAGAGTGAGGGAAAAAAATTAAGTATGGTTTTTAGGGCTTTTTGCTGTTCTATACAGATACTAAGAATCAGTTTAATTCCATTGTCCCATTTTTCTCTGTTGGGAATTTTGATTGGAGCTGTACATATTTGTTCCACAAACAGTTGGGAGATTTTCTTTCTTTACAACGTTTAACTACTTAAGCTTAGACTTTGCTGTGTCTGCATTTTCTTGGGTCTTCTTTAATATCTCCTTATATGTATGTTCTTAGTAGAAGCATATGTATTTTTGTTAGATATATTCCTAGCTTTTTTTTTAACCATGTTTATAGTCAAACCAGGGCCATGAGCGAGGCGAGGTCTCTACCACTGAGCTGCATCTCTAGCAAGTCTCTAAATTTCTATAAATCTCTAGCCCTTTGAA